>CM029013.1:100450644-100980644 GCA_016801055.1 Panax notoginseng
ACAGGTGCCACAAGTACTCTTTCTGTCTATTTTGCATCCTATAAAATCAGGATCAATGAATCCTGTTAGTTTAAATTAGGACTCCTTGGGGAACCAAAGCCCCAAGTATGGTGTACCTTTGAGATACCTGAAAATCCTCTTTACAACAGATAAATGTGATTCTTTAGGGTTAGCCTGAAATCTAGCACATATGCATGTTACAAACATTATGTCTGGCTTACTGGCAGTTAGATATAGAAGAGAGCCTATCATACCTCTGTATCGAGTTATATCAATACTTTTACCTTTTTCATCTTTGTCAAGCTTGGTTGCAGGAGCAATTGGGGTTTTCATGGGAGAGGCTAATTTTATGCCATACTTCTTGAGTAAATCTTTGATATACTTGGCTTGGTTTATGAAAATTCCTTCATAAGATTCCTTTACTTGCAGTCCAAGGAAGAAATTTAGCTCACCCATCATGCTCATTTCAAACTTACTCTGCATAAGCTTGGAGAATCTCTTACATAACTTTTCGTCAGCAGACCCAAAAATAATATCATCAACATATATTTGAACTAATAAGACTTTGTCTTTATGCTTCTTAAGAAATAATGTGGTATCTACTCTACCTCTAGTGAACCCATTTTCAATAAAGAAGTTAGTCAGTGTTTCACACCATGGTCTGGGTGCTTGTTTAAGACCATATAAGGCTTTGTCTAATCTATAAACATAATTGGAAAGAGATGGATTAATGAAACCAGGAGGTTGCTTTACATAGACTTCTTCTTGGAGTTCTCCATTTAGGAATGCACTTTTGACATCCATCTGGAAGACCTTGAACTTCATGTAAGCAGCAAAGGCAAGGAATATTCTGATGGCTTCTAGTCTGGCAACTGGAGCAAATGTTTCATCATAATCAATGCCTTCTTCCTGAGAGTAACCCTTGGCCACCAGTCTTGCCTTATTTTTGGTTATTACTCCATCTTCATCCATCTTGTTCCTGAAGACCCACTTGGTTCCAACGACAGGATGACTCTTTGGTCTTGGTACCAATCTCCATACTTTGCTTCTTTTAAATTGGTTGAGTTCTTCTTGCATGGCTGCTATCCAGCTGGAGTCTTCCATTGCATCCTCTATCTTCTTTGGTTCCATTTATGATAGAAAGCTTAGATAAAAGTATTCATTTTGGGTGGCAGCTCTTGTTTTGACTCTTGCACTCGGATCTCCAATGATCAGATCTTGAGTGTGATCTCTAGCCCATCTGTTTCTGGTTGGGACATCTGTCCTGATGCCTTCTTGTCTTAAGTTTTCAAGATCTATTTATTCTTCTTGGTGTGGAGGTTCGTTGTCTTGCATAGGCCTTTCTACGATCTCATTTTCTTGCTTAACGATTTCATTATCTAGCACTACGATCGTAGTGTTGAGCTCGACAACTTCATTCGTACTGTCTGAACTATTGGCCGTAGTGTCTTGAAGCACTGATTTGTCTAAGTCTATTTCATCAAAGATGATGTGAATTTAGACTTCAACACTCAGTGTCTTCTTGTTGAACACTCTGTAGGCCTTACTGTCTGTGGTATATCCAAGAAAGATTCCTTCATCTAACTTGGGTTGAAATTTTGTCAGGTACTTCTTTCCATTATTGTGAATGTAGCATGCACATCTGAATACATGAAAGTAGCTGATACTTGGCTTTCTTCCTTTCCACAGTTCGTAGGGTGTCTTCTTGATCGTAGAGTGTATCAATGATCTGTTCTGTGTGTAGCAGGCAGTGTTGACTGCTTCTGCCCAGAAGTATTCAGGTAGTTGGGCTGCTGCTAGTAGAGTTCTTCCAGCTTCTATCAAAGTTCTGTTCTTTCTTTCAGCTACTCCATTTTGTTGAGGAGTTCGTGGAGCTGAGAAGTTATGACTGGTCCATTTCTGAGAAGTCGAATTCTCTTCCATGATCACTCCTTATGGCCTTGATTTTCTCTCATTTCTCGTTCATAATCAGCCTGAACATCTTGATTAGTTGGGAGCTTGTTTCATCTTTTGAGGTTAAAAAGAATACCCATGTGAATCTTGTGTAGTCGTCGACTATAACTAGTGAGTACCTTTTCCCTCCAAGACTAGTTGTTGGAATTGGCCCAAATAGATCCATGTGAAGCAACTGCAAGGGCTTATCGATTGAGTTGGCAGTTTTGCTCTTGAATGAGCTTCTGGTTTGCTTTCCAAGTTGACATGCATTGCATGGCCTTTATTTAACGAAGTTGAACTTGGGTAAGCCTGCAACGAGATCTTTTGATGCCAGTTTGGACATGCTTTTGAAGTTTAAGTGGGACAATCGTCTATGCCATAGCCAGCTCATTTCTTCAGATGCTTTTGCCAGAAAGCATATTGTCTCTTCTTAGCTTAGTTGACCAAGATTCACTGTGTAAACATTTCCTTCTCTTGTCCCGGTTAGCTTTACATCAGATGTCTTCAAATCTCTGACTTGACACTGGTTGTTGAGGAATGTTACTTGATGACCCTTGTTGCAGAGTTGGCTAATGCTTTGAAGGTTGTGTTGGAGACCTTCCACATATGCCACTTTGCTGAAAGACACTGCACCATTACCAGTAGAGCCATATCCTCTTGTTTTGCCCGAGCCATTGTCTCCAAAGATGACTGAGGGACCCTCCTTCTCTGTGTAGTTCGACAGAAGGGCTTTGTTCCCAGTTATATGTCTTGAGCATCCACTGTCCAGATACCAAGTTATGATCGTGGAGCTCTTTTCCTGACATAATATTAAATCTTCATTTTGATACCCATATTTGCATGGGTCCTACTTTGTTAGTGCCCTTGGGGACCCAAATCTGTTTGATTTTGAGTCTCATATGCATTGAATTATAATAGCACTTTTCAGCCTTGTGGCCAACTTTATTGCATATAAAATATCTAGTGTGATGCATGCCTGTGTGTTTATCATAATTCATCCCCCATTTGGACTTGTGTGGTTCTTTAGTTATCCTTTTGTTAAACTGATTTTCCTTTTTCCACGTGTCCTTGGGTTTCATAAATAGTGATGAGTGTGCCTTACCTCTACTTTACCTTCCCGGTTGATTTGTAGAGTTGGTTTCACTTGACTCTACGATTCTTCGAGGTTGGTAAGTAGAGATTTGGTTACTCTTCTCTTTTATGAAGCCCAGGCCAGCATGAGATCCTTTACTCCTTTGAGTATGAATGGATACAGTAGAACAAGGTTGGACTGATTCTTCCTTCTGTGAGGATTTCACAAAGATAATGCTTCTACTAAACCTTGAGGTATTACTAGTGCTAGTTTCCTTTGTCTGTTCTACACATGGCTCTGAGGTGGATTCCCCAAAGCCTAAGCATGTTCTGTCAAATGTACTTATCTGACTAGAGAGCAGGGAGTCCATGGATGATGAGGATTTATTCCATGTGGAGAAAGTCTTTTCTAGTTCCTCAATTTTAGATGTTAGATTGGACTCTCTTTGTGCATTGAGCTCATTAGCCTGTTTTAGGATCTCATTCTCAGCTTCAAGCTTAGAGAGAAGGTTAGTACTTAGAAGAGCTGTTTCTAGCTTTTCTTGAACTTTCTTTTTCTCATCTTGAAGAAGTGAATGATTTGCAGACAGAACCCTGAACCACTTCATGTATTGATGTAGATCATTTGTTATGCCATGCAGTGCAGTTCTCAAATCATTAATGTCTACATCAAGAGAGTTAAAGTCAAATACCTCATCGAGACTTACTTCATGTATATTGGAGTTTAGTTTGTCATTTGCATGTTTGGCCATTAAGCACAGATTAGCCATTTGTGGTTCTTCATCTTCTCCAGATTCAGGATTGGAGTCATTCTCTGAATCACTCCACGATCCTCCAGGTACAAGGCCTCTATCTCTTTTCTGAGGTCTGTTGTTGCCATTGAATTCCTTCTTTGGATTTGACTTCTTCTTTAGCTCTTCTCTGAGAGGTTTGTTGCAGTTAGCAATGAAGTGGCCAGGCTTCTTGCAGTTGTAGCACATATCATTCATTTGCTTCTGGCTGCTGTAGTTGATGACCTTCTTTAGCCTGCTAGTTTTTCCTTGACACATGAACCTCCTTAGTCTTTTTACCAGCATAGCAAAGTCCTCGTCAGCATCTTCATCATAGTCAGAGTCAATCTCAGTGTTGACCTTGGATGCACTTTCAGTTACTTTAAGAGCCACACCCTTATCCTTCTTTCTTCCTTCTGATAGGGTTTCAGCTCGTTGATAAGGTCCAGTTCTTATGTCAGAAGGTTGCCATATAGCTGTTGCACTGTCATCTCATGAAGATTCTTTGACTCTCTAATAGATGTGGTTTTGGCATCCCTCCTACTTGGTAGGGCTCTTATGAACTTTATAATTAGATCTTTGTTTGGATAGATCTTCCCATAGGCTCGTAGAAAGTTGAGCAGAACGTTGAATCTCTCATAGGTGGCAGTGACGTTTTCTCCTTGAACATGAGCAAACATTTCATACTACTATGTCAGGAGAGATTGTTTGTTTTCTCTTACTTCTTCCGCTCCTTCGTGCATGATGAGTAGAGCCTCCCAAACCTCCTTCGTTATTTTGATGTTGACAACATTTTCGAACAGATCGCCTTCTAAGGATTGAAACAAAATGTTCTTGGCCTTCTTATCGAGTTGGATAGCCTTCTTTTCGTTGTCAGTCCATTCTTCTTTGACTTTGATTTGTACTCTGTTTGGATCATCTGTAGTTGGTGCAAGCTTTGTTGGAATATAGGGCACATTTTGAACAGTCTCAAATAGATCTTCATCTATTGAGTCCATGTATGCTTGCATACGAACTTTACAGTTAGCAAATTTGTTCTTGTTGCACATTGGTGGCTTGCTGCCTCCTCCAGTCCTTTATTCGCTTGGTAAGTGTGCCATTGGATCTACTAAAGCTTTGTAGGCTGTATAATAGAACCTGCTCTGACACCAATTGTTAGTTCCCGGAGGCACAATAGTTATCTAGAAGGGGGGGTTGAATAGATAGTTGAAAATCTTTCCCTTTTAAACTTGTTAGTTGTTATTGATTAAAACTTAGCGAAATTAGTATTTGTTTTAATCTCCCTTAAGATATAGTGAAGTTATGAAAGTGAGGCAGTTATAGAAGTTATGGCAGATATAGCAGTTATAGCAAGAATGTAAAGACACAGTTGTTTTAAGTGGTTCAGAGCGCTTAACGCTCCTAGTCCACTCTTCTACTCCTCGAGTAGGAAATCCACTAAGGATGTCTTTTACACTTTTCTGAATCACTCAGATTCCTTCTAGACCAGCAGTATAGGAACTTCTTAGTTCACTCTTGAACTCTTCAAGTCCAGCAAACTTGGCTCTTCACAATTCACTTAGAACTCTTCAAGTCCTTCTGACTGGGAACTTTACAGTTGATTGGTAGTTGTTGAGTTCTTGATGGTTGTTACTCAGTTGTTGTTTAAGCACTTGTTCCAAAGAACTGAGTAGCTGAGCAAGCTTTCTCTTTTTCTCAGATCGTAGAGTTGAGCGTTGAGTGTTCTTCTCGTTTTTGTTCAATGCTTGCTTGAGTTTTTCATCTGCTTGATTTGCATATATGTGAGCATGAAAAACTATCCGTTGGATCCATCCGTTGAAGCATTAAATGCGTTTTTCATTTCTGTTCTTTGATGGAGACTTTTCTGCACATCTTCTGAATTGCATTCTGGCCCACTGACACAGCAAACTGCTTTCTCACCTAACACCTGAAAAGGTGTTTTTCCTCTTACCCATGGTACTTTCCTTAGCTTCTTCAATACGCTTCTTTTGTTGCATACTAAGGATATTTTTATGCCTTTGGGACTGGTGAGTACTACAACGTCTAGAACCCATTACACATTTGTACGAGTTTGTCTCCACTCAAAACGTGGGGCTTGATGCTTCTGACACATTACAGATGATACTCTACGAGTCAGATCGTGGTGACTTGTCGCCTTGGTGCTTGGTCTGATGCTGTTAGCAGAAAGCACTACGATTTCACTTAAATACGTGCACACTATGATCGTCGCTTGCTTGAGTTGTAAACTCTACGCTTACGAGAGCACACTACGATCTTTGAGTTGGCTCGGCAAACGTTGGGACCACTCTACGATTTCTGAAGAGGCCCTTCAAGGCATGCACACTACGATTCTCGAAGCTCTACGTTTCTTCCTTGACTTCTTTAATCTTGATCAGCTACGATCTCTTCGAAACCTATCTATTACATCTCAAGATCAACCTAACAGCTTTGATCTCTCTATCTATACATTCATTTACATAATGATACACATTAAGAGCTTAGATCAACCTAACAAATTTGATCTATCACTAAGTCCTTGTATATAGATTCCTTGAAGGACTTTACAAATAATCATGGGCATTTACATTTAAACATCAAATCAAAATATGCACTCTCCCAACAGACAGGTAACGTGAAAGTGTTGATTTGAATCAAATAGGATTTATAAACAGTGGATGTAACTAAGGTTTCTCCCAACGGAGTTTCAACAGATAGGTCAAAGTCTAATTTCTCTAGAGTTAAATTTAAACGTTGAGCGCAAGTAGGAGAAATAAAAGGATGGGTAGAACCGTATCGAATAAGGTATAGACTTCGTAAGAATTTATAATTAACTAACCCGTGCTAACTTCGTTTGGGTTACCCGCTTTTTGAGAAGTCAAGAAAAATACTCTTCCTTGAACTACTGGTTTTGTCTTGTCTGGGATGGCCTTTTATGCCTCCATCCAAGCTGGAATTGACTTCGGTGTACGACAAATTCGGGCTTGGTGACCTTCTCTTCCATAATTGTAACATGCTTTGGATTACTGCGTACAGTTTGGACTGATGTCTCCCTCCCCTCCGTATTTGTAACATATGACCGGCGGTCGTTTTCTTTCTTAACAATAGGTGTTGGTGCTAATGTCTTTCCATAATTATTGAATTTCCTCTTCTTAAAATTTCCACTTCTATTATCTTGGCCATGATTACCATCGAAGTGGTTACCATTTCTGGCATGTTGATTCCCTCCACGTTTGTTGTCACCGCTTCGATGACTGCTACCACTGGTATTATCAATTTACCGGCTGCTCTCTCTTGGGTGGGTTGACTCATTATCGCGTTCCAATAACTGAGCCCAATTTACAACATCTGAATACAAACACAGTTTGTGAGAAATTAGGTATTGACGTATCTCAGGTTTCAAAGCTCTTAGAAACATCTGTGTCATTCTCTCTTCATTATCAACTAAGTGGGACGCAAACCGGGACAACTCGGCAAACTTAGCTTCGTATTGTGACACAATCATATTGTTTTGCTCCAACTTGATGAATTCAACCTCCTTCATGTGACGAATACTTTCGGGAAAGTACTTGTCATTGAGCAATTCTTGGAACTTCTCCTAAGACATTTTCAGTGTGGCAAGCTGAGTACGTTTTATAGATTCCTACCAATAATCTACTTCTTCACGCAACATAAAGGTGGTAAAGGGAACCTTTTGCTCCTCGGAGCATCCCAAGACATCAAATATCTTGGTGATATGCTTTATCCACGTCTCTGCCTTGAGTGGTTCTCGCTTTCCCAAAAACTCCGGTAGTCCCAACTCCTTGAACTGCTTAGTGGTGACCATTCGAGAATTGCCAGTGTTTTCACCTTCATTTTGAACAGGAATCGTTCTCGCCTGATGTTGCATGAATTGCATAAAACCTCTGAACATCCCATCATTCATCATTTGGTCAGCGTTATTATTTTTCTGAGGATTATTGTCATTCTGACGCACATTATCCTGGGTATTGATCGTTGGTGACTCAACTGTCTCATGTGCTTCATTGTTTAATTCAACATTTTCAGATGTCATTTTCAAATACTGCCACAAAATAAGGGTTAATTGACATGTCACATATTATACCTATACTCTTACTGACCAAATAAGTACCAAATAAATTTAGGTAGGTCATACTAGCGAAGAAATTTCCAGTCTCTCCCCTCCTAGTTCTAGTCTCACATCTCAGCTAGGGATCACATCCCTAAGCTTTGATACTAATTGTGACGCCCCCAAAATAGGTATACATCACCTATTCTGAGTCACCAAATACATGATACATAAATCAAATACAAACATCTTTTATACAATACGAAAACAGCGTAGCTTAGAGTTTTTACACGAATATTGTCTTATAGACAGTATTCAAACTCAAATGAAGTCCTCATTATATTTATTATCACACTATTTCATAGAATAGTGAGGACTACAATAACCACCATCTCGGATTGTCACTCTGTTCCCTGACTAGTCCCGGCTACGTTCTCAGTTCCTGAAGAGAACAATGAAAGCAAAAGGGTGAGCTCAACTAGCCCAGTAGAAATATTATGACTAAGATAATGCAGAATAAATTATCGTTAGCCTTCAACAGTGTTAAACTGATAAAATACAATAAACATCAAGTTTAACTGCAGCGGAACAAGCAATCCATTAGAAGAGTCAAGTAGAGCATGATATCTACTATCTTTGTAAGACCCCAAATTATTAATAAATGAAATTTAATTCCTCTATTTATTATTTTGAAATAGTAAGGGTTGATTTGATTAATGTGGTTAGTTATGGGTAAAATGAGCAAATATTTCAAATAAGCAAGTGGTCCTAAAATATTCATTGTTGTCGGGGAATATTTGTTTGGTCGTGGAATATTTTTGTTGTCGGGGAATATTCGTACGACGGTGCAGCCTTGTGTGGGCCCCATAACGGAAAGCGATTGGATGAAGAAAACGACAAAATTAAGTTGTTTATAAATAACGGCGTAGTTGTTACCGTTAATACTGTTGGAATACTCGGTGGTTAAAACACAGTAATATGCGTTGTTATACAGTAGCACACGGTATTGCACCAATTATTGATTCTTACGTAAGAAGGCACTACTCAATAATGGTTATAGTAATTACTGTTCAATATTTTATTGATTAAATAATTGCTACGTTGATATTTTATAATTGTCACTACGCAGTATTTTCCATTATCGGAGCAATAATTCATATTATCTGAATAATATTATTAGATAACATTATTGGCAATGTCTAGAAAGTTCTGTCTAAGGAGAGGTTTGGTCATCTAATTGCGCGCCAGTAAAGAGAAATCCTTATTGGAATGCCCCTTCTTTCCTGGGAACGGCCTGGTTTCCAGTACTGTGATTCTGTAATATTATTTGTGTATAATTAATTATTGATTTATATGATGAGAAAAATATTGATATTATGTGGATATAGATGAAGAAAATTTTTTAAATGTGACAATTGTTGTAAATTAATAATTTATCTTTTTCTGATAAAATAATTCATTTAAATATATTATTTTAATAATATATTAATGGTGATATTTTTAAATTGAATGTGGGATATATGAATAAATGAGGAGGAAGAGTATTTTTGTTGGATTAAAAGTTTAACACGTGTTTTGTGTGTTGGTGGACACAATTCTTGACCGAAAATTTATTATAGACTGTAAAATAGCCCGTTTGTGAATTTCGGTCAATTTCTGTTTGGAATTTGGAAAAACTTTCTTCTGTAAAGTTGTAGAGAATTGAATTTCCTATAAAAAGAAGCAAGATTCAAATTTTCTGACAAAAGGGCTATTTATTATGAATTATTGAAGTTCTGAAGTTCCGAAATAATTGATTTTTGGAAGTTTTAATTATTATTTTAAAGAAAAACATTTTTTTGCAAATTAGTGGGCTCAACATGTGATAAGAATGGGCTGAGTTCAGATCTTCTAAGGTGGGCTTGACAATTTTGTAAAGATAATATTATTATATTCAATTTTCTGTTTTGGTGTTCTAAGCATTTTTCTATAAATAGGGTTCTTAGGTTAGAATTGAAAATCACACCAGAAACTGAAATCTTCTCTCTCTTTCTCTCTCTATATTAGTGAGCGTATTCTTGTGAGTATTCTAATACTTTGAGTATTGCTATACGGTACAAGTTCAAGTCATAGCCTATATCCGGTGTTTCAACTAGAAGTACTGTTTTTACGAGGTAAGGGATGTTATTTTATTCAAAAATGATATTATTCTTCAATATCATTATGTCAAAATATTGGTTAGAGTTTTTATCAAATTTGGAACTTTTTCATGTCAGGGTTACTATTCATGAGTTACTATTCACGAGTTACTATTCACCGAAAAATGAAATTTTCTTCTTTTCGTCCAAAATATCTATTCTGGATACTAGCTTTGATTGTATCCATGTTTTGATCATTCTTAAATTTTACTCCACTATGATTATTTATGAGGTATTTTTGGACATGGAATAGCTGAAATACGAATCCTTAATATTTATTCTTTTGTTTCATTGGATTCGTTTTCTTTAAAATATTTTTCATCATCCTCAGTCCTAAATGATGATGTTATTGAATATCTTTGGCCTGTAGTGCAAAGATGAATGATTTCTGATGAATATCTTTGGCCCGTAGTGCAAAGATGAACAGGTGTTGAGATGAACATAACCAACTGATGAATATCTTTGGCCTGTAGTACAAAGATGACTATTTGATTCAAGATATTTATTGATTGATATTACAGGGATAAAATATTGATGATGGACTTTTAAATTTATAGATAATCGTAGATTTCATTCTCTATGTAACTCTTCTATGAATTATTATTTTCCGCTGCGAATATTGATTTAAAAGTTGTTGTCTATTGTATTCTATTAGATTTTTCCCTGTTGAAGACTAAGGATAATTTGTTGCATATTATCTTAGTCATAATATTCTTTACTGGGCTAGTTGAGCTCACCCTTTTCCTTGTTGTTCCATTTTTCTTCTCAGGAGGCGAGAATGTAGCGAGTACTAGTCGGGGTGTGGAATGATGGTTCAAGACAGTTGTTTTAGTAGTCCTCACTATTTTGTAAAATAGTGTATCAATAAGTATAATGAGGACTTAATTGAGTATGAATACTGTCTAGATGACAATATTTGTATTTAAACTCACAGTATATGTGTTGTATTTTGCACGACAATTGTAATAATAAAGTTGTAGTTATTTTCTGTACCATGTATTTGGCGACTCAGAATGGGTTGGATGGATTGGACCTATTTTGGGGGCGTCACAGTTGGTATCAGAGCTTAGGGATTTGATCTCTGGCGGAGATCGGGGAATAGAACTAGGAGGGGAGAGACGAGTAAATCCTTCGCTAGTGTGTCCTGCCTAAGCTTATCTGTTGGTCGGTCATAATATAGGGTTATTATGTGATATGTTAATTTGTTAAATTAACCCTTATTTTATGGCAATATTTGAGAATGTCGACTGAGAATGTTAACAGTGGAGTAAATGAAACCGTGGAGACGCCTGTACTCACCAACGAGGAGAACGTGCAACAGGCTGGCAATGTTCCTCCTGTGAACAACACCAATGAGCAGATGATGAACGATGGGATGTTTAGAAGCTTTTTGCAGTTCATGCAAAATTAGACAAAGGAGACTCGTGTTCAAAATACAGGAGGAAATGATAACAATTCACGGCTTGTCACAGCCAAACAGTTCAAGGAGTTGGGACCACCAGAATTTAAGGGAAAGCCGGATCAGATCATGGCAAAAGCGTGGGTCAAGTAAATTACCAAGATATTCGATGTCTTGGGATGCACGGAGGAACAGAAGGTTCCATTCGCCACCTTTATGTTCCGTGGCGAGGCAGACTACTGGTGGGAGTCTGTGAAGCGTACCCATCCAGCCGCACTCAGTATGTCTTGGGAGACATTCCAAAAACTGTTCAATGACAAGTACTTTCCTGAAAGTATTCGTCATATGAAGGAGGTAGAGTTTATTAAACTGGAGCAGAATAACATGACGGTGTCTCAGTACGAGGCGAAGTTTGCAGAGTTGTCCAGGTTTGCACCTCATTTGGTGGAGAATGAGGAACGTATGACAAGGATTTTTCTAAGAGGTTTGAAACCCGGCATACGTCAATATCTCATTTTTCATAAATTTTCTCTCTATTCAGATGTTATCAACAGGGCTCAATTATTAGAGCGAGATAACGAGTACGGTCAACTGAGGGACCACAACCAGGATCATATCGGTGACAGTAGTCATCAGAACAATGATAACCAGCGGAGAAAGAAAAATACAGACAAGAACGGCAACCACTCTGGTGGTAATCGTGGCTATGAAAATAGAAGAAACGAGTCGGAAGGAGATTTTAAAAAGAGGAGATTCAACAATAACAATACGAAGACGTCAGGACCAGCAGCAACTGGTTCCAAGGGAGGAGATCGACCACCGGTCATATGTTATAAATGTGGAAAAGAGGGACATATCAGCCCAAACTGTCCACAACAGTTCAAGGTATGCTATAATTGTGGAAATGAAGGACATATCGCTCGAGATTGTACGGTAGCGAAACCAAGTTCAGCGGGGACGGTGACTCAAAAGGCTGTCCCAGAAAAGTCAAAGTCAACGGTTCTTGGAAGAGCATTTTTTGTGACTGGTCAGAATGCGAGGAACCCGAACGAAGTTAGCATGGGTTAGTTAATTATAAATTTTTACGAAGTCTATACCTTATTAGATACCGGTTCTACCCATTCATTTATTTCTCCTGCTTATACTCAACGTTTAAACTTCACTCCGGAGAAAATTAGACTTTGACTTATCTGTTGAAAACTCCGTTAGGAGAAACTTTCGTTACATCTACTGTTTATAAATCTTGTTTGATCCAAGTTGGCACCATCACATTACCTGTTGATCTTATCTCTTTAAAGATACTTGCTTTTGATGTGATTTTAGGAATTGATTGGTTAACTACTCATCATGCCAAAATTGATTGTTTTTGCAAGGTTGTTAGTTTTCATATTCCTAAGCAACCTGTTATTCGAATTCAAGCAACCAAACCATTGAAGTCAAACTCTTTCATATCAAGCCGTAAAGTCATTCGTTTATTGAAAAACGGATGTCAAGCTTTCTTAGCTATGTTATGGACTTGAACAAAAATACGTCAGATTTGAATGATATTTCTATTGTTAGTAAAAATTTTGACGTATTTCCTGAAGAATTTCTTGGCTTACTCCCAGAGCGTGATATTGAATTTTGTATCGACTTTGAACCCGGTACAAAACCCATTTCTAAAATCTCATATCGAATGGCTCCTATTGAACTTCAGGAGTTCAAAACTCAACTATAGAAGTTGATAACCGAGCCTCTATCGGGTGACTTCCTTTGTGGAATGCATTGAAGCCAGACTCTCCGTAGGGGATGCCATATTCGTATGGTAGTAAACTGATAGATGTCATTGTGACGTGCTATCCAAGATTGGGATATGAGTCACAGTTGAGAGCAACCTAAGTCAGTAATCGAAATACGTAGCTTTCTAGGCTTAGCTGGTTATTATCAGAGATTCGTGTAAGAATTTTCTCGAATCGCTACCCCGTTAACTCAGCTGACTCAGAAGGATATCAAATTCATATGGAGCGAGGAATGCGAGAAGAGTTTTCAAGAGCTTAAGAGGAGACTCATTTCGGCACCTGTTTTGACTATACCATCTGGTTCGGATGGATTTGTTATCTACAGCGATGCTTCAGGCAAAAGGATAGGATGTGATCTCATGCAACGTGGGAAAGTTATAGCATATGCCTCGCGACAACTTAAAGAATATGAGAGGAATTATCCTACTCATGATCTAGAGTTGGCAGCAGTCGTTTTCGCGCTAAAGATCTGGAGGCATTATCTATATGGGGAGAAAGTGGAGATATATTCAGACCATAAAAGCCTCAAATATTTCTTCACTCAAAAAGAACTCAACATGCGGCAACGACTTTGGCTCGAGCTGTTGAAAGATTACGACCACACTATTCAATACCATCCTGGAAAAGCAAACGTGGTAGCTGACGCGTTGAGTAGAAGATCATATGCAGGAATAAGTGCGATGATGTCAAGTATACGCGTAGAACCAACTTTAATCGATAAAGTTAAAGTTGCTCAAGCTACAGACCCGGAGCTGATGCGTATGAAGAAGAAAGTGCAAGAAGGTGCTATTCCAGAAGCAAGAATCGATGAAGAAGGAATACTTCGAGTCCAATCTAGACTTTGTGTTCCTAACGATTCTGATTTGAAGTACAAGATCATGATGGAGGCACACAATACATCATTTGCAATCCATCCTGGAAGTACTAAAATGTATCGTGATCTTCGACATACATTTTGGTGGAACAATATGAAGAGAGAGATTGCAAAGTTTATCTCGAGGTGTTTAACTTGTCAACGTGTAAAGGCGGACCATCAAGTGCCAAAAGGTCCATTGCAACCACTTGAGATTCCGAAATGGAAGTGGGAACACATTACCATGGATTTCGTTACGGGT
Source organism: Panax notoginseng (assembly GCA_016801055.1). NCBI lineage: Eukaryota > Viridiplantae > Streptophyta > Magnoliopsida > Apiales > Araliaceae > Panax > Panax notoginseng. The sequence continues at coordinate 100,464,956 of CM029013.1, forward strand.
CTTCCCACGGTTTCTCAAGGCATAAATGCTATTTGGGTTATAGTTGATAGATTAACCAAGTCTGCTCATTTCTTGCCGATACGGGAGACTTATTCTCTTGAACGTCTTGCTAGTATGTACGTGAATGAGATTGTGAGGTTGCATGGCATGTCAGTATCCATAGTTTCAGATCGTGACCCAAGATTCACTTCAAGATTTTGGGTAAGCTTGCAAAAAGCTATGGGCACGGATTTAAGATTCAGTTCGGCATACCATCCTCAAACGGACAGGCAATCAGAGAGGACTATTCAAACTCTTGAAGATCTATTAAGACTCTGTGTCCTAGACTTCAAAGGCAGTTGGGATAAGTATTTACTATTGGTGGAATTCTCCTACAACAACAGTTATCAGGCAAGTATAGGTGTGGCTCCATTTGAAGTATTATATGGACGAAAGTGTCGCTCTCCAATATGTTGGGATGAGGTGGGATAAGCAACGTTGTTGGGACCCGAGTTGGTACGTATGACTACGAAAATATCCAAACGATTCGACAACGTATACAAACGGCACAGGATCGACAAAAGAGTTATGCGGATCTTCATCAAAAGGACGTGGAATTTGACATTGGGGATCATGTATTATTGTGCGTGGCTCCATGGAAAGGAGTTACAAGATTTAGGAAGAGAGAAAAGCTCAATCCACGATTTATTGGTCCATTTCAGATTCTTGACCGAGTAGGAAATGTGGCCTATAGACTCGCGTTATCTCCAAGTATGTCTCGTGTTTATAATGTTTTTTATATATCTGTGCTACGCAAATATGTGAAAGACCCAAACCACATTATTGAGTTAGAACCGGACGAGATAGCCGAAGACTTAACGTACGAAGAGGTACCTGTCAAGATCTTGGATAGGAAGGAGCATATCCTACGCACGAAGGTTATACCACAAGTTAAAGTTTTGTGGAGAAACCATGCTATTGAGGAAATGACCTGGGAGTTGGAAACAGAAATGAAAGCGAGGTATCCTCATCTTTTCGAAACACCATGTATGTACGTCAATTTCGAGGATGAAATTTCATAAGGAGGGGAGGTTGTAAGACCCCAAATTATTAATAAATGAAATTTAATTCTTCTATTTATTATTTTGAAATAGTAAGGGTTGATTTGATTAATGTGGTTAGTTATGGGTAAAATGAGCAAATATTTTAAATAAGCAAGTGGTCCTAAAATATTCATTGTTGTCGGGGAATATTTGTTTGGTCGTGGAATATTCTTGTTGTCGGGAAATATTCGTACGACGGCACAGCCTTGTGTGGGCCCCATAACGGAAAGTGATTGGATGAAGAAAACGATAAAAATAAGTTGTTTATAAATAACGGCGTAGTTGTTACCGTTAATACTGTTGGAATACTCGGTGGTTAAAACATAGTAATATGCGTTGTTACACAGTAGCACACGGTATTGCACCAATTATTGATTCTTACGTAAGAAGGCACTATTCAATAATGGTTACAGTAATTACTGTTCAATATTTTATTGATTAAATAATTACTACGTTGATATTTTATAATTGTCACTACGCATTATTTTCTATTATCGGAGTAATAATTTATATTATCTGAATAATATTATTAGATAACATTATTGGCAATATCTAGAAAGTTCTGTCTAATGAGAGGTTTGGTCATCTAATTGCGCGCCAGTAAGGAGAAATCCTTATTGGAATGCCCCCTCTTTCCGGGGAACGGCCTGGTTGCCAGTACTGTGATTCTGTAATATTATTTGTGTATAATTAATTATTGATTTATATGATGAGAAAAATATTGATATTATGTGGACATAAATGAAGAAAATTTTTTAAATGTGACAATTGTTGTAAATTAATATTTTATCTTTTTCTGATAAAATAATTCATTTAAATATATTATTTTAATAATATATTAATGGTGATATTTTTACAATGAATGTGGGATATATGAATAAATGAGGAGGAATAGTATTTTTGTTGGACTAAATATTTAACACATGTTTTGTGTGTTGGTGGACACAATTCTTGACCGAAAATTTATTATAGACTGTAAAATCGTCCGTTTGTGAATTTCGGTCAATTTCTGTTTGGAATTTGGAAAAACTTTCTTCTGCAAAGTTGTAGAGAATTGAATTTCCTATAAAAAGAAGCGAGATTCGAATTTTCTGACAAAAGGGCTATTTATTATGAATTATTGAAGTTCTGAAGTTCCGAAATAATTGATTTTTAGAAGTTTTAATTATTATTTTAAAGAAAAACGTTTTTTTGCAAATTAGTGGGCTCAACATGTGATAAGAATGGGCTGAATTCAGATCTTCTAAGGTGGGCTTGACAATTTTGTAAATATAATATTATTATATTCAGTTTTCTGTTTTGGTGTTCTAAGCATTTTCCTATAAATAGGGTGCTTAGGTTAGAATTGAAAATCACACCAGAAACTGAAATCTTCTCTCTCTTTCTCTCTCTATATTAGTGAGCGTATTCTTGTGAGTATTCTAATACTTTGAGTATTGCTATACGGTGCAAGTTCAAGTCATAGCCTATATCCGGTGTTTCAACTAGAAGTACTGTTTTTACGAGGTAGGGGATGTTATTTTATTCGAAAATGATATTATTCTTCAATATCATTATGTCAAAATATTGGTTGGAGTTTTTATCAAATTTGGAACTTTTTCATGTCAGAGTTACTATTCATGAGTTACTATTCACCGAAAAATGAAATTTTCTTCTTTTCGTCCAAAATATCTATTCTGGATACTAGCTTTGATTGTATCCATGTTTTGATCATTCTTGAATTTACTCCACTATGATTATTTATGAGGTATTTTTGGACATGGAATAGCTGAAATACGAATCCTTAATATTTATTCTTTTGTTTCATTGGATTCGTTTTCTTTAAAATATTTTTCATCATCCTCAGTCCTAAATGATGATGTTACTGAATATCTTTGGCCTGTAGTGCAAAGATGAATGATTTCTGATGAATATCTTTGGCCCGTAGTGCAAAGATGAACAGGTGTTGAGATGAACATGACCAACTGATGAATATCTTTGGCCTGTAGTACAAAGATGACTATTTGATTCAAGATATTTATTGATTGATGTTACAGGGATAAAATATTGATGATGGACTTTTAAATTCATAGATAATCGTAGATTTCATTCTCTACGTAACTCTTCTATGAATTATTATTTTCCGCTGCGAATATTGATTTAAAAGTTGTTGTCTATTGTATTCTATTAGATTTTTCCCTGTTGAAGACTAAGGATAATTTGTTGCATATTATCTTAGTCATAATATTCTTTACTGGGCTAGTTGAGCTCACCCTTTTCCTTGTTGTTCCATTTTTCTTCTCAGGAGGCGAGAATGTAGCGAGTACTAGTCGGGGTGTGAAATGATGGTTCAAGACAGTTGTTTTAGTAGTCCTCACTATTTTGTAAAATAGTGTATCAATAAGTATAATGAGGACTTAATTGAGTATGAATACTGTCTAGATGACAATATTTGTATTTAAACTCACAGTATATGTGTTGTCGTATTTTGCACGACAATTGTAATAATAAAGTTGTAGTTATTTTCTGTACCATGTATTTGGCGACTCAGAATGGGTTGGATGAATTGGACCTATTTTGGGGGCGTCACAATCTTCTATGATTTAAAAAGTTTTTCATCAACTTTATCGCTGAGACTCAGCTTAATAAATAAACCACATCATCGAATCATCCCTGCACTATGGGCCAAGGATATTCATGTAATCATCAATGGTCATGATCAAATCAACAACTTTCCATCAATGCACTACGGGCCAATGAGGACTTTTACCACATCATTTGTAACATTACGGTGATGATCATACAGAATAATCCCGGATCATAATCATACCAATCAATAGTACATCTATGCACGTAAGTCACAGATGACTTTTATCATAATATAAACATGAGGATGATGACAATGATATAAAAATTCAATCAAACGAGATCAAGGATACATATTAAAAACTTTAAATTTATCCAGAGCTTAAAAATATCCAAATTATCAACATGATACTGCTTTGTGGGGTAAAATTTAAGAATAATATTCATGTATCAAAAAAAAATTTGGATAGAAAAAAAAATAATTTTTATCGTGAATAATACTCCGGGTGAATAGTACTCGAGTGAATAGTATCCCGGCATGAAAAGTTCCCCGAATACCCGAGTGAATAATATTCGAGTGAATAGTAACTGGGAGAATAGTAACTCGTGAATAGTAACTCGGTATGAAAAGTATTCTGAATCCTCGGGTGAATAATATTCGAGTGAATAGTAACCGAGTGAATAGTAACCCGTGAATAGTACCCCGGGGTGAAAATATTGTTATTTAATAAGAAAGTTCATATCAATATTCCAATAAAATGATACTGGATGAAGCACAAAACTCAAGGATATTCCACTAATTTCAGGAATTATAGATGCAATACTTACCATAGTAAGTTTAGATTTAAGAAATATAAAAAGAAATAATATACGAAACTGAAAATGGATTTTCACCTGTCATGCGGTAGTCCGCATAGACAGATCATTTCCACAATTTAATAACAATTGAATACGAAGGGTTATTCACCAAGAATGTGGTAGTACGCGTAAATAGGTTATTTCCACAGAATAATAAAGAATGGAATAACAAAAGATTTCACCATGCATGCGGTAGTCCGCGTAGACAGGTTATTCCAACAGAATAATAAAGAATGGAATAACAACCCTTAAGAGTATTGAAAGAAAATAACTCTCTTCATGAATACGAAAGAAATAATACCCCTTACGAATACAACAAATAATATCCCTTACGAATATTGAATGAAGATAATATTTCTTACGAATACGAAAAATAATATCGTAAGTGAATATGAAATAAATAGCACCCCTTACCTTAGTAGAAGATTGAATACAAAAGTAGGGTAGTAGTAAAATACTCCTCTTCTTTCTCTCTATAGTTTCTCTCTCTAGAGTTTCAGTGATTTCGTAAGAAATAATGAAGGAATGAGCTTCTATTTATAGGAAAAAGGACTGAATAGTAACTAATTCATGAACGACCCAGATTAATTTACTTTTAAACGGACGGTCCATATTGATTTACTATTAAAACTTAAAGCAACGGTTCATACTAATTTACTATTAAAATTTTAAACCAGCGATCCATATTGATTTACTATTATAACTTTCCACCATCGGTCCATATTCATTTATTATTATAACTTCAATCAACGGTCTGAAAAATTAGCACATCTCCTCATGGAATAATAAGTCAAACTTATAATAAACACCTCATAACAAACTCCTCTATTTATATCAAAAATTGAATAAATATTTACCACAAATCACTTGTAACAACCCGATATTTTCTATATAAATAAATCAGAAATTTCGCGTATAAATTTTTTTTAAGGATGAGGATTTGTACAAGATATTGTGTATATGTATTTATGTGATAAATAAAAATATATTTATTCCATGAATATTTACAAATAATTTTACTTTGGAATTATTGATTATTATAAGATATACTCTTATAATAAATACTTTTATAACAGAAATGTTTTTATTAATTATTTTTAATGAAAATATAATCCTATATTATTTAAATAATATAGGGAGTGATTTTTAGAATAATAATAATTATTTTATTATAGAAATTTTTGTACAGATTATTAAGTTAATTATTTTACCTTATTTATTCAGGTTAAATATGAAGAATAAATCAGATATGGAATTCAAACCCTAATTTTGAATTTTTATCAAGGGATGAAAATAATAATATAATATTAATTATATTTTAATTTTTCAGTGCTATAAATATGTACTGTATGTACGTATTGATAATGGTTGGTCAATTATGATTTATTTTTTTCAAACCCTATTTTATTAATTTGTTAACCCTAATTCAAAAAGTCAATTTCGACTTTAAGAATTGTGTAAGTTGTTTGGTAATCGTGTTAATGTAAATACTTATGGGTATTATACTTAATTAGGTAAAACCCTAATTATAGGAAACTCTAAATTGTAAATTAGTAACCCTAATTTGCTAAATTGGTAACCCTAATTGTTAATTGCAAGCTAAATGCTAATTAGTGGACATTAAAATCCTAATGTTAATGTATCATGTAATTAGAAAATTAAACACGATTAAGAAACCCTAATTTGCAAAAATTAGAGACTAATATTATTTTTATTTTTGTGCAAACCCTAATTAGTAATTTTAAAAACTTAATTACTAATTATAAACCCTAATTATTTAATGATCAAGGTTAATTATAATTCGTAAATTTTAAACACAAGTGTTCAAGTAATCGAATTAGAAAACTAATTTTATTCAGTAAACTCTAATTTATATTTTTGGAAACTAAATTGTTATTTATTTTTAAATCCTAATTTTGAAAATCCTAGAATTTTGCTTTTAAAACCTATAATGGTTCAAACCCTAAACCCTAATCCAAACCCTAAACCCTAAGGGTTTGACAAGTTACAATTTTACCATTACAATAATTTACCAAATGACCTTTTTTCCCCTCTTGTATTATTAAAGCTAGTATAGGTTTTGACAATTAGGGGAAGTTGGTGACCAAACCCAACAACCCCATGTGATTATAATTGACAGCCATCAGCCATTTTGATCAACCATTCATGCATCTAAGACTTCTATATATAGATTGAGAGAGAAAAGATGGCATTTGTTAGCCATTTTTGTACCAAACACTCAAACATTTTCTCTCAACCCAAACCCACGAAAATTGTAAGTTTTAAAGTCACAAAATCAAGCCCCGCGAATTTCATAACAACATCAGTAGCATAGAATCAAAGATTTTTCATAGAAGGTATAAACCCTAACTTGAAAATCTATTCAATAATCTGTTGTTAGATGTTAGTTTTTATTGTTAAAACATGTTGGTTATAGTGTATAATGATGATCTGGGTTGCTAAATGTTAGATCCATAACATCTAGGGGCTCAGATTTAATGATCTACAAAATCTGGAAAATTTCATTTTGTGTTCTGACAACCAAATGTCAGGCCTTGTAGATCTTTGTCTGTGTTTAGTTTTTGTGTTTTAAGTGTTTAATATTGTAGTACGTCATGAGATCTGTATTCTGGAAGTTGAATCAAGGTCATATCTTAAACAGATTGCAAGTTATTCTTGGTCAAAGGTCGTTGAACGACCATAACCAGACCATTTCTGGGTAACCCAGAAATGGGTTTTCAGTGTCCGACAAGTTTTTGTTGGTCTTGGATCTTTCAGTGTGTTGCTGTTTTAATTCTGTTTTTGTAACTAAGCTGTAGCTGGTTATGTGTTCTATGGATCCATGTATTAATATCACTAAATAATCAAGTGGATTGAACATAGTGGCCGGTCAAACTAGCCGAGTCGAGCATGATCTCTGTTTTTTGGGTAACCCAGAAAACATATGAACATGTCGACAGACATGGTTTGACCAGATCATAACGGCTGATTCGGTTGATATTATTTGTATTTTATGTAATAGATCTACTCTCTTGCATGCTAGCTACAATCTAGAATTCTTAAATCACTAAAAGATTGCACGGATTACAAGTTGTAGAAGCCCAAATATGGCTTGTCTAACTGTTCTTCATTTCTGGGTAACCAAGAAAATGAAGAACAGCTCTGACAGCCATTTTGAATGATTATATCTTTTTATTGTGTTGTTGTTTGGCCATGTTTGTTGTTGGATCTTGTAGTCGTGCATTAGTACTACAATATCTGACTAACAACATATACAGTAACATCAGGAGCTGATCAGAAAGCTTGGTCAAACTAAGCCCCTCGAAACTGAGAATGATTTTCTAGGTTTGCATGATGAACGCGAAGAACACCTACAGCGACGGTTCTGTCGTTATAGGTGGTCTTTAATGACAGTTTCTATATAAAAATTATATTTTTATTAAACAATTAAAAAAAATTAGTTTTTAATTATTAAAAATATAAAATAAATTATTAAAAATTATTTTAAATTTTGAAAATTAGTTTTTAATTATTTTGAATATATTTCATAAATATTTAATATTTTTAGAATATTAAAGGTATTTAATTTATTTAATTATAATATTAAATAAATTATTTAAAAATGATTTTAATACTTAAAAAATCATTTAAAATTATATTATGATATAAGAAAATATTTTAAGTTATTTTTAATGACTTTTAATATTTTGTGATGAAATTTATTTATAAATTAATATTAATGATAATTAAGTTAAATACTAAATAAATTAAATAAATTAGGAAAAAATAATTTTATTATATTAAAAATCATTTTAAATAATAATATGGTATTTAAAAATATTTTAAGTTATAAAATATAACTTTCAATATTTAAAGGTAAATTTCATTAATTAATTATTATTAATGATAGAATTATTTAATAATTATATTAAATAAATTAGTTTAAAAATGATTTTAATATTATAAAAATTATTTTAAATGAAAATAAAGTGTTTAAAGATATTTTAAGTTATAAAATATAACTTTTAATATTTAAAGGATAATTTTATTAATAATTTAATATTAATGATTATTAAAGATATTAAATTTATTTAATAAGTATATTAAATAAATAGTTTAAAAATGATTTTACTAATTTAAAAATCATTTAAAAAGGATATAAATGAATTAAAAATATTTTAAATTATAATTAATGACTTTTAATATTTTGATAAATAGTACATTAATATTTAAATATTAATGGTAATTATTTAAAAATGATTTTAATGGTTTTAAAAATTATTTAAGGGTAATATTAATACTTTAAAAACATTATAAGTTATTATAAATAACTTTAATATTTGGCAATGGTTTCATTAATAGTTTAATATTAATTAAATATTAATGATAATTGAATTGTTTAACATTTAAATCATTTAAATAATGATTCTGATGTTTAAAAATTCATGATAAATTATAATAAATGTTTAAAAATAATTATAAGTCATTTAAAAACAAAATGACTGATAATTACAGTTATTGAGCTACAGGATAGAGTTTTAGACTCGATTATTACCTGATAAAGCTGTCGGTACACTGACATATTTTAAAAATTGATCTGGACTTAGATATTTTAATTAGATATGTGTTTATTTGTGATTCAATGGTTGTTGAACATAATGTGTTTAGGTTATGTGCTGACTGCGAAATGCAGTACTATGTGTTATTGTATATTGTTCTAATCGAACGAATGATCTAATTAATGATAGTCGTGATTTATAAGATTAAACTAAGTTGCAAATTGTAAGCAGCGCATCAGGCAAGTATCCTACCTTTGCATTTTTTTATGCAATGGACATGAGTAAGAATGTTTCTAAATTATATTATTATTGTACAGATTATTAACCCTATATTATATACGCTCATTGCTTATCAACATGTTAGTATATGGTAATTCAGATATATATTCTGTTTGTTAATTTTTATAAATGGTTATACAAGTGTCCCCACTTGGATAATCGTTGTATTTAATCACATGTTGATACACCTTTGTTAATTACCCGTATATATATATATATATATATATATATATATATATATATATATATATATATATATATATATATATATATATATGTTGAATTATAAATTTTTGTTGAACAAGATAAAACCTTTGATTTGGAACCCAGACAAGTATGAACATCCCTACACGGGAAAACTTTTATGCGCCCAAGGCGGACAGAGTGAACGATACCGTCGTTCTTGCATGTAGTGTTGATCAATACAGGATACAACGGGCTGATCACCCCCGTGCACATAATATTAATTATATTTTAATTTTTCAGTGCTATAAATATGTACTGTATGTACGTATTGATAATGGTTGGTCAATTATGATTTATTTTTTTCAAACCCTATTTTATTAATTTGTTAACCCTAATTCAAAAAGTCAATTTCGACTTTAAGAATTGTGTAAGTTGTTTGGTAATCGTGTTAATGTAAATACTTATGGGTATTATACTTAATTAGGTAAAACCCTAATTATAGGAAACTCTAAATTGTAAATTAGTAACCCTAATTTGCTAAATTGGTAACCCTAATTGTTAATTGCAAGCTAAATGCTAATTAGTGGACATTAAAATCCTAATGTTAATGTATCATGTAATTAGAAAATTAAACACGATTAAGAAACCCTAATTTGCAAAAATTAGAGACTAATATTATTTTTATTTTTGTGCAAACCCTAATTAGTAATTTTAAAAACTTAATTACTTATTATAAACCCTAATTATTTAATGATCAAGGTTAATTATAATTCGTAAATTTTAAACACAAGTGTTCAAGTAATCGAATTAGAAAACTAATTTTATTCAGTAAACTCTAATTTATATTTTTGGAAACTAAATTGTTATTTATTTTTAAATCCTAATTTTGAAAATCCTAGAATTTTGCTTTTAAAACCTAAAATGGTTCAAACCCTAAACCCTAATCCAAACCCTAAACCCTAAGGGTTTGACAAGTTACAATTTTACCATTACAATAATTTACCAAATGACCTTTTTTCCCCTCTTGTATTATTAAAGCTAGTATAGGTTTTGACAATTAGGGGAAGTTGGTGACCAAACCCAACAACCCCATGTGATTATAATTGACAGCCATCAGCCATTTTGATCAACCATTCATGCATCTAAGACTTCTATATATAGATTGAGAGAGAAAAGATGGCATTTGTTAGCCATTTTTGTACCAAACACTCAAACATTTTCTCTCAACCCAAACCCACGAAAATTGTAAGTTTTAAAGTCACAAAATCAAGCCCCGCGAATTTCATAACAACATCAGTAGCATAGAATCAAAGATTTTTCATAGAAGGTATAAACCCTAACTTGAAAATCTATTCAATAATCTGTTGTTAGATGTTAGTTTTTATTGTTAAAACATGTTGGTTATAGTGTATAATGATGATCTGGGTTGCTAAATGTTAGATCCATAACATCTAGGGGCTCAGATTTAATGATCTACAAAATCTGGAAAATTTCATTTTGTGTTCTGACAACCAAATGTCAGGCCTTGTAGATCTTTGTCTGTGTTTAGTTTTTGTGTTTTAAGTGTTTAATATTGTAGTACGTCATGAGATCTGTATTCTGGAAGTTGAATCAAGGTCATATCTTAAACAGATTGCAAGTTATTCTTGGTCAAAGGTCGTTGAACGACCATAACCAGACCATTTCTGGGTAACCCAGAAATGGGTTTTCAGTGTCCGACAAGTTTTTGTTGGTCTTGGATCTTTCAGTGTGTTGCTGTTTTAATTCTGTTTTTGTAACTAAGCTGTAGCTGGTTATGTGTTCTATGGATCCATGTATTAATATCACTAAATAATCAAGTGGATTGAACATAGTGGCCGGTCAAACTAGCCGAGTCGAGCATGATCTCTGTTTTTTGGGTAACCCAGAAAACATATGAACATGTCGACAGACATGGTTTGACCAGATCATAACGGCTGATTCGGTTGATATTATTTGTATTTTATGTAATAGATCTACTCTCTTGCATGCTAGCTACAATCTAGAATTCTTAAATCACTAAAAGATTGCACGGATTACAAGTTGTAGAAGCCCAAATATGGCTTGTCTAACTGTTCTTCATTTCTGGGTAACCAAGAAAATGAAGAACAGCTCTGACAGCCATTTTGAATGATTATATCTTTTTATTGTGTTGTTGTTTGGCCATGTTTGTTGTTGGATCTTGTAGTCGTGCATTAGTACTACAATATCTGACTAACAACATATACAGTAACATCAGGAGCTGATCAGAAAGCTTGGTCAAACTAAGCCCCTCGAAACTGAGAATGATTTTCTAGGTTTGCATGATGAACGCGAAGAACACCTACAGCGACGGTTCTGTCGTTATAGGTGGTCTTTAGTGACAGTTTCTATATAAAAATTATATTTTTATTAAATAATTAAAAAAAATTAGTTTTTAATTATTAAAAATATAAAATAAATTATTAAAAATTATTTTAAATTTTGAAAATTAGTTTTTAATTATTTTGAATATATTTCATAAATATTTAATATTTTTAGAATATTAAAGGTATTTAATTTATTTAATTATAATATTAAATAAATTATTTAAAAATGATTTTAATACTTAAAAAATCATTTAAAATTATATTATGATATAAGAAAATATTTTAAGTTATTTTTAATGACTTTTAATATTTTGTGATGAAATTTATTTATAAATTAATATTAATGATAATTAAGTTAAATACTAAATAAATTAAATAAATTAGGAAAAAATAATTTTATTATATTAAAAATCATTTTAAATAATAATATGGTATTTAAAAATATTTTAAGTTATAAAATATAACTTTCAATATTTAAAGGTAAATTTTATTAATTAATTATTATTAATGATAGAATTATTTAATAATTATATTAAATAAATTAGTTTAAAAATGATTTTAATATTATAAAAATTATTTTAAATGAAAATAAAGTGTTTAAAGATATTTTAAGTTATAAAATATAACTTTTAATATTTAAAGGATAATTTTATTAATAATTTAATATTAATGATTATTAAAGATATTAAATTTATTTAATAAGTATATTAAATAAATAGTTTAAAAATGATTTTACTAATTTAAAAATCATTTAAAAAGGATATAAATGAATTAAAAATATTTTAAATTATAATTAATGACTTTTAATATTTTGATAAATAGTACATTAATATTTAAATATTAATGGTAATTATTTAAAAATGATTTTAATGGTTTTAAAAATTATTTAAGGGTAATATTAATACTTTAAAAACATTATAAGTTATTATAAATAACTTTAATATTTGGCAATGGTTTCATTAATAGTTTAATATTAATTAAATATTAATGATAATTGAATTGTTTAACATTTAAATCATTTAAATAATGATTCTGATGTTTAAAAATTCATGATAAATTATAATAAATGTTTAAAAATAATTATAAGTCATTTAAAAATAAAATGACTGATAATTACAGTTATTGAGCTACAGGATAGAGTTTTAGACTCGATTATTACCTGATAAAGCTGTCGGTACACTGACATATTTTAAAAATTGATCTGGACTTAGATATTTTAATTAGATATGTGTTTATTTGTGATTCAATGGTTGTTGAACATAATGTGTATAGGTTATGTGCTGACTGCGAAATGCAGTACTATGTGTTATTGTATATTGTTCTAATCGAACGAATGATCTAATTAATGATAGTCGTGATTTATAAGATTAAACTAAGTTGCAAATTGTAAGCAGCGCATCAGGCAAGTATCCTACCTTTGCATTTTTTTATGCAATGGACATGAGTAAGAATGTTTCTAAATTATATTATTATTGTACAGATTATTAACCCTATATTATATACGCTCATTGCTTATCAACATGTTAGTATATGGTAATTCAGATATATATTCTGTTTGTTAATTTTTATAAATGGTTATACAAGTGTCCCCACTTGGATAATCGTTGTATTTAATCACATGTTGATACACCTTTGTTAATTACCCGTATATATATATATATATATATATATATATATATATATATATATATATATATATATATGTTGAATTATAAATTTTTGTTGAACAAGATAAAACCTTTGATTTGGAACCCAGACAAGTATGAACATCCCTACACGGGAAAACTTTTATGCGCCCAAGGCGGACAGAGTGAACGATACCGTCGTTCTTGCATGTAGTGTTGATCAATACAGGATACAACGGGCTGATCACCCCCGTGCACATAAGTTATGATGGTTTACAGATGAAGTTCTGTTTAACCTTTTCAAAACTAAAAACGATGTTCATAGTATGTCACCTTAACCCTATTTATAGTCATTACGTAGTTTCAAAATTTTGAAAAAGGGTTGTTATGTTATTATTATCGATTTTGATTACTTCACAACTATTGCATTGTTGTAGAAGGATAGTATAAAGAAAACATTTAAATTCTTTCAGCTTATATATATAATTGCTATTACTTGTTGGGCACTCCAATGCTCACTCATGCTTAATTTAAATGTTTTCAGCCAAGTATGAAGAACCAGAAAGCTCATGCAGAAACAAAGGAAAAGGAAAGCTAACCAAATAAGATTTGTGGTAGTTATGTAATAGTTTGATATTATTATTAAGACAATGATATATATATTATCTATCATGGGTTGTAATGAATGTTTAAAGGTTACGTACTTGGGATTCAGACTCTGATAAATATGTAAATTAAGTTGATCTTTATATTATTGTTATTAATATTAGTATTATTCCACTCATAAAAATGATATCGTGAAGCACCTGGTTCGGATTTTAAGTACCCAGATTTGGGGGCTTTACAGGTTGGTATCAGAGCTATAAGCATGAATTTGCGAAGAGCCCCGAGCCTCTCGCTGGTGACTTTCGTGTGTGGAATGCACCGAAGCTAGACTCTCCGTAGGGGACGCCGATTCAGTCGGTGGCAAGCTGATAGGTACCCTTATAAGGTGCTATGGTTGGAAGCACCTTGAAAGTTACAGGTTGGTATCAGAGCTTTAGGGTTAAAAACCTTAGGTGGGCTAGACTTTAGGCTATAACCTTAGAACAGAGAGAAACGTTGAAAATATAAATAACTCATATAGAGTTTAAAAAGAGATGAACTGAATAAATTCATCGTCAAACAAAATAAAAGATAACTTATATAAAACTCTTATTTGTTGTGTGTAAATACTATATGCTAATCAGGATAATTTATGTGTGTAGATGTCTGGTGGAAAAGGCTTGTTATATGCTTATAGCATGAAAAAGGATCGAATCCATACACCCGAGCTGATATCAAAGCCAATAGCTGAAATAGAGGCTCGCGATGAAAATAACTCGAATGAGGTGGTTATCGTGGAAAATATAGTACCAGATCCGAAAATGGTAGAGCTGACAGATAGTGATTCAGACACTAAGGTTGAAGCTGATCAAGCATCAATAGAGGTGCAGGATCTGAGGAACAAGGTTTCTTCTCTGGAAAGGCTGTGGGAAATAGAAAAGTTGTTGAATAGTCAGTTGCGTCAAGCGTTAATAGAAACAATGGAAGAATAAAATAAGCTTAAAATCCAAATTGATCAGATGGGAGCCACAAGCAACACATCGTGTGCAGCTCCGAGCAAGAAGGGGGAAAAAGATAGAAGATCGTGACTTAGGAAAATTCGGTAACAACCAAGAGGACGCTAACAAAATAGAAAAAGTGTACAAATTGTGACAAGAAACATGAAGGCATATGCAGGAAAGGGAGAAAGATATGTTACATTTGCGGACATGAGGGACATACCTCTCATCATTGTCCCGACTTTAAGCTAGGAGCATGTTTTATCTATGGGATGGAAGGTCATCGAGCGAACGGTTGTCCAAGAAAAAAATAAGGCTTAGTAAGTAGGTAGTATAAGTTCTGATGGTAGGCGTGTTTAATGTAATATGTGTGCTTAGCATGTCTGTGTAATGTAATATTCTAAAACTTTTGTATTAATCAAGGTTGTAAATCCTGATTTTTGTAGTCACAAAGGGATGAATGATGTTTAAAGCATTATGTGCTATGCTATGTAAAGTATTCGTTGAATGAATATGAATTTAAGTTTGAGTAATGAAACAAGTTTAATATATTAAACTTATGCGATAAGGTTTAGAATGTAAGTTAAATTTATGATTTTATTTAATCAGATAATGCCGCCAAGACGTCGAACTCGAAATCAAAGGGCAGAAGAATCTGTCAACAACGCTGAGGGACAACAATAAGCAGACCCGATGTAAAACTTCGCAAATATGATAGCACAAGCTATGCAGCAAGGGATACCAGTCGCTGGGAATCAGCTGGATAATCGCTTAGCGAACTTCAAGGATTTTAAGGTTGTAGGACCGCCAGAATTCAAAGGTATAACTGACTTTGTTGAAGCCCAAACTTGGGTCAAAGAGATTGAAAAAGCATTCGTGATAGCTAGGGTAACTGAAGGGCAGAAGACCTCTTTTACCACCTACATGATGAAGGGTGAGGCAAATTTTTGGTGGGAAGCGAATCAGGCAAGGGCAGAAAAAGGTGTAGTTACATGGGATAGGTTCAAAATACTATTTTTCGAAAACTATTTTTCACCTAGTATGCAGGCTAGGATGGAGGTAAAATTTTTAGAGTTGAAGCAGGAAAACATGACGGTGTCAGAATACGCCGCTAAATTTAATGAGTTAGCTAGGTTTGCCCCGCATCAAGTTGATACGGAGGCTAGAAAAGCGAGAAGGTTTGAGTTGGAATTAAAACCCTGGCTCTACAACAAGGTGGCAGTGTTACAGATCCCTACATTTGTAGCACTCGTGGAGAAGGCGATTATTGCTGAGGAGGGGAGTGAGGCTATGAGCCTCTACAACAAGAAGAGGAAGAAAAAGGGTAAGGTAGAAGGAGCTAGGAAAGTAGGAATTAATAGTGGAAGCAGGAGTGGAGATGGCAAGAGGAAGGGGAACTACTTTGGGAATGTGCAGGTGAAACAAGAAGGTGTTAAGAAGCCAGCGATACAGTGCAAGACTTGTGGAAAGAACCACTATGGGGAATGTCTGAAGGGGAAATTTGTTTGCTATAAGTGCGGGCAGGAGGGCCATATCTCTCCCAACTACCCCAATCCTAGAATGAATAGTGGGTGTTTTCTGTGCGGATCGACTGAGCACAAGGTGAAGGATTGTCCGAAGAGGAGAATGGAGGCAGGAAGTGTGAACACGGGCACTGGTAGCGGGACTTTAGCAATCACGGGACCTACGTCATCGAACAAGCCAACAAAATCAACATCAAGGGTCTACAACATGACTGTCCAGGATGCGATGGCAGCTGGCAATGGAACTCCAGGTATTATTCGTATAACTTTTATTTTATTATACATGATTTTCCTATATATAGTAAATTATTTTATAAAGAAAATTTGAGGGAAAAATTTGAGTTCTTTTAGAAATCAAATTTCTGTTTAATCAGAAAGACAAGCTTGATGTGATTAGTTAAAGATCAGTTCGATCAAATTATGATCAAGATCTATTTGTAATGATTATGTATGCTATGTACCCATGTATGTATGAGTTTTAAATGGTGATTTCGGGGACAGAATCTTTATAAGGGAGGGTGAATGTAACAACCCAATATTTTCTATATAAATAAATCAAAAATTTCGCGTATAAATTTTTTTTTTAAGGATGAGGATTTGTACAAGATATTGTGTATATGTATTTATGTGAAAAATAAAAATATATTTATTACATGAATATTTACAAATAATTTTATTTTGGAATTATTGATTATTATAAGATATATTCTTATAATAAATACTTTTACAACAGAAATGTTTTTATTAATTAGTTTCCATAAAAATATAATCCTATATTATTTAAATAATATAGGGAGTGATTTTTGGAATAATAATAATTATTTTATTATAGGAATTTTTGTACAGATTATTAAGTTAATTATTTTACCTTAATTATTCAGGTTAAATATAAAGAATAAATCAGATATAGAATCCAAACCCTAATTTTGGATTTTTATCAAGGGATGAAAATAATAATATAATATTAATTATATTTTAATTTTTCAGTGCTATAAATATGTATTGTATGTACGTATTGATAATGGTTGGTCAATTATGATTTATATTTTTGAAACCCTATTTTATTAATTTGTTAACCCTAATTCAAAAAGTTAATTTCGACTTTAAGAATTGTGTAAGTTGTTTGGTAATCGTGTTAATCTAAATAATTATAGGTATTCTACTTAATTAGGTAAAACCCTAATTATAGGAAACTCTAAATTGTAAATTAGTAACCCTAATTTGCTAAATTGGTAACCCTAATTGTTAACTGCAAGCTAAATGCTAATTAGTGGACATTAAAATCCTAATGTTAATGTATAATGTAATTAGAAAATTAAACATGATTAAGAAACCCTAATTTACAAAAATTATAAACTAATATTATCTTTATTTTTGTGCAAACCCTAATTAGTAATTTTAAAAACCTAATTAATAATTATAAATCCTAATTGTTTAATGATCAAGGTTAATTATGATTAGTAAATTTTAAACACAAGTGTTCAAGTAATCGAATTAGAAAACTAATTATATTTAGTAAACTCTAATTTATATTTTTGGAAACTAAATTGTTATTTATTTTTAAATCCTAATTTTGAAAATTCTAGAATTTTGCTTTTAAAACCTAAAATGGTTCAAACCCTAAACTCTAATCCAAACCCTAAACTCTAAGGGTTTGACAAGTTACAATTTTGCCATTAAAATGATTTACTAAATGACCTTTTTGCCCCTCTTGTATTATTAAAGCTAGTATAGGTTTTGACAATTAGGGGAAGTTGGCGACCAAACCCAACAACCCCATGTGATTATAATTGAGAGCCATCAGCCATTTTGATCAACTATTCATGCATCCAAGACTTCTATATATAGATTAAGAGAGAAAAGATGGAATTTGTTAGCCATTTTTGTACCAAACACTCAAACCTTTTCTCTCAACCCAAACCCACGAAAATTGTAAGTTTTAAAGTCACAAAATCAAGCCCCACGAATTTCATAACAACATCAGTAGCATAGAATCAAAGATTTTTTATAGAAGGTATAAATCCTAACTTGAAAATATGTCCAATAATCTGTTGTTAGATGTTAGTTTTTATTGTTAAAACATGTTGGTTATAGTGTATAATGATGATCTGGGTTGCTAGATGTTAGATCCATAACATCTAGAGGCTCGGATTTGAAGATCTATAAAATGTAGAAAAGTTCATTTTGTGTTCTGACAACCAAATGTCAGGCCTTGTAGATCTCTGTCTGTGTTTAGTTTTTGTGTTTTAAATGTTTAATATTGTAGTATGTCATGAGATCTGTATTCTGGAAGTTGAATCAAGGTCATATCCTGAACAGATTGCAAGTTATTCTTGGTCAAAGGTCGTTGATCGACCATGACCAAACCATTTCTGGGTAACCCAGAAATGGGTTTTCAGTGTCTGACAAGTTTTTGTTGGTCTTGGATCTTTCAGTGTGTTGTTGTTTTAATTCTGTTTTTGTAACTAAGTTGTAGCTGGTTATGTGTACTATGGATTCATGCATTAATATCACTAAATAATTTAGTGGATTGAACACAGTGGCCGGTCAAACTAGCCGAGTGAAGCATGATCTTTGTTTTCTGGGTAACCCAGAAAACATATGAACATGTCGACTGACATGGTTTGACCAGATCATAACGGCTGATTCGGTTGATATTATTTGTATTTTATGTAATAGATCTACTCTCTTGCATGCTAGCTACAATCTAGAACTCTTAAATCACTAAAAGATTGCACGGATTACAAGTTGTAGAAGCCCAAATACGGCTTGTCTAACTGTTCTTCATTTTTGGGAAACCCAGAAAATGAAGAACAGCTCTGACAGCCATTTTGCATGAATATATCTTTTTATTGTGTTGTTTGGCCATGTTTGTTGTTGGATCTTGTAGTCGTGCATTAGTGCTACAATATCTGACTAACAATATATACAGTAACATTGGGAGCTGATCAGAAAGCTTGGTCAAACTAAGCCCCTCGAAACTTAGAATGATTTTCTGGGTTTGCATGATGAACGCGAAGAACACCTACAGCGACGGTTCTGTCGCTATAGGTGGTCTTTAGTGACAGTTTCTATATAAAAATTATATTTTTATTAAATAATTATAAAAAATTAGTTTTTAATTACTAAAAATATAAAATAAACTATTAAAAATTATTTTAAATTCTAAAAATTAGTTTTTAATTATTTTGAATATATTTCATAAATATTTAATATTTTTGGAATATTAAAGGTATTTAATTTATTTAATTACAATATTAAATAAATTATTTAAAAATAATTTTAATACTTGAAAAATCATTTAAAATTATATTATGATATAAGAAAATATTTTAAGTTATTTTTAATGACTTTTAATATTTTGTGATGAAATTCATTAATAAATTAATATTAATGATAATTAAGTTAATTACTAAATGAATTAAATAAATTAGGAAAAAAATTATTTTATTATATTAAAAATCATTTAAAATAATAATAAGGTATTTAAAAATATTTTAAGTTATAAAATATAACTTTTAATATTTAAAGGTAAATTTTATTAATTAATTATTATTAATGATATTAGAATTATTTAATAATTATTTTAATTAAATTAGTTTTAAAATAATTTTAATATTATAAAAATTATTTTAAATGAAAATAAAGTGTTTAAAGATATTTTAAGTTATAAAATATAACTTTTAATATTTCAAGGATAATTTTATTAATAATTTAATATTAATGATTATTAATTTATTATTAATGATATTAAATTTATTTAATAATTATATTAAATAAATAGTTTAAAAATAATTTTATTAATTTAAAAATCATTTAAAATGGATATAAATGAATTAAAAATATTTTAAGTTATAATTAATGACTTTTAATATTTTGATAAATTATACATTAATATTTAAATATTAATGGTAATTATTTAAAAATAATTTTAATGATTTTAAAAATCATTTAAGGGGAATATTAATACTTTAAAAATATTATAAGTTATTATAAATAACTTTAATATTTGGCAATGGAATCATTAATAGTTCAATATTAATTAAATATTAATGATAATTGAATTGTTTAACATTTAAATCATTTAAATAATGATTCTGATGTTTAAAAATTCATGATAAGTTATAATAAATGTTTAAAAATAATTATAAGTCATTTAAAAATAATATGACTGATAATTACAGTTATTGAGCTACAGGATAGAGTTTTAGACTCGATTATTACCCGATAAAGCTGTCGGTACACCGACATGTTTCAAAAATTGATTTGGACTTAGATATTTTGATTAGATATGTGTTTATTTGTGATTCATTAGTTGTTGAACATAATGTGATTAGGTTATGTGCTGACTGCGAAATGCAGTACTATGTGTTATTGTATATTGTTCTAATCGAACGAATGATCTGATTAATGATAGGTCGTGATTTAAAAGATAAAACTAAGCTGCAAATTGTAAGCAGCGCATCAGGCAAGTATCTAACCTTTACATTTTTTTTATGCAATGGACATGAGTAAAAATGTTTCTAAATTATATTATTATTGTACAGATTATTTACCCTATATTATATACGCTCATTGCTTATCAACATGTTAGTATATGGTAATTCAGATATATATTGTGTTCATTAATTTTTATAAATGGTTATACAAGTGTCCCTACTTGAGTAATCATTGTATTTAATCACATATTGATACACATTTGTCAATTACCCGTATATATATATATATATATATATATATATATATATATATATATGTTGAATTATAGATTTTTGTTGAACAAGATAAAACCTTTGATTTGGAACCTAGACAAGTATGAACATCCCTACACGGGAAAGCTTTTATACGCCCAAGGCGGACAGAGTGAATGATATCCTCGTTCTTGCATGTAGTATTGATCAATACAGGGTACAACGGGCTGATCACCCTCGTGCCCGTAAGTTATGACAATTTACAGATGAAGTTCTGTTTAACCTTTTCGAAAATAAAAATAATGTTCATAGTATGTCACCTTAACCCTATTTATAGTCATTACGTAGTTTCAAAAATTTGAAAGAGGGTTGTTATGTTATTATTATCGATTCAGATTACTTCACAATTATTGCATTGTTGTAGAAGGATAGTATAAAGAAAATATTTAAATTCTTTCAGCTTATATATATAATTGCTATTACTTGTTGGGCACTCCAATGCTCACTCTTGCTTAACTTAAATATTTTCCGCCAAGTGTGAAGAACCAGAAAGCTCATGCAGAAACAAAGGAAAAGGAAAGCTAACCAAATAAGATTTGTGGTAGTTATGTAATAGTTTGATATTATTATTAAGACAATGATATATATATATATATATATATATATATTATCAATCATGGGTTGTAATGAATGTTTAAAGGTTACGTTCTTGGGATTCAGACTCTGATAAATATGTAAATTAAAACTCCGTTGGAAGAAACCTTCATTACATCCACCATTTATAAATCTTATTCGATTCAAATCGACACCCTCACATTACCTATTGATCTCATCTCGTTGAAAATACTTGCATTTGATGTGATTTTAGGGATTGATTGGTTAACTACTCATCATACTAAAATTGATTATTTTCGTAAGGTCGTAAGTGTGACGCCCCCAAAATAAGTATACATCACCCATTCTGAGCAGCCAAATACATGATACATAAATCAAATATAAACTTCTTTTATACAATACGACAACAGCGTAGCTTAGAGTTTTTACACGAATATTGTCTCATAGACAGCATTCAAACTCAAATGAAGTCCTCATTACATTTATTATCACACTATTTCATAGAATAGTGAGGACTACTATAGCCACCATCTCGGACCGTCACTCTGTTCCCCGACTAGTCCCGGCTACGTCCTCATTTCCTGAAGAGAACAACGAAAGTAAAAGGGTGAGCTCAACTAGCCCAGTAAGAAATATTATGACTAAGATAATGCAGAATAAATTATCGTTAGCCTTCAACAGTGTTAAACTGATAAAATACAATAAACATCAAGTTTAACTGCAGCAGAACAAGCAATCCATTATAAGAGTTAAGTAGAGCATGATATCTACTATCTTCTTTGATTTAAAAAGTTTTTTACCAACTTTATCGCTGAGACTCAGCTTAATAAATAAACCACATCATCGAATCATCCCTGCACTATGGGCCAAGGATATTCATGTAATCATCAATGGTCATGATCAAATCAACAACTGTCCATCAATGCACTACGGGCCAATGAGGACTTTTACTACATCATTTGTAACATTACGGTCATGATTATACCAAATAATCCATGGTCATAATCATACCAATCAATAGTACATCTATGCACGTAAGTCACAGATGACTTTTATCACAATATAAACATGAGGATGATGACAATGATATAAGAATTCAATCAAACGAGATTAAGGATAAATATTAAAGATTTTAAATTTATCTAGAGCTTAAAAATATCCAAATTGTCAACATGAAATTGCTTTGTTGAGTAAAATTTAAGAATAATATTCATGTATCAAAAATAATTTTGGACAGAAAAGAAATTAATTTTTATCGTGAATAGTACTCCGAGTGAATAGTACACGAATGAATAGTACCCCTGCATGAATAGTAACTCGGTATGAAAAGTATTCCGAATCCTCGGGTGAATAATATTCGAGTGAATAGTAACCCATAAATAGTACCCCGGGGTGAAAATATTGATATTTAATAAGAAAGTTCATATCAATATTCCAATAAAATGATACTGGATGAAGCGCAAAACTCAAGGATATTCCACTAATTTCAGAAATTATAGACGCAATACTTACCATAGTAAGTTTAGATTTAAGAATATGAAAAGAAATAATATACGAAACTGAAAATGAATTTTCACCTGTCATGCGGTAGTCCGTGTAGACAGATCATTTCCATAATTTAATAACAATTGAATACGAAGGGTTATTCACCAGGCATGCGATAGTCCGTGTAAACAGGTTATTCCCATAGAATAATAAAGAATGGAATAACAAAAGATTTCACCATGCATGCGATAGTCCGCGTAGACAAGTTATTCCAACAGAATAATAAAGAATGGAATAACAAACCTTATAAGTATTGAAAGAAAATAACTCTCTTCACGAATACGAAAGAAATAATACCCCTTACGAATACAACAAATAATATCCCTTACGAATATTGAATGAAGATAATATTTCTTATGAATACCAAAAATAATATCGTAAGTGAATATAAAATAAATAACACCCCTTACGAATACAACAAATAATATCCCTTACGAATAGTGAACGAAGATAATATTCCTTACGAATAAGAAAAATAATATCGTAAGCGAATATGAAATAAATAACACCCCTTACCTTAGTAGAAGATTGAATACTAAAGTAGGGTAGTAGCAGAATACTCTTCTTCTTTCTCTCTATAATTTCTCTCTCAAGAGTTTCAGTGATTTCGTAAGAAATAACGAAGGAATGAGCTTCTATTTATAGGAAAAAGGACTGAGTAGTAACTAATTCATGAACGACCCAGATTACTTTACTTTTAAACGGACGGTCCATATTGATTTACTATTAAAACTTAAAGCAACCGTGCATATTGATTTACTATTAAAACTTTAAACCAGCGATCCATATTAATTTACTATTATAACTTTTCACCATCGGTCCTTATTGATTTACTATTATAACTTCAACCAACGGTCTAAAAAATTTTAACATCTCTTCATGGAATAATAAGCCAAACTTATAACAAACACCTCATAACAAACTCATCTATTTATATCAAAAATTGAATAAATATTTACCACAAATCACTTATCTTTAATAAACACATTTTTAATCTATTAATAATTATTCATCATTAATATTATAACTCATAATATTTAACAACCAGATCATTCCCAGAAAAGTGGGGGCTTTCCGATAAGGATTTCTCCCTATTGGCGCGCAATTATGTGTCCAAACATCTCCTCGACAGAACTTTCTAGACATTGTCAATATTGCAAATAATAATATGAATAAATTTGTCGTCTCAATTATTGATTTACTAATATAAAATATTATGCAGATGATACTGTGACAATAATTGAATCAAATAACGTGAGATACTATGCAACAATTACTGTAGTAATAATTGAGTATAACTGAGTGACTTCTTACGTAAGCATCAATAATCAATACTGTGTGCTACTATGCAACAACGCGTATTATTGTACTTTTACCACCGGGTATTTGAACAGTTTAACGGTAAAACTTTCGTCGTTATTTTTATAAAAAGATATTTCTATCGTTTTTTAACTCCGACAGTTATTCCATTGTGGGGTCCACCAATGATGGTGTCGTTGTACGGATATTCCCTGATAAAAAGAATATTCCCCGACCAAACGAATATTTTATAATAATTTGCTTACTTTACAAAATTTTCAAATATCATCCTTAACTTTAAACTTTTATCAATTTAACTATTTACCAAAATAGAAAAATTGAATAATTTTATTTCATAAAATTCGGGGTCTTATAGTTAGTTTTTATATTCCTAACCAACTTGTTATGCGAATTCAAGCAACCAAACCACTAAAGTCAATCATTGTCATATCTAGCCATAAAGTCATTTGTTTATTGACAAACGGATGTCAAGCTTTCTTAGTCCATGTCACAAATTTAAATAAAAATACATCAGATTTGAATGATATTTTTGTTGTTAATAAATTTCCTGATGTATTTCCTGAAGAACTTCCTGGCCTACCCCAAAAGCGTGAAATTAAATTTTATATTGACCTTGAACCCGGTACAAAACTCATTTCTAAAATGCCATATCGAATGGCTCCTATTGAACATCAAGAGTTAAAAAACCAACTACAAGAACTGTTAGACATTGGTTTCATTCGTCCTAGTACATCTCATTGGGATGCTCTTGTTTTATTCGTAAAGAAGAAAGATGGGAGTATGTGACTTTGCATTGACAATCGAGAGTTGAATCATGTCACCATCAAAAATAGGTACCAGTTACCTCGCATTAATGACCTATTTGACCAATTGCAAGGTGCTAAATTATTTTCAAAAATTGATCTTCATTTTGGATATCATCAGTTAAAAATTAAAACTGATGACATTTCGAAGACTTCCTTTAGAACTTGATACGGGCATTACGAATTCCTAATCATGTCTTTTGGATTTACTAATGCTTCTGCTGCCTTCATGGATATGATGAACCGGATATTTAAGGAATATTTAAATTATTTTGTGGTTGTCTTTATTGATGACATCCTCATTTACTCCAGAAGCCATGAAGATCATAAGCAACACTTGAGGCTGATACTCCAAAAGCTTCGTGAAAATAAGTTATATGTCAAGTTAAAGAAATGTAAGTTCTGGCTTAAGGAAGTAGCATTCCTTGGGCACGTGATTTTGAAACTTGGAATATCAGTTGATCCGGCGAAGATTGAAGTAATACAAAGTTAGGAGCAACCTAAGTCAGTAACCGAAATACGTAGCTTTCTGGGCTTAGCTGGTTATTATCAGAGATTTGTGGAAGGATTTTCTCGAATTGCCACTCCATTAACTCAGCTGACTCAAAAAAATATAAAATTCAGATGGAGTGAGGAATGTAAAAAGAGTTTCCAAAAACTCAAGAGGAGACTCATTTCAGCACCTGTTCTGACAATACCATCAGGTTCGAAGGGATTTGTCATTTACAGCGATGCTTTAGGTAGAGGTTTAGGATGTGTTCTCATATAACATGAGAAAGTCATAGCCTATACCTCTCGACAACCCAAAGAATATTAGAGGAATTATCCTACTCATGATCTAGAGTTAGCAACAGTCATTTTCACGCTAAAGATCTGGAGACACTACCTATATGGGGAGAAAGTGGAGATCTACACAGACCATAAGAGCCTCAAATATTTTTTCACTCAAAAGGAACTTAACATGCGCCAAAGACATTAGCTCGAGATGTTGAAAGATTACGACCATACCATTCAAAACAATCTTGGAAACGTGAACGTGATAGCTGACGCGTTAAGTAAAAGATCGTATGCGGATACGAGTGCGATATTGTCAACACAAAGGCCCATTTTGTATGACTTACAACGGATGGAAATAGAGTTAAAAACTTCAGGGACCCAAGTGAGGATGACAAATATACGAGTAAAATCGACTTGAATCGATAAAGTTAAAGTTACTCAAGCTACAAGCCCAAAGTTGATGAATATGAAGAAGAAGGTGTAAGAAGGTGTTATTCCAGAAGCAAGAATCGACGAAGAGAGGAAATCTCAACCCTCGATTCATTGGTCCATTTGAAATCCTCGATAGAGTAGGAATTGTGGCCTATAGACTCGCCTTACCGCCAAGTATGTCTCGTGTTCATAACGTTTTTTACATATCTATGTTACGTAAATATGTAGAAGACCCAAACCACATTATTGAATTAGAACCAAACAAGATAGCCGAAGATTTAACGTATGAGGAAGTACCTGTCAAGATCTTGGATAAGAAGGAGCATATTCTATGCTCAAAGGTTATACCTCAAATCAAAGTTTTATGGAGAAACCATGATATTGAGAAAATGACCTAGGAGTTATAATCTTAAATGAAAACAAGGTATCCTCACATCTTCGACATACCAAGTATGTACATCAATTTCGAGGACAAAATTTCATAAGGATGGGAGATTGTAAGACCCAAACTTTTTATGAATAAAGATTTAATTTTCTCTAAATATTATTTTGAATAGTAAGGTATTGATTTGATATAATGCTATAGTTATAGGCAATATGTGAAAATTTTGCAAAGTAAGCAAGTGGTCATAAAATATTCTTTTGGTCGGGGAATATCCTTTTTGTCGAGGAATATTTGTACGACGGCGCAATCATTGATGGACCACATAACGGAATAACTGTCAAATATAGAAAGCGACAGAAATAAACTTTTCATTAAAAATAATGGCAAGAATTTTACCGTTAAACTGTTGAAATATGTGAGCCCCCAAAATAGGTATACATCACCCATTCTGAGTCATCAAATACATGGTACAGAACTCAAATACAAACTTCATTTATACAACTGTTAAGTGTCATGCAGAATATGACAAAATATAAGCTGTGAGTTTTAATACAAATATTACCTCCTAGACAATATCCAAACTCAAATTCAATCTCATTACAATTATTATCACACTATTTCACAGAATAGCAAGGACTACTAAAACAACCAACTGGACTGTCAATCTATTCCCCGACTAGTCCAAGCTATATTCTCAATTTCTGAAGAGAATAGTGAAAGAAAAGGGTGAGCTCAACTAGCCCAGTAAGAAATATTATGATTAAGATAATGCAGAATAAATTATCATTAGCCTTCAATAGTATAACAACTGATAGAATACAATAGACAATAATTTTTATATCAAAAACTACATCAGAATAAGCAATCCATTAGAAGAGTCAAGTAGAGCATGATATCTACTATCTTCTATGATTTAAAAGTTTATCATCAATTTTAACGCTGAGACTCAGCTTAATAAATAATCCACATCACTGAATTATCCATGCACTACGGGCCAATGATATTCATTAGTATCACGACCACGAATTATCCATGCACTATGGGCTAAGGATATTCGTGTTTTCACCAGTGGTCATGAACATGTCAAACAATAATTCATCTTTGCCCCCTTGGCCGAAGAGAACGCATGGTCATGGTCATAACCAATAACTATTGTTGATATTCAGCTTAATAAATAATCCACATCACTTGTAACATTACAGGTCATGATTATACTGAATAATTCCTGGTCATAATCATACCAATCAACAGTCCATTTATGCACTATAGGCCAAAGATAACTTTTATCACAATATAAGCATGAGGATGATGACAATGATATAAGCATTAATCAAACGAAATCAAGGATAAATATTAAAGACTTTAAATTTATCCCGAGTTTAAAAGTATTCAAGTTGCCAACACAATACTGCTTTGTGGAGTAAAATTGAAGAATAATATTTTATCAAAAATGATTTGGACCGAAAAGAAATTAATTTTTGTCATGAATAGTACCCTGGGTGAAAATTTATCTCATGAATAATAAACATTCAATATATATATTGATATCATTTAATTGGCAAAATTAATTAGCATAAAATCTAATTTTGAATCAAAATAAACTCCTTTATTTTAATCCAAATTTAAATCAAAATAAATCTCTTTTATTTTAATTTATCCAATTTTGAATAAAATAAACTATTTTATTTTAATCAAATTCTTTAATCAAAATAAACTCCTTTACTTTAATTAATTATAGAATTCAATTCCAAGTAAAAAAAAACTCATTTATTAAAGGAAACATTGATTCTCTTTCCTATTCACAAATAAACTCCTTTATTTTAAATAATATAAAATCTTATTTCATATCTAAATAAACTTTATTATTTAAGAAAACATGGAATCCAATTTCAACTCCAATTAAATATTATGGAATCAAATTCCAACTCTAATTAGTTAGCATGAAATCTAATTTTAAAATTAAAATAAACTTTTTATTTTAATTATAAAATTTTTAAGAGTATTATATATATATATATATATATATATATATATATATATATATATATATATATAGTTCGGTTCCTATCCGAATTCCCAGTTTTTCTTAAAATACGGATATTTTTTTAAAACAACTAAATTTTTTTTTAATATTTTATGGAACTGGAATTTTTATATAATACAGTATTTTAGATGTGATTTGGATACGTATAACAAAACAGATATGTACAGTCTGTGCAGATTGTACATATATTTTTTGGTATAGGTATCCAAATCACGCCCAAAACATTGTATTATGAAAAAATTTTAGTTCTATAAAAAATTACTTTTTTTTAAGTTGTTTTAAAAAAAAAAAATTTTGGTCCGTCTTTTACTCCAGTCCGGACTCCCGGACTGGATCCGCTGTGAGTATGTGTGTATGTGTGTGTGTGTGTGTGTGTGTGTGTGTGTGTGTGTGTATATATATAATATGAACCAAGCGTGAATCCCTTCTTAACAGTTTTAGTAACCAAATATCATCCACGCGAAAATCAAGAAATTCAATTCGCGGATATTTATTTATTTTTATTTTTTTTAAAAATAAATTTTATACAACAAAATTATGCCCAATTAAATTATTTTAAACACATATCAATATACATATCAAATTAAAATAATTAATAATTCGCATAAAGGTTTGGCTTTGATACCACTATTAGGTTTGTAATATTCATGAACACAATCAAATTGCATAAAATAAGCGAAAGCATGGAAAAATCAGAGTTTAAAATTTTACAAACCATATATCAGGATCATCATTTATGCGTAATTATTAATTAAACGAAAATATAAAGAACAAGAATCATACTCTTGACGATTCGAGCTTCCTCAAGTACAAGTTCACCTCCAAATCATTTTCGCATTCAACTTGAATCCATCGGATTTAGTTCCTTCCTTCGATCAATGTTAGCCACCCAAGTGTTTGGCCTCTAAAGGTGATCCACCAAAGAAGAATAAAGATTCAAGAAGATGGGTATTTGGCAAAACCCTAATTTTTCTATCCCTCATAGAAAATAGGTGTACTCTCCCAACTACTGGAATTACGTATTCACGTGTTTTTTTTTGTGAAAGTGTCAACAACACTCACTCATAATAAGACTCCTCTTATTTATAGATGTGGGTAACTCTCCTTAACAATTAAGGAATTGTATTTTATTTTAATTAATTAAATTCTTTTAATTAATTATGCTCCCAATTTTATTAGGAATAATTAATTAAAATCTTTTAATTAATTTGCCTCCTAATCTTAATAGGATATATGAGAGTACTTTTATTAATTAATTCTCAAACTCCTTTAGAAATTAAATAATAATAATTGTAATAATAATAATATTAATACTCCTCTTATTAATTTATATTTAATATTTTCAAAATATTAAATAATAAATATTAAGCTATTTAATTTATTCTATCACCATAGATTAAATTAAATATACTTAACTTATTATTACGATTATGTCATTTGCTTCTTAAATAATTATTTTTCCTTTATGGCGTGACCCTTTAGGTTCTCCATATTAAACCGGTTGTGAATAAATCAATTAGAACAATTCTAATCTTATTTAAATAAATAAATTAAACTATTAATTTATTTAAATAAATAATATTTATTCTACAATAGGGATAAACCTCCCTAGTGATTAACGACTTTCCAGATAATATAGATTTCAACATTAATCATAAAAGAACCTTTGAGTAAATAGTTACTGTACAATTCAATTCTTCCACCATACAATGTCCCAATTAAATATAAGACATGAAATTACTGTCAAGACTTATTTTATTTAATTATATATTTTTTCGATTCTTAAATGCACAACACCAAATGATGTAAATTAGAAACTCATTTCTAATTTCATTCTGTCTTGGCCAAGGACTACTGGGTTGTCATTTATCGAATCACATAGGACATTTCTCTTCTTTTACTAGAAGTTGTAGATTCTTTATTGATCATGCATTATCTCCATGTACAACTTAGTATACCCAAGCATACCCTTTGATATACCATAAGGGTCTTAAGGAATAAGTCAAAGTATAACTCATCATACACAAGATACTATGATGATCTGAAATCCAAGGATCACTTGTACTACTATCACTATAGGAATTCCTATTGACAGACAAGTAAAACTCCATTAGGTATTCCTTAGCGAGCCACGTTCAGTGAACTTATTCTCTAATAAACACCTACATACTTGCTTTAGTGTCTCCACACAAATGATCATGAGATCAATCATCCTCATCCAATGAGCAAGCAACGTATGTACCAATCTATCCGGATTCACTAATCCCCAATTAGTAATCCAACAATTGGGAACTATTTTAGTTTTAAACTTTCTAAGAATTTAGATCTCATTAGAATGATCATCATCATTATTCTAAAGGCATTGCTTAAAACTATGAGTTTATCACATATTATAAAGCAGCATCATGTAGATAATTAAAAGCCTTTAATAAATTAATAATTTTTATTAATAAATGAATAATATTGTTACAAAGTATATGCTTTATCATCAAACATGATTGGCTTGTGTGCATACTATTTTCAAATTTTTTATGGGCTAATAATCAAAATCAACAAGCTCCACGACCTTCTTATCCCCTGGGGTTTCAAAATCAGCATCAACAAACAGCTCCACAGCAAGAGAAAAAGATAGATTTAGAAGAGCTTTTGTTGAAGTATATATCGTGAAATGAGGCGGCAATGAAATCACAAGTAGTGGCTATCAAAAACTTAGAAAATCAGATGGGTCAGCTTGCCTTAGCACTTAATAATAGGCTTCAAGGGACTCTTTCTAGTGACACAGAAAAGAATCCAAAGGGAAATCACGAACAGTGTCAAGCAATCACTTTGAAGAGTGGAAAACATCTTGAGGGGCAGAATGCAGAAAATTCAGCTAAGAAAGATGACAAAGAAGGTGAAGACAAAGTGGTTAAAGAGAAACAGGGTGAGGAAAAGCAAGTGGACAAGTGTAAGTTAGATGTTGAGCCAGTTGTGTATCCTCCACCACCATTTCAGCAGAAGGTCCAAAAATATAAATTGGATAAGCAATTCTCAAAGTTTTTGGAAGTTTTCACGAAACTTCATATCAACATTCCTTTCGTAGAAGCCCTAGAGCAAATGCCGAGTTATGCTAAATTTATGAAAGGGATTCTATCAAGAAAAAAGAAATTAGAGGATTACGACACTGTAGCTTTAACGGAGGAATGCAGTACAGTTCTACAGAGAAAGCTACCTCCGAAGTTGAAGGATCTGAGGAGTTTCATTATTCCTTGCACAATCGGTAAAATGGCCTTCAACAAGTGTTTGTGTGATTTGGGGGCAAGTGTGAACCTTATGCCGTTGTCAGTTTATACTCAATTGGGTTTGCCAGCTCCGAAGCCTACAAACATATCACTACAGTTAGCGGATAAATTGGTGACATATCCAACAGGAATTGTGGAAGACATTCTAGTTAAGGTGGAAAAATTTATCTTCCCAGCAGATTTTATAATTTTGGATTATGAAGAGGAAAAAAACATCCCAATCATCTTATGGAGGCCATTTTTGGCTATGGGTAGGACTCTAATCGATGTTCAGAAAGGGGAATTAACCATGAGGGTACACGATCAAGAAGTCAAATTCAATGTGTTTAAGGCTATGAGGTTCCCTAAAGAAGAGGAGGAGTGTTTTCGGTTGGATGTGATCGACTGGATAGTTAATGAAGACTTGGTTAAAAGTTTGGTCAAAGATCCGTTGGAAAATAATTTACTGGGGGATGAAGACTTGGATGATCCAGAGTTCGTGGATTACTTACATATGCTTGATTCTTTGCCCAGAGTTAGCAAGTTCAAGGTACCATTCGAGCCACTACACATAGAAGAAAAAGCTTTGGCACGGATGAAACCTTCATTTGAGGAGCCACCCACTCTTGAGCTCAAACCTCTTCCTAAACACCTCAGTTATGCTTATTTGGGTAATGCAAATACTTTACCTTTTATTATTGCATATGTACTTAACGAATTGCAGGAAAGTAAATTGCTGAGGATTTTGAGAGAATAAAAGTATGCAATAGGATGGACAATTATGGATATAAAGGGGATTAGTCCATCTTTCTACATGCACAAGATTCTTATGGAAGAGGAAGCAAAGCCAACAGTGGAATAGCAAAGGCGACTAAATCCGATCATGAAAGAAGTGGTAAAGAAGGAAATACTAAAGTGGTTGGATGCTGAAATTATTTACCCGATTTCAGACAGTGCATGGGTTAGTCCAGTTCAGTGCGTTCTGAAAAAGGGTGGAATAACAGTAGTGAAGAAAGATGACAATGAACTGATTCCGACGAGGACAGTGACTGGATGGAAGGTTTGCATGGATTACAGGAAGCTAAATAAGGCAACCCGGAAGGATCACTTTCCTCTACCCTTTATCGATCAGATGTTGGATCGGTTAGCTAGGCATAAATACTACTATTTATTGGACGGATATTCGGTGTACAACCAAATAGTCATAGCTCCTGAGGATCAAGAAAAGACCACTTTTACCTGCCCATACAACACCTTTGCATTCAGAAGGATGTCCTTTGGGTTATGTAACGCACCGGCGACTTTCCAAAGATATATGATGGCTATTTTTTTGGACATGGTGGAAAAGAATGTGGAAGTTTTCATGAACGACTTCTTAGTCTATGGAAACACTTTTGATATCTGTCTAGAGGATTTGGTCATGGTCTTGAAGCGATGTATGGAAACGAACTTGATGCTTAACTGGGAGAAGTGCCACTTTATGATTAAAGAAGGAATAATTATGGGGCACAAGGTCTCTGTGAAAGGTTTAGAGGTTGATAAGGCAAAGCAAGACACGATCAAGAATCTTCCACCGCTGAATTTAGTTAAGGAAATCCGCAGTTTTCTTGGACATGTCGGATTCTACCGCAGATTTATAAAAGATTTCTCTTAGATTGCAAAACCATTATGCAGTCTCTTAGAGAAAGATACAGTGTTTAGTTTTGATGAAGAGTGTAAAGCAGCGTTTGAACAGTTGAAAAAGAAATTAACTACAGCTCCAGTGATCATAGCACCAGATTGGACGATGCCTTTTGAGTTAATGTGCGATGCTAGCGACTACGCAGTAGGGATAGTTTTGGGTTAACGTCAAGAGAAGATATTCCATGTCATATGCTATGCAAGTAAAACCCTCACGGATGCCCAATTGAACTACACAACCATCAAGAAGGAATTACTTGCAGTAGTATACACCTTTGACAAATTTAGAGTCTATTTGATAGGAACAAAGGTGGTGGTATACACGGATCACTCAGCGATTCGTTATTTGATCTCAAAGAAGGATGCT
Source organism: Panax notoginseng (assembly GCA_016801055.1). Lineage (NCBI taxonomy): Eukaryota > Viridiplantae > Streptophyta > Magnoliopsida > Apiales > Araliaceae > Panax > Panax notoginseng. The sequence goes on from CM029013.1 coordinate 100,499,501, forward strand.
AAGCCTAGACTAATCAGATGGATTCTACTCCTTCAGAAATTTGACTTGGAAATAAAGGATAGGAAAAGGATAGAAAATCAAGTGGCGGATCATCTTTCGAGACTGGAAAATTCAAATAAGGATGGCGCAGATAAAGGTGTAATCAATGAATCATTTTCGGATAAGCATCTTTTTAGAGTAAACTCAGAATTTCCATGGTATGTAGATTTTGCCAATTATTTGGTATGTAAAATCCTTCCCCCTGATCTGACACATGAGCAAAAGAGAAAGTTCTTACTTGATGTCAAGTGGTAAATGTGGGACGAGCCTTATTTATTCAGGCAAAATACAGACAAAATGATTCGGAGATGTGTGCCGTACAGCGAAGTGAAAAATATTTTGCACGAATGCCATTCATCAGCTTATGGGGGACATTATGGTAGTGAGCGGATAGCGGCCAAGATACTTCAAGCAAGATTTTACTGGCCTACTATGTTCAAGGATGCCCACCAGTTCGTGAAAAACTGTGACAGTTGCCAAAGGGTGGGAAATATCTCGAAGAGGAATGAGATGTCGCTCAATACTATCATGGAAGTAGAGGTTTTTGATGTATGAGGGATGGGCTTCATGGGACCTTTTCCTCCTTCATTCAACAACCTGTACATCTTGCTAGTTGTGGACTACGTGTCAAAGTGGGTTGAAGCCATATCACTCCCTACAAACGATGCCAAGGTGGTTCTTAAGTTTCTAAAAAAGAACATCTTTACGAGATTTGGCACGCCAAGAGCAATTATAAGTTACGAGGGAAGTCACTTCTGTAATAGTTTATTTACAGCTCTTTCGACAAAGTATGGGGTCAATCATAGGGTTGCAACAACATATCACCCCCAAACGAGTGGTCAAGCTGAGGTATCAAACAGAGAGGTGAAGAAAATTTTAGAGAAGGTAGTCAATCCAAGCAGAAAAGATTGGTTTCTAAAGTTGGATGATGCATTATGGGCTTATAGGACAGTATACACGACGCCAATAGGGATGTCTCCGTATCAGTTGGTCTACGAAAACACGTGTCACCTCCTAGTGGAATTATAGCATAAGGCATACTAGGCCATTTAGAAACTCAACTTTGATCAAACAGCTGCAGGAGAGAAAAGGTTACTCCAACTGAATGAACTCGACGAATTTCGACTCCAAGCGTATGAGAACTTAAAGTTGTACAAAGAAAAAGTAAAGAAGTGGCACGAACAGAAAATTTTGCAGAGAAAGTTCGAACCGGGACAATCGGTAATATTGTTCAACTCATGACTGAGATTGCTTCCTGGAAAGCTCAAATCCCGATGGTCAGGGCCATTCACGATCAAAACTGTTTTCCCATATGGCGTCGTTGAACTATACAGTAGAAATCCACTTGAGATATTTAAAGTCAATGGTCAAAGGCTAAAGCATTACTGGGGTGGCGACATCGACAACGAAGCAATTGCGATCACACTCATCGATGCGCCATGAACAAGGAGTAGTCAAGCTGAAATACTCAAAAATAAGCGCTCATTGGGAGGCAACCTAATTTTCTTTCAATTTACAGTATTTTTATGTTATAATATTTCATAATTCTAGTAGTGCATATGTAAGACCCCAACTTTTATGAATAAAGATGAATTTTTCTATAAATATTATTTTTGAATATTAAGGTTTGAATTTGTTATAATGTTATAGTTGTGGGTAATATTTTTAAATTTTGCAAAGTAAGTAAGTTGTTATAAAATATTCGATTGGTCGGGAAATATTCGTTTTAATAGAGAATATTCATACGACGGCACAATCATTGGTGGACCCCACAACGGAATTATTGTCGGAATTAGAAAACGACAGAAATATCTTTTTATGAAAATAACGGCGGAAGTTTTACCGTTAACTGTTGAAATACCCGGTGATGAAAAGTATAGTAATACACGTGGTTGCATAGTAGCACACGGTATTGATTATTGATACTTACGTGAGAAGTCACTTAGTTTTGTTCAATTATTGCTACAGTAATTGCTGCATAGTATCTCACGTTATTTGATTCAATTATTGTCAATATTTTATATTATTAAATCAATAATTGAGATGACAAGTTATTAATATTATTATTTGCATAATTAACAATGTCTAGAAAGTTCTGTCGAGAAAAGTGGTTTGGTCACCTAATTGCGCGCCAATAAGGAGAAATCCTTATCGAAAAGCCTCCTCTTTCCTGGGAAGATCTGGTTGTTAATATTACTAGTTATAATAATAATGAATAAATGTTGTTTAAAATATTGAGGGGATTTCATGAAGTATTTGTTGTAAATTTTGCTTATTATATGGACCCCCATTTACTCATTTTTCAAATTAATCGGTAGGAAGTTATTCAGTGTATATATATATATAAATATAATAAAAAGTGGAGCCCATATGTGATGAAGACATATGGTGGGGCCCACGGGTGGAAGACTTTTGGGATGGGGGAAGCTAAAGTTGTTCACGGGTGGATTGTTGTTTGTAATTATATATATATATATATATATATATATATATATATATATATATATATATTATAATAATAAGTTTTTTATGAAAAATAGAATATATTATATTTTATTGAATATTATATTTATAATTTGAAAAACGGACGTCTAAGTTTTTTTTTCTCTATCCGTGATGCGTTCGTCCAAAAACATTACTGTGTAGTCCGTGAAAAACTTTTCTAAATATTATCCTTCCATTTTCCTATAAATAGGATGCTTAGTTAGAATTGAAAATCACACCAGAATCAGAGAATTCTTCTTCTATAATATTGAGCATATTTCTTTCGAGTTTTAAGAAGCTTTGAGCATAGAAAACAGTATAAGTTTTCTTCAAGAATATCCCCGCTATACCAGTCAGAATACTCTCCTTTTTAAGGTAAGGGATATTATTTTTGTTCAGTATTTGTATGAAATAATATTTTCTTCCATACTCTGAAGTATGTAAGTAATATTATTTCATTTCAGATTTCAAATTCTATACTCGTTTTGTTAAGTTTTGGCTTCTATACTCTATGAAATTAGTAGAATATCCTTGATATTTGCGCTTCATCCAATATCTTTTCATGAAAATATTATTCTGAGCATTCTTGATAAGTTTTAACTTTTTCATGTCGGAGTACTATTCATGGGGTTACTATTCCTGAAGTACTATTCATGATATACTATTTACTCGGTTACTATTCACCCGGGGTACTATTCATGACAAAAATTAATTTTTTTTTGTCCAAATCATTTTTGATACAATATTATCCTTGAATTTTACTCTACAAAGCAGTATCATGTTGACAATTTGGACGTTTTTGAACTCTGGATAGATTAAATTATCAATCTTTAAAAATCTATCATTTGCTTTCTTTTAATTGAATTCTTATATCATTGTCATCATCCTCATGCTTATATTATAATGAAAGTCATCTGTAGCCCGTAGTACATAGATGGACTTGGCATGATTATGACCAGGGATTATTCGGTATAATCATGACTGTAATGTTACAAATGATGTGGTAAGAGTCCTCATTGGCCTATAGTGCATTGGTGGACAGTTGTTGGCATGATCAGGACCATTGATGAAAACACGAATATCCTCGGCCTGTAGTGCATGGATAATTCGTGGTCGTGATACTAACGAATATCTTTGGCTTCGATGATGTGAATTATTTATTAAGCTGAGTCTCAGCGATTAAATTGATGATAAACTTTTTAAATCATAGAAGATAGTAGATATCATGCTCTACTTGACTCTTCTAATGGATTGCTTGTTCCACTGTAGTTAAACTTGATGTCTATTGTATTTTATCAGTTTATCACTGTTGAAGGCTAACGATAATTTATTCTGCATTATCTTAGTCATAATATTTCTTATTGGGCTAGCTGAGCTCACCCTTTTCCTTTCATTGTTTTCTTTAGGAAATGAGAATATAGCTGGGACTAATCGGGGAACGGAGTGGCGGTCCAGATGTTTGCATTAGTAGTCCTCAATATTCTGTGAAATAGTGTGATAATAATTGTAATGAGGACTTATTTTGAGTTTGAATACTGTCTAGAAAATAATATTTGTATTAAAACTCACAGCTTATGTTTTATCGTATTCTACACGACACTTAAGAGTTGTATAAATTAAATTTGTATTTGAATTATGTATCATATATTTGACGACTCAGAATAGGTGATGTATACCTATTTTGGGGGTGTCACGGTTGGTATCATAGCTTAGGGGTATGATCCTTAGCTGAGATATGAGACTAAAACTAGGAGGGGGAAAACAGGTAATTCATTCGCTAGTATAACCTACCTAAGTTTATTTGTTATTTAATTAGTAGGTCAGAATATAGGGATAATATATTGCATGTCAATTAACCCTTGTTTTGTGGCAGTATTTGAAAATGACATCCGAGAATGTTGAGAATAGCAATGGAGCACATGAGACCATTGAATCACCAACAATTAATAACCAGAAAAATATGCATCACGAAGGCAACAATCCTCATGCAAACAACAACACCGACCAAATGATGAACGACGGAATGTTTAGGGGCTTTCTGCAATTCATGCAACATCAGGTGAGAGAGACTCATGTCCAAAATACAGGTGGAAACACTGGCAACTCTCGGACGGTCACCGCTAAGCAGTTCAAGGAGCTGGGACCACCGGAGTTTTTGGGAGAGCCAAAACCACTTAAGGCGGAGGAGTGGATAAAGTAGATCACCAAGATATTTGATGTCTTGGGATGCTCTGAGGAGCAAAAGCTTCCCTTTGCCACCTTCATGTTGCGAGGAGAGGCAGATTACTGGTGGGAATCTGTAAAGCGTACCCAACCTGCCGCACTGAAGATGTCTTGGGAGAATTTCCAAGAACTATTCAACGACAAGTACTTTTCCGAAAGTATTCGTCACATGAAAGAGGTAGAGTTTATCAAACTAGAGCAAAACAATATGACTGTGTCACAATACGACGCTAAATTTACCGAGTTATCCCAATTTGCATCCCATCTAGTTGACAATGGGGAGAGAATGACGCGAATGTTTCTGCGAGGTTTGAAACCTGAGATACTTCAATACCTAATTTCTCACAAACTGTGCTTGTATTTAGATGTTGTAAATAGGGCTCAGTTATTGGAACGTGATAATGAATCAACCCAACCAAGAGATAGCAGTCGGCAAAGCGATACTACTAGTGGAAGCAGTCATCGAAGCGGTGACAACAAACGTCGAGGAAGTCAACATGCCAGATATGGTAACCACTTCGGTGGCAATCATGGCCAAGATAATAAAAGTGGAAATTTTAAGAAGAGGAGATTCAATAATGATAGAAAGACGTCAGCACCAGCACCCGTTGTTAAAGAAGGAAAACAATCAATCATCTTATGCTACAAATGTGGAGGGGAGGGACACATCAGTCCAAACTATACGCAGCAATCCAAGACATGTTATAATTGCAGAAGAGAAGGTCACCTGGCTCGATTTTATCGTACAGTGAAGCCAAGTTCATCTGCGATGGAGGCACCAAAGGTCGTCCCAAAGAAGTCAAAATCAGTAGCTCAAGGGAGAGCATTTGTCGTGACCTCCCAGAAAGCAAGGAACCAGAACGAGGTGATCACGGGTAAGCTAATCATAAACTCTAGCGAAGTCTATACCTTATTTGATACCGGTTCTATCCATTCTTTTATTTCTCCTACTTGCGCTCAACGTTTAAATTTGACTCCAGAGAAATTAAACTTTAACTTATCTGTTGAAACTCTGTTGGGAGAAACCTTCATTACATCCACTATTTATAAGTCTTGTTTGATTCAAATTGGTACCCGCACATTACCTGTCGATCTTATTTTCTTAAAAATACTTGCATTTGATATAATTTTAGGGATTGATTGGTTAACTGCTCATCATGCAAAAATTGATTATTTTCGTAAGGCTGTTAGCTTTCATATTCCCAACCAACCTATTATACGAATTCAAGCAACCAAACAACTAAAGTCAATCACTGTCATATCAAGCCATAAAGCTATTCGTTTATTGAAAAACGAATGCCAAGCTTTCTTAGCCCATGTCACGGATTTAAACAAAAATACGTCAGATTTGAATGATATTTATATTGTTAATAAATTTTCTGATATATTCCCTGAAGAACTTCCTGGCCTACCCCCAGAGAGTGAAATTAAATTTTGTATCGACCTTGAACCCGGTACAAAACCCATTTCCAAAGCCCCATATCGAATGGCTCCTATTGAACTTCAAGAGTTAAAAATCCAACTGCAGGAATTGTTAGACATCGGTTTCATTCATCCTAGTACGTCTCCTTGGGATGCTCTTATTCTATTCAGAAAGAAGAAAGATGGAAGTATGTGACTTTGTATTGATTATCAGGAGTTAAATCATGTCACCATCAAAAATAGGTACCCGCTGCCTCGCATTGATGACCTGTTTGACCAGTTGCAAGGCGCCAAATTCTTTTCGAAGATCGATCTTCGTTCCGAATATCACCAGTTAAAGATTAAAACCGATGACATTCCAAAGACTACTTTCAGAACTCGGTACGGGCATTATGAATTCCTTGTCATGTCTTTTGGATTGACTAATGCTCCTGCTGCCTTCATGGATTTGATGAACCGAGTATTCAAGGAATATTTGGATCACTTTGTGGTTGTCTTTATTGATGACATCCTCATTTACTTCAAAACCCGTGAAGATCATGAGCAACACTTTAGGCTGATACTCCAAAAGCTTCGTGAAAATAAGTTGTACGCCAAGTTGAAGAAATACGAGTTCTGGCTTGAGGAAGTAGCATTCCTTGGGTACGTGATATCAAATCATAGAATATTTATTAACCCGGTAAAGATTGAAGCAATACAAAGTTGGGAGCAACCTAAGACAGTAACTGAAGTACGTAGCTTTTTGGGCTTAGCTGGTTATTATCGGAGATTCGTGAAAGGTTTTTCTGGAATTGCTACTCCATTAACTCAGCTGACTCAAAAAGATACAAAATTCGGTTGAAGCGAGGAATGTGAGAAGAGTTTTCAAGAACTCAAGGGGAGACGCATTTCAGCACCTGTTCTGACAATACCATCTGGTTCTGAGGGATTTGCCATCTACAGTGATGCTTCAGGCAGAGGGTTAGGATGTGTTCTCATGCAACATAGGAAAGTCATAGCCTATGCCTTATGACAACTCAAAAAATATGAGAGGAATTATCCTACTCATGATCTAGAGTTAGCAGCAGTCGTTTTTGCGCTTAAGACTTGGAGGCATTACCTGTATGGGGAGAAGGTGGAGATCTATATGGATCACAAAAGCCTCAAATATTTCTTTACCCAAAAGGAACTCAACATGCGACAACGATGTTGGCTCGAGCTTTTGAAAGATTATGATCATACCATTCAATACCATCCTGGAAAAATGAACGTGGTAGCTGACGCATTGAGTAGAAGATCATATGCGGGTACGAGTGCAATATTGTCAACGCAAAGGCCCATTTGGTATGACTTACAAAGGATAGAGATAGGGATAAAGACTCCAGGGACCCACATAATGATGGCAAATATACGAGTAGAACCGACTTTAATCGATAAAGTTAAATCTGCTCAAACCACGGACCTGGAGCTAATGCGTATGAAGAAGAAAATGCAAGAAGGTGTTATTCCAGAAGCAAGAATCGATGAAGAAAGAATACTTCGAGTCAACTCCAGACTTTGTGTTCCTAATGACCCTAATTTAAAGTAAAAAATCATGATGGAGGCGCATAACACACTGTTTGCAATCCATCTTTGGAGTACCAAAATGTATCGTGATCTTCGACATACATTTTGGTGGAACAATATGAAGAGAGCGATAGTAGAGTTTATCTCAAGGTGTTTAACTTACCAACGTGTCAAGGCGAAGCATCAATTGCCAAAAGATCCATTGCAACCACTTGAAATTCCAGAATGAAAGTGGGAGCACATTACTATGGATTTCGTTACTGGTCTTCCCAAGGTTTCTCAAGGAATTAATGTAATTTGGGTCATTGTTGATAGATTGACCAAGTCTGCTCATTTCTTACCTATACGAGAAACTTATACACTTGAACGTCTTGCTCGTAATTATATAAATGAGATTGTAAGACTGCATGGTATGCTAGTATCCATAGTTTCTAATCGAGACCCAAGATTCACTTCACGATTTTGGGTTAGTTTGCAAAAAGCTATGGGCACGGATTTACGATTTAGTTCGGCATATCATCCTCAAACGGACGGACAGTCAAAGAGGACTATTCAAACTCTTTAAGATTTATTAGGATTCTATGTCCTTGACTTCAAGGGAAGTTAGGACAAATTCTTGCCATTGGTGGAATTCTCTTACAACAATAGTTATCAAGCAAGTATCGGCATGGCTCCATTTGAGACGTTGTATGGAAGAAAGTGTCGTTCTCCAGTATGCTGGGATGAGGTAGGTGAAGCAACGTTGTTGAGATCAGAATTGCTACGTATGACCACGGAGAAGATTCAAATGATCCGACAACATATAAAAATCTCACAAGATCGATAAAAGAGTTATGTTAATCTTCATCGAAGAGACGTGGAATTCAATGTTATAGAGCATGTGTTGTTATATGTTGCTCCATAGAAAGGAGTTACGAGATTTGGAAAGAGAGAAAAGCTTAATCCTCGATTCATTGGCCCATTTAAAATTCTTGATAGAGTAGAAACTATGGCATATAGACTCGCCTTACCGCCAAGTATGTCTCGTGTTCATAACATTGTTTACATATCTATGTTGCGTAAATATGTGGAAGACCCAAACCACATTATTAAGTTAGAACCAGACAAAATAACGGAAGATTTAACGTATGAAGAGGTACCTATTAAAATCTTGGATAAGAAGGAACATATTCTACGCTCCAAGGTTATACCTCAAGTCAAAGTTTTGTGGAGAAACCACGATATTGAGGAAATGACCTGGGAGTTAGAATCTGAAATGAAATCAAGGTATCCTTACCTTTTCGACATACCAGGTACGTACCCTAATTTCGAGGGAAAAATTTTATAAGAAGGGGAGGTTGTAAGACCCTAATTTTTATGAATAAAGATGAATTTTTCTATAAATATCATTTTTGAATATTAAGGTTTGAATTTGTTATAATGTTATAGTTGTGGGTAATATTTATAAATTTTACAAAGTAAGCAAGTTATTATAAAATATTTGATTAGTCAGGGAATATTCATTTTAACAGGGAATATTCGTACGATGGCACAATTATTGGTGGACCCCACAAAAGAATTATTGTCAAAATTAGTAAACGACAGAAATATCTTTTTATGAAAATAACGGCAGAAGTTTTACCGTTAACTGTTAAAATACCCGGTGATGAAAAGTACAGTAATACGCGTGGTTGCATAGTAGCACACGGTATTGATTATTGATGCTTACGTGAGAAGTCACTCAATTTTATTCAATTATTACTACAGTAATTGTAGCATAGTATCTCACGTTATTTGATTCAATTATTGTCAATTTATTATATTATTAAATCAATAATTGACAAGACAAGTTATTCATATTATTATTTGCATAATTAACAATGTATAGAAAGTTCTATCGAGGAAAGGGGTTTGATCACTTAATTGCGCGCCAATAGGGAAAAAATCTTATTGGAAAGCCCCCTCTTTCCTGGGAACAATCTGGTTGTTAATATTGCTAGTTATAATAATGATGAATAAATATTGTTAAAAATATTGAGGTAATTTTATGAAATATTTGTTGTAAATTTTGCTTATTATATGGACCCCCATTTACTCATTTTTTAAATTAATCAGTAGGAAGTTATTCAGGGGCCCATATGTGATGAAGACATATGGTGGGGCCCACGGGTGGAAGACTTTTGGGATGGGGGAAGCTGAAGTTGTTCACGGGTGGATTGTTGTTTGTAATTATGTATATATTATATATATATATATATATATATATATATATATATATATATTATAATAAGTTCTTTTTTATGAAAAATAGAATATATTATATTTTATTGAATATTATATTTATAATTTAAAAAACGGACGTCTAACTTTTTTTTTCTCTGCCCGTGATGCGTTCGTCCAAAAACATTACTGTGCAGTTCGTGAAAAACTTTTTTAAATATTATCCTTCCATTCTCCTATAAATAGGATGCTTAGTTAGAATTGAAAATCACACCAGAATCAGAGAATTCTTCTTCTATAATATTGAGCGTATTTCTTTCGAGCTTTAGGATGCTTTGAGCGTAGAATACAGTATAATTTTTCTTCAAGAATATTCCCGCTATACCAGTTGGAATACTCTCCTTTTTAAGGTAAGGGATATTATTTTTGTTAAGTATTCGTATGAAATAATATTTTCTTCCATACTCTGTAGTATGAAAGTAATATTATTTAGTTTCAGATTTCGAATTATATACTTATTTTGTTAAGTTTTGGCTTCTATACTCTATGAAATTAGTAGAATATCCTTGATATTTGCGCTTCATCCAGTATCTTTTCATGAAAATATTATTCTGAGCATTCTTGATAAGTTTTAACTTTTTCATGTCGGAGTACTATTCACAGGGTTACTATTCCTGAAGTATTATTCACGGGGTACTATTCACTCAGTTACTATTCACCCGGGGTACTATTCATGATAAAAATTAATTTCTTTTTGGTTAAAATCATTTTTGATACAATATTATTCTTGAATTTTACTCCACAAAGTATTATCATGTTGACAATTTGGACGTTTTTGAATTCTGGATATATTAAATTATAAATCTTTAAAAATTTATCATTTGCTTTCTTTTAATTGAATTCTTATATCATTGTCATTATCCTCATGCTTATATTATGATGAAAGTCATATGTGGCCCGTAGTGCATAGATGGACTTAGTATGATTATGACCAGGGATTATTCGGTATAATCATGACCGTAATGTTACAAATGATGTGGTAAGAGTCCTCATTGGCCCGTAGTGCATTGATGGAAAGTTGTTGGCATGACCATGATGATGAGTGAGATTTATACCCTCGAATTGGATATTTTATGACTTAAATAGTTGCCTGTTCTCATAGATTTTATATGATTTTATATGATTATAGTGTTATTATGCTTAATCGATGCAATGTCGGGCTTATCAGGTGTTTTATAGCTTTCAGGGACAAAATGGCCAATTTCTATACACTGGCACCGCAGCGCCAATGCCCAGTCTATTTCTCACGTCGCGGCGCCGCCCCCTGGTCCAGCCTGACGTCAGCATGGCGCTGCAACACCACTGACCCTTCTTTGGCTCGCACTGCAGCGCGAGCTCCGTGTCTTTCATACTAATGCGGCGCCGCAGCGCCATCCATAGAGTTATTGCTCGCGCCGCAGCGTGAGCTCCGATGTCTAGGCAAAGAGGGCTTGTGTTTGACCTAGCAAAGAAGGGAGACGCGTATATAACAGAAGCCAACCCCTGCATTCAATATATCTCATAACCTATATCATATGAGACCTTAATATAGAATAGCTTAGCTTAGGATTTCCTTCTGTATTTCTCTTTCTCTTAGATTACCTCTGTAAATATAGATTAGATAGATTAGGGAGAAATCTGGCATATCCTTAGAGCAACAATAGCAGTGAGCGACACGGATTAAAAAGCTCAATTTGAGCGGAATGCGTGGAGATGGAAGGGTTTTGACAGAGTTTTCTCTTATCCATTTGTTTTCTCTTATTTTGTAATCTATAAATGTTGTCTTTACTACTACTTGTACTTTGTTCAATAGCTATGAACTGAGTATTTGCTCTAAGGTTAAAATGGAACCATTTGTTATTTAAAGTGAATGTCTTATCTCTTTGGTTGGCACCTTATGATTTGGTTTAATATATTTGTGCTTTATGATTCTCGCTAAGACATTAGTGATAATTTTAGTAATCTGCATGATATCGACAGAAGCGATGTAGATTTACACGTAAATATATTGGCATGTGATTGTGGGTTTCGACTGCATAAGTTATGCATAGAATAGACATATCTATATGCGCCACGTGTAACCTAATTGAGAACTTATGCTTAAATCATAGTTATGATTAATTCGCATAGACATGTGTAGGATTGCATCTAGCTTGGATGTTCTTTTCTGTTCTATTCCCTTTTGGGTGGATCTGGAGAGGATATGTTTGTGCATACCTCAACAGAGGTGCATAAGCACATGTGTGTTCTCGGTCGACAAAATGTCGTAACCATTAAGACCAAAGAGAGAAGGGTAGCTAGTTTGATGACGCATAGCACGCCAGGTGTTCGACAGAATGCCTATGTGGGGTGAAGTTGTGACCTTAGCTTGTAATTCCTTAGATTACCATTCGTTATCCATTTATTTGCTTTGTTAATTAGTTTTAAATAGATTAATCACACTTCCATTTACTTCTATTCGAATAAGACTTTAGCAATTCAAAGTCGGTACTTGGTAAATATTAGTAATAGTTCCTCGTGGGTACAACACACTCCTTATCACTGTATTACTTGTTAGACCGCGTATACTTGCGCGTGTTTAGTGTTCGGTTTTCCGAACAACACATGACCATTGATGAAAACACGAATATCCTTGGCCCGTAGTGCATGGATAATTCGTGGTCGTGATACTAATGAATATCATTGGCCGTAGTGCAGGAATGATTCGATGATGTAGATTATTTATTAAGTTGAGTCTCAGCGATAAAATTGATGATAAACTTTTTAAATCATAGAAGATAGTAGATATCATGTTCTACTTGACTCTTCTAATGGATTGCTTGTTTCGGTGCAGTTAAACTTGATATATATTATATTTTATCAGTTTAACACTGTTGAAGGCTAACGATAATTTATTCTGCATTTTTTTAGTCATAATATTTCTTACTGGGCTAGTTGAGCTCACCCTTTTCCTTTCATTGTTCTCTTCAGGAAATGAGAATATAGCTGGGACTAGTCGGGGAATGGAGTGACGGTCCAGATGTTTGCATTAGTAGTCCTCACTATTCTGTGAATAGTGTGATAATAATTGTAATGAGGACTTATTTTGACTTTGAATACTGTCTAGAAAATAATATTTGTATTAAAACTCACAGCTTATGTTTTGTCATATTCTACACGACACTTAACAGTTGTATAAATTAAGTTTGTATTTGAATTATGTACCATGTATTTGGCGACTCAGAATAGGTGATGTATACCTGTTTTGGGGGCGTCACAGCGTAGATCATTCATGTATAATTCTTAGTAGTTAGTTTCTATTTTTTTTTATAAATTTGATCTTATTTGCTCAACCTTCGTGATATTATCTCATGTTTGTGATTTCAATGTGTTTCAGTAACTTTAGATGTTATTAGATAGGCGTACAAAGTGAAGAAACTGTAAAATCAAAATCCTATGTAGACAATACCCTTGCCCCGACGGGCTATTTCCAAGCCTGGCACCCCCGCCCCGGTGGGGGGGCTCTCTATCCATACCCACCCCGGCGGACCCTTCATGAGTAAATACCCCCCGCCCCGGCGGGGTACGGGACTTTAAGAAAAAAAATTAACTACAAAAATAGCTTATCCACTTCTTCACTTCTTTTCTCTTCTAACCGATCCTCTCACTCCATAAACCCACTACATACCCCACGAAATCCATCACATATCCACTAAATCTGAGCACTTCTACGACACTATATATATACAAACCCTAATTCCATCAACTCCACACAATCTCATACCATTTACACACCAAATTTCGAATTTCCCTATCCAAAAGCCTAGGGCTTGCCACCATTTGGTTCTGCAGAAGAATAGCAAAGGGGAAAACTTCATTCAACATCACCTACTGCAACTATAACATTCAATTGAAAGGAAAATCAGTGGGTAAGTTGTTATTCTCAGTTCTTCATCAAAGTTAGGGTCATTTGTTTAAGTTTGGGCAATGCGGTGGTGTTACACACCACGTGTTCGACTAATTATGTAAGTGAAGTCTGGGGGAGTAGTGTGACTGCAATTGACTGACATGGCTCTGAAAACACCATCCAAGCACCAAAGGGGCGAAGGGTCCGGTTCTTCACCACCCATACGACCTTTTGACAGACGGAAGTTCACAAGTGCCAACACCGCCGACAAATATGACTATTTAGTGCCTAAAGCACTATCTCTAGAGCGGGGTTTGGCACCGGACACTTTTGACGGACAGATGCAGAGGCAAATACATGAACAAGGTTGGGAGATGCTGACAGACGATCCCGACCCAACAATAGTCAACGTGGTGAAGAAATTTTATGCCAATGCTAATTCTACTTGAGTGTTCTTGATTAATAAACTAAGATAGTGAATTGAACTGGAATAAGGTGTGATAATCGGAGTGAGAATTAAAGTGGAGTTGTAAGCCTAATTCTCCATTATTTGCTTGAAATTACGGTTATTAAGTTGTGTTGTTTGGTTAGGAATTTAGTTTCTTAGTTTTTGTTAATTATAATCATTAATTTGAGTAGTTTAATAAAATTGGGTTAATATAAAACTGATAATTGTTAGGTTTAATTTCATACTAGTCTCTATTGGAACGATACTTTTCTCATCATTATATTACTTGTTAACCACGTGTGTGAAACCCCAGATTTTATGAATAAATATTTAATTTTTTCGAAATATTTTTTTTAAATATTATGGTGTGAATTTGAGATAATGTTATAGTTGTGGGTAGTATTTATAAATTTTGCAAGGTATGCAAGTTGTTGTATTATATTCGATTGGTCGGGGAATATTATTTTTGTCGGGGAATATTCGTACGACGGCACAATTATTGGTGGACCCCACAACAGAATTATTGTCGGATTGAGAAAATGACAAAAATATTTTATTAAAAATAACGGCGAAAGTTTTACCGTTGATACTGTTGAACTACTCGGTAGTAAAAGTACAGTAATATGTGTGGTTGTATAGTAATATGCGGTATTGATTATTGAGACTTACGTGATTAGTCACTCAGTTTGATTCAATTATTGTCAATTAATAATATGAATTATTTAGCGATAATGAAGTTTTGTTTTATTCGTATTATTAATGTAATAAAACAGAAACATCTTTTTATATAAAACAGAATACTTTATTAAAGTTATTCTATAAATAGAATATATTTTATTTTATTTAAAAGATTTTTCTTTAAATATGGACCGTCAGATTAAAGTAAATCAACCTGGACCGTTCATGGATTAGTTACTATGCATTCCATTTTCCTATAAATAGAAGCTCATTCCTTTATTATTTTCTTACGAATTCACTGAACTCTAAAGAGAGAAACTATAAAGAGAAAAAAGAAAAGTATTCTGCTACTTAACTACTTCTTTATTTCAGTTCTTCTTTAAAACGGTAAGGGGTATTATTCTTTCTTATTCATGAAGAGAACTGTTGTTATTCCATTTCTTATTATTCTGTTGGAATAACCTGTATACGCGGTCTACCCTATACTCGGTGACATTCTTCTACTATTCTGTTGGAACATCATGTCTGTGTGTTTTACACCGGACTTGGTTTCGTTTTTATTATTATTCTGTTGGAATATCCTATCTGTGTGTTTTACACCGGACCTGGTTCCGTTTTTATTATTATTCTGTTGGAACATCCTGTCTGTGTATTTTACACCGGACCTGGTTCCATTATTTATTATTCTGTCGGAATATCATGTCTGTACGTTTACGCCGGACCTGGTTCCATTATTTATTATTTTGTCGGAATATCCTGTCTGTGCGTTTACGCCAGACCTGGTTCTATTATTTATTATTCTATTGGAATAACATGTCTGTGCGGTCTATCGCATGCCGGGTGATTTCTTTTGTTATTCCATTCTTTATTATACTCAGTTGATTAAGTTTTAACTTCTATACTCCATGAAATTAGTGGAATATCCTTGATAATTGTGGTTCATCTAGTATCTTTTCATGAAAATATTCTTCTAAGCATTCTTGAATTTTACTCTACAAAGCAGTATAATGTTGACAATTTGGACGTTATCAGTTCCTGGATAAATTAATTCTTGAACTTGTTTTATTGAATTCTTATATCATTGTCATCATCCTCATGTTTATATTTTGTTGAAAGTCATCTATGGCCTGTAGTGCATAGATGGACTTGGTATGATTATGACCAGGGATTAATCGGTGTAATCATGACCGTAATATTACAAATGATGTGAAAAAAGTCCTCATTGGCCCGTAGTGCATTGATGGACAGTTTTTGGTATGATTATGGCTATGGATTCTCTTTGGCTGTAGTGCAGAGACGAATTATTTTATGGCATGATTAGGACCGTTAATGAAAACATGATTATCTTTAGCCGTAGTTCATGGATAATTCGTGGTCGTGATACTAAAGAATATCCTTGGCCGTAGTGCAGGGGTGATTCGATGATGTGGATTATTTATTAAGCTGAGTCCCAGCGATAAAAGTCATAAAAAACATTTTAAATCATAAAAGATAGTAGATTTTATTCTCTACTTGACTCTTTTAATGGATTGCTTGATCCACTGCATTTAAACTTGATGTCTATTGTATTTTATCAGTTTAACATTGTTGAAGACTAATGATAATTTATTCTGCATTATCTTAGTCATAATATTTCTTACTGGGCTAGTTGAGCTCACCCTTTCTTTCACGGTTCTCTTCAGGAAATGAGAATATAGCTAGGATGAGTCGGGAAATGGAGTGATTTACCAGATGATAGCATTAGTAGTCCTCACTATTCTATGTAATAGTGTGACAATAATTGTAATGAGGACTCCTTTTGAGTATGGATACTCTCTAGAAGACAATGTTTGTATTCAAACTCACAATTTATGTTTTGTCGTATTGTACACGACAGTTGTATTATTAAGTTGTATTTGAATTCTGTACCATGTATCTGGCGACTCAAGATGGGTGATGTATACCTAATTTTGGGGGCGTCACAGTTGGTATCAAAGCTTAGGGATATGATCCCTGGCTAGGATGTGAGAATAGAACTAGGAGGGGAGGGACGGGAAATTCCTTCGCTAGTATGACCTACCTAAGTTTATTTGGTATTTAATTGGTCGGTCAGAGTATAGGGATAATATGTGATAGGTTAATTAACCATTGTTTTGTTGCAGTATTTGAAAATGACATTCGAGAATGTTGAGAATAGTAATGGAGCACATGAGACCGTGGAGACACCTCTTATCTCCAACCAAGATAATGTGATTAGAGATATCCATGTGGTGATTGAGGAATTAAAAGTTGCACTCAAGCTAGTCGCAAAGGTAGCAACTGAGAGTGAGGAAGATGAGGAACCTGAATAAAATTATCACGGGTATGTTAGTCATAAACTCTTGCGAAGTCTATACCGTGTTAGATACCGGTTCTACTCACTCTTTTATTTCACCTAGTTGTGTTCAATGTTTGAACTTAACTCCAGAGAAGTTAGACTTTGATATATCTGTTTAAACTCAGTTGGGAGAAACCTTCGTTACCTCCACTATTTATAAATCTTATTCAAATCAACACTTTCACATTACCTGTCGATCTTATCTCTTTGAAAATACTTGCATTGATGTGATTTTTGGAAACGATTGGTTAACTGCTCATCATGCTTTTCGTAAGGTTGTTAGCTTTCATATTCCTAACCAACCTATTATGCGAATTCAAGTAACCAAACCACTAAAGTCAATTATTGTCATATCAAGCCATAAGTAAAGAGCCCCGAGCCTTTCGTTGATGACTTCCTTATGTGGAATGCACCGAAGCCAGACTTTCCGTAGGAGACGTTGTGAATGACGATGGCAAGTTGATAGGTATCAATGTGACGTGTTATCCAAGTCTTGGATGAGGGTCACAGTTTTGAATGATATTTCTATTGTTAATAAATTTCCTGACGTATTCTTGAAGACTTCTTAGCCTACCCCAGAGCATGAAATCGAATTTTGTATTGACCCCAATACAAAATCCATTTCTTAAACCCTCAAATATTTCTTCAACTAAAACGAACGTATTATGCGCCAAAGACGTTGGCTCGAGCTGTTGAAGATTACGATCGTACCATTCAATATCATCGTGGAAGTACGAACGTGGTAGCTGACGCATTGAGTAGAAGATCGTATGCGAGTGAGATGTTGTTAACACAAAGACCCATTTCGTATAACCTACAAATGATGAAGATAGAGTTAAAGACTCTAGGGACCCACGTGAAGATAACGAATATACGATTAGAATCGACTTTAATCGATAAAGTTAAAGCCGTGCAAGCTACGGACCCAGAGCTGATGAATACTAAGAAGAAGGTTCAAGAGGGCGTTATTCTAGAAGCAAGAATCGATAAAGAGAGGAAATCTCAACCCTCGATTTAATTGGCCCATTTGAAATCCTCGATCAAGTAGGAACTGTGGCTTATAGACTCGTTTTATCGCCAAGTATGTCGCGTGTTCATAACATTTTTTAACGTATTGATGTTACGTAAATATGTGGATGACCCAAACCACATTATTGATTTAGAAACGGACGAGATAGCGGATAATTTAACGTATGAAGATGTACCTCTTAAAATCCTGGAATGTTTTCAACACTTAAAGGTTATACCTCAAGAGTTAGAATCTGACGAAGTGTCCTCATCTGTTCGGCATACCAGGTACGTACGAAAATTTCGAGGGCGAAATTTCATAAGGAGGGGAGATTGTGAAACCCCAGATTATATGAATAAAGATTTAATTTTTTCAAAATATTTTTTTTAAATATTATGGTGTGAATTTGAGATAATGTTATAGTTGTGGGTAGTATTTATAAATTTTGCAAGGTATGCAAGTTGTTGTATTATATTCGATTGGTCGGGGAATATTATTTTTGTCGAGGAATATTCGTACGACGGCACAATTATTGGTGGACCCCACAACAGAATTATTGTCGGATTAAGAAAACGACAAAAATATTTTATTAAAAATAACTGCGGAAGTTTTACTGTTGATACTGTTGAACTACTCGGTAGTAAAAGTACAGTAATACGTGTGGTTGTATAGTAGTATACGGTATTGATTATTGAGGCTTACGTGATTAGTCACTCAGTTTGATTCAATTATTGTCAATTAATAATATGAATTATTTAGCGATAATGAAGTTTTGTTTTATTCGTATTATTAACGTAATAAAACAGAAACATCTTTTTATATAAAATAAAATACTTTATTAAAGTTATTCTATAAATAGAATATATTATATTTTATTTAAAAGATTTTTCTTTAAATATGGACCGTCAGATTAAAGTAAATTAATCTAGACCGTTCACGGATTAGTTACTATGCATTCCATTTTCCTATAAATAGAAGGTCATTCCTTCATTATTTTCTTACGAATTCACTGAACTCTAGAGAGAGAAACTATAGAGAGAAAGAAGAAAAGTATTCTGCTACTTAACTACTTCTTTATTTCAGTTCTTCTTTAAAACGGTAAGGGGTATCAAAGAGTATGAGGAATCGCCCGACCTAACCGATAAGATTATGACCCAGTTTGCAGAGGGTGTCGAAGCTTATCGGGAAAAGGCCCGGGCGAAACTTGTTGATGCCGGTCTGGACGCCTCAATCCTTGATTCTTCGGACGAAGAATCCGAAGCCTAAGCCGATAATGGTTCCCCGTAGCTCCCTCCGGATCCTGTTCTTTATATCTGTAATTTTTCTTTTCTAAGTTTTGTAACTCACCTGACCAGTGAAGCCGTCGGTGTATGTACCCGAAGCTTGTCTGATCGGGAATTATAAAACTTTTTGAATATAAATGAAGACAAAAACTTTCTAAGTTGTTATCTCGACCAGTTTAACTTGACTTTTATCGAATAGTTAGGTCATTAATTACAATGTGGTCAATTTATGTCTAAAGTGTACTGTCTCGAATTTGCAACTTTATCGATCAGTTATACTTGTGGCGTTTAACAATCAGTTAAGTTCTCTTGGACTGTATGATCGTTTTACGCTCGAAGCTTATATGATCGGGTTCGTTGCTTTGTCAATCAGTTATACCTGTGGCGTTTATCAATCAGTTAAGTTCTCTCGGACTGTCTGATCGTTTGACGCCCAAAGCGTGTCTGATCGATAAAGCAGTGCAAGATTAAAATGAAGTACAAGCGTTTCTCTAGGAGAAGTTTTCATTTCATTGATAAATTGCGTAAATTACATAATTAGAAGGAAAGAATAGGCACGTATTTACTGGTAATATCTCCTAAGTCTTCCAGCATGCCATGTATTCTTTACCTCTAACCCATCCATTGCTCGAAGCTGGTAAGTCCCTGGCTTCGGCACTTCTACTATCTCATAAGGCCCCTCCCAGTTAGGCATTAACTTTCCTGTATTCTGGGGGGTTGATGCCTCTGCCTCCCGAAGCACCAAATCACCTACTTTGAACCTCCTCAGCTTCATCTTCTGGTTATAGTGTCGGGATGTCCTCTGTTGATAAACGGCCAACCTCAACACAGCGGCGTCACGAGCTTCATCTAGCAGATCCAAATTTACTTTCAGACCTTCATCGTTGTAGAGCTCTTTGTACTGGCTGACCCGAAGGGTGGGGGAACCGATCTCTACTGGTATGAGTGCATCGGTTCCATAGGCCAGTCGGAAAGGAGAGTCTTCAGTGGTTGTCCTCGGGGTTGTTCGATATGCCCACAAAACATTGAGTAGTTCTTCGGGCCAAGTTTCGTCTGCGCGTCCAATCACAGAATCCACGTGCTGAAACCTGCACAATAACAGATCACACAGAAGCTTGACGGCCGTGCCGCCGGGGGATAGCTCCGGTGTGAGAATAAGTACAGGCCGTTTACAAGGTTTAACAATGGAGGTTATGTGATTAGTGTTCAAAGTAGATATTACCTGTTAATTGTAACATTGGCCTTGTATTTATAGAGCTCCCACCACCTTGGTATCCTTCTTCGAATTAGAGTAGGACTCCTAAATATGTTAGTTACCATATTTGGGTCCAACACAATCTCCTTAAAAGGTGCAAGTGAAATCCCTTTCCAACACTACCTTTGGAGTTGCCTTGTTAGCATATGATTAGGGTTAGTACCATTAATCACGTAAACTCCTTGTCACTCCAACTCTGCATGTGGACTGCTCACATGTTCAGGCCCAACCCAATAGCCAAGCATAAACACCGGTCTGGGCCTCGGCCTAGAAGACGCAAAGACCCGATCTCGACCCTCACGATGACAACCGGGCCCCGGCCTATTGGGCTCGGGTACCCGACCCCGATCTCCTATATCCGAACATACGAGCTCGACCTCCTTGGTTCCGGTCCAGGCCTTCAGCCCAACAGAGGATCGGTGAAACACTCCCGAATAAATGATTTCCAATAACTAACTTTCACAACTCATTTTTAGTGAAAATCGGCTCCACCTCCAAATGAAAATGAAGAATCGATTAAATTAACAAAAATGCATGTTATATATGTTAGAATATTTTATTTTAATATAATTTCTTATGTGGCCTCTACTAATATTTATGAAATTATTAGACTTATATATTATATTAATTTAATCACCTTATTTATGAGTTTTGACAATTATGTGGCCCATAAATATTATTTTGGCATAATGAACCCTAAGATTTCATAATCTTGATGGACAATTTTGACTCATAGCTATTATATAAATAAAACCGTTAGAGTAAGACTGTAAATCGAACCAAACAGTTCGGGCTTAACTCGAAAAAATACAAGCAAAACTCGAATTCGTTAATAATATAATCCAAATTTGAGCATAAAAAATAATTCGAATAAAAATATGAGTAGAATATGAGCAAATTCAAACTACTCGAATTCTCGATTGTGATTCGATATATACTCGATTGATACATTTTCAATTAGATTACTCTATTAATTCTATTATAATATATCCAAAGTTAAATGAAATTAGGATAATTAATTATAATTATTTTATTTTGTTTTAAATTTTAATTGGAATTTTATATTTGTAAAGTGTAATAATAAATATATTTTCTCATTTCTAAGTAAAATAATAAATTCAACTTATAATTATATTTATTATAACACTAGTTAGTATGTAGAGACTCGAATTCAAGAATTCAAGCTTGAATTCGAAACTCGCAAGTAGTTTAAATATAATTCGATCCGAGTTAGATCGAATTCGAGGAATGATTATTCAAATCGAGTCGAATCTGAATAAAGTTTTTCAAATACAATTGAATTTGAGTCGAATTTAAATATGAATTTAACTTTTCGAGTCGAATTCGAATTCGAGCAACTCTTTATTCGGTTTAGTTCGACTCATTTGCACTCTTAAATAAGAATTTTGTCTCACTTGTCTTCTGAAGAATTTTATACACACTTATATATCCATCCTAAGATTAAGAGAGACAATTAAAGATTTTTACTATTAAGTTCAAGAGATTGTGATTACATATAAGATGTAATGATTAATTCAATTTAATCTATGAAATAACACGATTCCAATATAATTTTTAACACTATATACTCCATCGTCAATCAATTTTAATTGACGTTTAATTTAGAAAATGAAGAAAGTTTAAATATTTAATGCAGGGATAATTACATGAAAAACTAATTGATTAGTGTTTTTTTTAAAAATTGATAAAAAGATGTTATTGATAATGTCAGAGAAATATTTATGATGTCAGATTAAATGTACACTTAATAACACTTTTATATTTGTTTAAATAACAATTTTAACTTTAATATAGTATAATTATTGTTCCGGCATAATCAATTACCTAAAAAAAACATATTTCACTCTAACACATAAAAAGAAATAGAGTACTATATTTGTTTACGTAATTTTGGAATAGAAACATGGTAGTAGTATTATGCATTAATGTGGCAATTTTCTTTTTTGTTTTATTTATATTTTGAATTTTTAAAGTTTTTAGATTTTTAAATCTTTTTCCAATTACTACTAGTTTAAAGTCCCAACAACTGTAATGTATAAGTAGGACCATTGGTCATACGACTCATACTCATGTCATGTATAACGAAACACTGTTACATATGGACCACGAGGCCAAACCCACACGCAAAGTATATTTTGTTTTTCATTTCCAAGAAATAAACCCACTACCATTTTGCAACTTTACCATTTTCTTTTCCCATGTAGGTTCATTTAGGATAAGAATGATTAGATTTTACTGTAGATGAATTGATGTCTAAAATAATTCTATCATCACATATCACCTAAAATCGCTCACATATATTCATATAAATAGTATATTTTAATGATCCACATAATTTACTTTGCACTTAAATTACAAATTTATGAGTCATTCTATTTTGTTTCAATATTTTGATTGGCTAAATGTGTAAGGTCCATAATAGTTTTAGTATATTAATGAAGTTTTGTAATTCTTCTATCTATTAATGATATTTTTGACTTTTTAATAATATATATTACTCAAAATTAGGTTCATTTACACATTTAGTCCTCTAAGTTGTCAATCAGTTTTTAAAATAATCTCACAATTATCAAAACAAATATTTGTGTTTATAATAGTCATTTGGTGTCAATTTATTCTTTGGGTTATTTATTTATTTATTTTTATCGATTTGTGTTATTTCTTAATCATGCGTCTGTTTAAGATATTTTCCTCATTTAACTATGTAAAATACTCAGTTCATACATTTGACGTGTTAATCATGAGAATTGGATATTTTAAAATATCAAATTACAAAAAAAACTCATTAAATAGGCACACAAACTAGCACGTGACGCAAAAATTTAAAAAAAAAACAATCAAAGGATCAATTTGACATTATGTGACAATTATAAGAAAGCAAGTGCTCATTTTAATAATTATTTTTCTTTAAGACTAACTGAAAATTTAAAGAAACATATATGTAATTCAGTCTTAAAATTATAGGGTAACTAGTAACTACTTGTACCAAACACACATTTATTCTATTTGTGTTTGTGTATATCTATGACAATGTGTGTGGCTGTTTATATTTTTAGAACTTTGCTTCATTACACATGGAAAGCAAATATTTTTGGACTTTCATTTAACAACTATCATTTTCAAAATTGTTTTAAGTAATTATTAACCACGAAGTAAGAAATATTTCACCACTTGAAGAAATAAAAAGATATAATTGCCCCCCTCTACCCCCAAACAAAATCTTTATAGTTACATACTCCACAAATGTTTAAAATTAAATGTTAACTTTAATTTGATCATTCAACTATTGATTTTAGACTTTTTAATCTATATGAGAGTGACTTTTTTTTTTTGAAATCTCACTTTTTGGGAAGTACAATATAATCTCATTAATTATATACATCATTCGCTATTATAATATAGAAATTGATATTTTCACATGACTTTTTAATATTTTCACATGAAAAGTGTCGCTATAAATATATAACGACAGTAAAAACCGTCGCTATAGGATTTATAGCGAAGATGAATAACTAATATATAAACTCACAAAAAACTTCACATGAGTAAATACACTTACGCTTAGACCTGGCAAACTTGGCCCAAGCCCGCGGGCCGGGCCCGCCCGCCACGGGCTGGGCTATGGGTTGCAGTTTTCTAGCCCAGGAAAAGCTGGGCCGTTTTGGCCCGGCCCGTGATGTCCCGGCCCGACCCGCAGCCCGTAACTTTTTTTTTTTTTTAAACAAAATGTTGCTACTTGTGGGGCTTGAACACAAGACTTGTAAATAAATAAATAAGAGTTCAAGCCAACTGAGTTACACCAATTGTTTATTTTTAATACAATCTTTAATATATTGTTTCTTTACTTTTGTTCAAATTTACTATTCTTAAAAAGTAAAACTTAAATCGTGCATTTATAATATAAAACTAAACAATTAATGCTTACTAAAATCGTGCATTTATAATAAGTAAAACTTAAATAATACACTTTATTTATATAATTTTTTATATAAATAAAGTGTATTATTTTAGTAATATATAATTATGTAAAATAACACATAATTGCACAGCAATATTAAATTAACAATTTATTATTTTAAAAGCATACAAAAAACATAATCTTAATATTCATACATATAGTTTTTTATTTTTGTAAAATAGCGTGAGTGTCTTTATAATATAGTATTATATTTTATTTCATGTATTTATTAGTGTATAACAGTATCTCTTTAAGATTGTGTCATAATTTTTCTTTATGTCGCTATAAATTTGATTTTATTGTAATTTTATTATTCTTAATTAATAATACTAATTTATAATACTATTAAAATTTTAATTGATTGAGATATGTAGTAAATAATTTCAAAGTATAAAACTATTAAACTAACAATTATTAGTTTAAGTTAGATAATATAATTATAAAAATTTAAAATTATCTATATATTAGTATTAATTACAGTATTTATTATTTTTAAAAGTTAAATAAATTATATTAATTTTAAAGAATCATATTGTAGTAAATTTGGAAAGTAAATCAATCATTATCCCTTAATTATGCATACCCCCTACTTATTTGGAAAGTAAATCAATCATTATCCCAAATCATGCCTTTAGAATAATATCTAAAATTATAATACTATTAAAATTTTAATTGATTGAGATATGTAGTTAATTTAAGTAATTAGAATTATTGTTTATTATTTTTAATATTTATTATTATTACTGTTTTTGGTGTATCAAGATTTTGCAAAAAAAAAATATAGGAAAAAACCCGCGGCCAGCCCGGCCCGCCTAACTCGGGCCATGGG
Organism: Panax notoginseng; assembly: GCA_016801055.1. Taxonomy (NCBI): domain Eukaryota; kingdom Viridiplantae; phylum Streptophyta; class Magnoliopsida; order Apiales; family Araliaceae; genus Panax; species Panax notoginseng. The sequence continues at coordinate 100,525,175 of CM029013.1, forward strand.
CTTAAGAAATGTAACGACCCCAAAATAGGTCCATTCCACCCAACCCATTCTGAGTCGCCAAATACATGGTACAGAAAACAACTACAACTTTATTACAACAATTGTCGTGCAAAATACAACAACACATGTGTTGTGAGTTTGGATACAAATATATACCAAATGTGACTCATGATCCAACCGTGGACATCACCTCACAATGACACCTTACATAAAGGTATAGTCAAAAACTGTTTTAGAAATTAGAATCTTTGGGAAGTGCTCAAGGAAACCTTCGTACATGGGAGGCCACGCGTCTAGGTTATGATAGATATCATATGGCCACAGAATTATCCTTGGTTGACCCAATAGACCCCAAAGAAAAACGAGAAGATTACTATCATATTCTTCCCAATGGTGAGTCTTCTCTTGACATATCATTATCTCTACTGTCTCTAATTGAGAATTATACTTCAAACAAACACCAAGATTATATAGGTAGTGCCCATAGATATACTCAGCAAGTGGATGAGCACATCCCTGTCTTATGATGACACGAGGTTGTATGTCATTAGACATCTTGTATGATAGTGGCAAACCACCCTTCCAACGTTGGGTACACCTTACCCTATTGGATTCACCAAATATAACTACTAAATGAACTTTTCTATACTGCTTCAGGAGAACATCCACAGCTAGAGACCACCGTTCTATTTTTCCGTTACCCTCGCTCGACCCAGCTACACTCTTATTACCTGAAAGGAATTGTGAAGCAAAAGGGTGAGCACAACTAGCTCAGTAAAGAATATCATGACTAAAGATAATTAAATTATCAATAGCCTTCATCAATAATAAATCAGAGATTTAGAACATATGGTAAATGATAAAAATTTCAACCATAGTTGCAGCGGAACGAGCAATCCATTAGAAGAGTCAAATAGACTATAAAGTCTATTATCTTCTCCATGTTAAAAATCCATCAACAATGTTTTATCCATGTAACCTTACTCAACAGTTCTTTTCCACAATCATATGAATAACTCATAATCATAATTGTGACTATAAATTTTTCTTCGCACCCAGGACGAAGAATATTTTCATCACCTGTCTTTACCTGAAACATCAAAGATCATGGTTATACCAAATCACAGTTCCTGTTTATAATCATACTAACAAATCCATCTTTGCACTACGGGCCAAAGATATTCATCAACAAACCATCTTTGCACTACGGGCCAAAGATATTCAACAACAGTTCATCTTTGCACTACAGGCCAAAGATATTCATCAACAAACCATCTTTGCACTACGGGCCAAAGATATTCAACAACAGTTCATCTTTGCACTACAGGCCAAAGATATTCATCAACAGGCCATCTTTGCACTACATGCCAAAGATATTCATCAACAATTCATATTTGCACTACAAGCCAAATATATTCATATCTCAAAGAAATATATAATCATTTCAGAATTTATATAAATAATAATTATAACCATGTTGATTAATTCACCTTTGCACTTAAGCTTAAGATATTCAATTATAAATTCAATGGTCATGATCATACCAGTCACAATTCAACTTTGCACTACAGGCCAAAGAGAACCCTAGTCATGATCATACCAATAATCTACCCATCTTTACACTCCAGTGAAAGAGAATTTCAATATCAGGGTTATAAAAATGTTATATATGATGATAAAAATAATATAATCAACATATAGTTTTAATCTCAAGAGTAATATTCGTAACTCATGAATAGTAAATCGTGAATAGTAACTCATGAATAGTAACCCCGACACAAAAGATAGAAATTCCACAATAAAATACATACCAATATTTCGGTATAATGATATTGAAAGAATAACATTTCATAAATTTATAAACAATTTATTTTAATTGTTTACACTTTACTAATTAATGCATTTAATCATCATAAAATGCCAACTCTTACAATTTCATCATCAATAATCAAAACCCTCATAAAAAAAAATCTGCATATACCTCATATAGGATTCTCAAGTCATAAAATCCTATTTTCCAATTTTCTTACTTCACAAAACATATTTAATTCATTTACTCATAACTAGACTATTTTCATGAAAAATACCAAATCAGTCCCAAAAATATTTCTTTTCTGGATTTAGCATAATATAGTCCCATAGTGAACATATATTTTTCTCAGAATTTTTAAAAGTCATTTACTATTTTTCATATGGCCAAAATAGCCGAATATTTAGACATTTATCAAAAATTGTACTTTTGTCTAAAAATTATGAAATTTACAGAGTATACTTCTATCATATACATGTACTCCCAATAAAATTTTTATCAATTTTGGAGTTAACCACAAGAAATTATAAGCAGTTACTTTTAAAATAGTCTTTTCTCATAAAATTCATAACTCTCAATCTATACATCCAAAAATCACCATTTTTGGACACAATCAAGAAAACTCATCAAAATATCATTTCAAATTTTTCCAGAATTTTTGAAGGTCAGAAAAATTACGAAATTAAAAATCATAACAACCCTTAAAATCCCTTACTATCCCTTACTATCCCTTACCTCAAAACAGCAGTACTTCTGACCGGAATGTAAAGCCGAATGAAACTTGCACTGAATAGCAACTCTCAAAGTATCTAAATACTCACAAAATATGCTTCATAATATAGAGAGAGAAAGAGAGAAAGCTTATGTTTCTGGTGTGATTTTCAATTCTAACTTAGCCCTCTATTTATAGGAAATTTTTGGTAGGTTTGACCTGCAACCTGATGGCTTTACCTGCTACTATTCCCACCCACCACATTTGAAATATAATTCAGCACATTTCTTCACCAACCATAAGTGGGGCCCACCAATTCTAGAATTTTCCACCAAAATGATAAACTCCAAAAATTCAACAATTTCTGAACCAGTCATCTCGTAAAATTCATAACAAATCATACGTTCATTTTTAACGGTTCAAAATTTGTGGACATATACTCAACTTATATATGTATAACATATCCAAAAATTATCACGATCCAACGGTCGGATTAAAAATTATAACCCCCGCAAAATATCTCAAAAACCCTGATTTTTAATACCTCCATTCCGACAAAAATACTGATAAAAACCTCAACATTAACTCCTTCATTTTTAACCACAAAAATATATCCCTCATTTATATCCACATAAAATAAATATTTTTTTATCATATAAATCAATAATTAATTATTCACAAATAATATTACAGAATCACATTTAAGACAACCAGGCCGTTCCCAGGAAAGAGGGGGCTTTCCAATAAGAATTTCTCCTTACTGGCGCGCAATTAGATGACCAAACCTCTCCTTAGACAGAACTTTCTAGGCATTGCCAATAATGCTATCTAATAATATTATTTAAATAATATGAATTATTGATCTGATAATGGGAAATACTGTGCAGCAACAATTATTGAACAACAATAATACAAAATTTCAGCGTAGCAATTATTGAATCAATAAAATAAAATATTGAACAGTAATTACTGTAACAATTATTGAGTAATGCCTTCTTACGTAAGAATCAATAATTTCAAAAATACTATGCAATACCGTGTGCTACTGTGCAATAACGCGTATTACTGTATTTTAACCACCGGGTATTCCAACAGTGTTAACAGTAACAACTACGTCGTTATTTGTAAAAACTCAAATTTGTCGTTTTCTTCACCCGACAGTTATTCGTTATGGGGCCCACAAATAGCTGCGCCGTCGTACGAATATTTCCCGACAGAAAGAATATTCCATGACCAAACAAATATTCCCCGACAACAATGATTATTTTATAACTACTTGTGTATTTTGAAAAAAAATCATATATCACCCTTAACTTTAACATTTATCAATTTAACCATTTACTGAATAGTAATTATAAGAAAAATTGAATACTTTTATTTCATAAAATTCGGGGTCTTACAAGAAATCTGGCCCGTCAAAACCCGGGCCTTTTCGGCCCGGCCCATGCTCGGCCCGACCCGGCCCGTCCGTTTGCCAGGTCTACTTACGCTTCACTTAAAGATAAAAATAAATTCATCTAAATAAAAATCCAACCTGATACCTAAATATCACAATATTTCAATATTAATTATAAGAATAGACCTCATTGATTCTATGAAAGTGACTTGATTAAATAAAAAGGATCCAAAATAAGCATCCAACCTATCTTATACTATAATCTCTCATTCATAAAAATAATCCTTTTAGACACAAAATAAAAACAATGAGAAGGAGAATTAAGAGTATATATTCTAAATAATTTCTCAAATTAATTTTTTTCCTATTCAACTCAACTTAACTAAAGCTTAAGCCCAAATTAGTTGGGACGACTAAATATCTTTATATATATATATTTTCAGTCAAAAATATAAATCTATATCTTTTAAAGGGAAAAGAAGAAAAATAATCACTTATTGAAACTGTGTCACTTTTTAAAATTTCTCTATATCATTCTTTATTCCTAAAATCTCCTATATATTTTCTTGCCTATATTTTGTACTCTTATTTAAATATTTATTTTTTTAATTTATTTACACATAAAATAATAAGAGTAAAAGAACAAAAATAAGAAAAAGGATTCAAATCGATAAAAGTAGACGGTCTATTTTGTAATAAATCTACAAGCCAAGGACGATATCCCAAATATTAAAAAAAAAAGAAATTCACGTTCAACTTATTTTGAGAGAGAGAGAGAGAGAGTGACGGGAGTGAGAAAAAGATTGTTCTTGATTTACCCGTTTTTCCTTATACGGATAAGACCAACAAATTTTTACTGCCAAGCAGTTAAGTTCTTTCATTCCTCTATTCTATATAAACCTTTCTGTCTCTTCTTCACAATTACAATATCAATTCTGAAGAAATCATTCTTTCCTTAAAATCCTTGAAGTAATTTTTCTTCGCCTGAGTTTTGCTACATTTGCTAATTGAAGAACTGAAATGACGAATACTCTGCATTCCGTGTTTGGGATTTTCGGTGGGTTTTCATTTCCGTCTACTTTTTCTTCTGATTTCGTCGTTTGATATATTTTTTTCGTTTCTCTTTGATTTTTTTAATGGGGTTTTGCTTGTTCTTGATTTTAAGTTTAATTCATGGCGGTTTTCTTTTTGTTGTTCTTGAAACAGGGGATTTAACTGGTTTGTTCCTCTTTCTGGCACCAACGTAAGCATTCTAAAAAACTGTTCTTTATATATGATTTAGCAAGATTTGCATGCGATTTATCAAAATTAAACAATGACTTTAGTTTCTTCTTTCTTTGTTTCAATTAGGAACTGAATTTGTATGGGTTATTATCCAACTACTCCTCTGTTTCTCTCTCTAAATTTAATGTATATATGTTTCAAACTTGGAAAATCATTCGTTTAGAAGTTGTATTGAAATGTGTTTCATTAATAATTTTCTCTTCATTTATGTTCTTGAATGTTACCGTTGACATGAGTTGAATTGATTTTATTGCTCTGTTTGTGTTTGTGTATTTGTATTGAACTTTCTTCTTTTGTCCTTTTGGAATCTCATAAGAATTCTGTTTGTTTCAAGTATAATTGAAGTCTCTCTCTATATACATATATACATATATGAATATAATTGTATCTCCATGTTTCTTTCTTTCTTTGTTTTTCAATTACAAGCTGAATTGTTATGCGTTATAAGATCCTCTGTTCTTTAGTTACCATCTAATTACTGCTCTCCTATCTCTCCCCGTCTCTGTAAAAGGGCATGTATATATGTTTCAAACTTGGCCTATCATACTTTTAGAAGTTAAATTGAATTGGGTTTTATTAATTATTATCTCTTGATTTTGTTCTAGAAAGTTACATTTGTAGAATTAGTGCTCTGTTTTTTTCAGTCTGTAAATGTTTCTTTCGAGTACAACTGTAGTACAATTGTGTGTGTGTGTGTGTATATATGTGATATAATATATAAGTATTTACTAATACAAGTTCTTATTAGGAATTTGTTGGTTGAATGGCAGGATTACATTCAAGAGGATTGTTTTCAGCAAGTCTACAGAGCAATTCTCAGGCATACCATATGTCATGACCCTCCTCAATTGCTTGCTTTCTGCCTGGTAACTTTCCTCTTAGTATTTACTTTTTCATCTTTTGAAAATTAACCTTTTTTTACCGCTAGAATTTTACTGCTAGGAAATTGACAAAGAAAAATGGAAATCTTCAGAATTCAGAAATTTGACAAAAAATCATTTTCAAATTTTAAAATGTAATCATATTCTCCTTTTTTTTTCTCCACTGTTTATTTATCATACTTCAGAAGAAGTAAGCTCTTTATTACATAAAGAAGTTGGAAGAATTTTCCTTTTCAATATTTTTATAAATTTGTCGTTTGAGTTTTTACTCATGGTTTGTATGATAGCAAATCATCTCTTCCTATTTTCTGTGTCTTCCTTGTGTCTCCCACTTAAATATTTGACACTTAGGTTTTTACTTAACACCAATTAATTTTAAAATTAAATAAGAGGTCAGATGTCAAAATTTAAATAAAAAATACAAAGAGAATAGGAAAAATAGAGATAGAGGATCAACTCTGTGTTTGTATTATGAACAATTCACTATATGCCTCTTAGATATCCTTAAAAAGTTACCGGCTCTTTTTTAAACCTTTAATTGCCTTCATATTATATGTTGAATTACTGATTTACCCCTGTTCTTGAACTCTATATAGGTATGGTTTGCCTTTTGTGTCCCCGAACAACATACTAGTTTCAGTAGTGAATGGGACTGGTGCAGTCATTGAGTCCATTTATGTGCTCATATTCCTCATATATGCCCCCAAGAAAGAGAAGATGAAGATTCTTGGACTCCTCTCCTTCATTCTCACTGTTTTCTGCACTGTTGCATTGGTTTCCCTTTTTGCCCTCCATGATCAGAAGAGGAAGGTTTTCTGTGGCTTTGCTGCTTCAATTTTCTCTGTTATAATGTACGGTTCGCCTCTTTCGGTCATGGTAAGAAATTCTTATTATTTGCCCAAAATATATTTGTATTTGTTGTTCGCTAAGTCAATATATAGGCACTGTGAAAATTTATAGTCAGAATATTTATTTATTTTTTTCATTTATTTGGTGTAAAAAAATTAATTTCTGGTGAAATAAGGTGATTTTTTTGAAATGTGTTTAATTGACCCTTTTCAAGTTTTTACAAGAAAATTTTGTGTACCTTTTTTTCCCCCTCATTTAAGAGTTTATTCTTATTTGCTAGTGTGTCCCACTTAATAAGTCACTTAATTTGTATTTGTTACTCTCTAAATCAATAATATGTATAGGATATGTGAAAATTTGTAGTCAAAGAATCCTTTTTTCCATTAATTTGGTGTAAAAAAATTCATTTACGGTAAAATAAGATGATTTTGATATGCATGTGAATGACCCTTTTCAAGTTTTTACAGTTACAATTTTGTGTACCTTCCTTTGCATAATTTAACAGTGTTGTCCTTATGAGCTAGTGTTCCCACTTAATATGTTTTTATTTTTATTTTTATTGTTTAAAAAAACTGCTATTTTAGGTGGTTCATTATTAAGCTGTGACAATGCACAGTGAGGTGTGTTTCATCAGAACTAGGTTAGATAGATAGATAGGTATACCGAAATATTTGGAATAGGGTACCCAACAAAATATGATGATTGCACTTTGTCAGATTCAGTTATATTTATATACAAACTGATATTTTTATATGTATTTTTTATATTTTTACATAGTCGTCTCTCCTGTAAGAAGAAAGTGGGTCTCACCTTCACGTGAAAAAGAGGACCATGTAGAAATAGTGATCTCCTGTTTATATATGCAACACAAAATTTATATTTTTTTTTTCAGATTTGAATTTAATAGTATGTGTAATTTGAATGAGCAGAGGATGGTGATCAAATCAAAGAGTGTGGAGTACATGCCATTTTTTCTGTCTCTTTTCAGTTTTCTTTGCGGAACTTCTTGGTTTGTTTATGGTCTGCTGGGAAAAGATCCTTTTGTTGCTGTAAGTAGTAGTAATTTTTTTTTACTTTCTATTTTTACCCTTTTGTTAAAATTTCAAAATTTAATCATGCTGTGCCTTTTTATCTTATGTATATTCTTAATAAAATTATACTATTTGTAGGTCCCAAATGGTTTTGGATGTGGATTAGGCATACTGCAGCTGATCTTGTATGCCATTTACTGCAAAAACAAAGGCCAAATCAAGAAACCAACTGCTGATGAATCCTCATCTCTGGAGATGGGCCTTGCTAACGGTAACGCCAATGCCGACAAGGCCCCCTTGAGCGAGAATGACGAACGCAAGTGACACTTGTCGGATGGGCAACATTGACACGCCATTCCCCATTTACTACTCCATCCTTGAGCCTTTTGTTATGCTCATGTTGTTGATTTTTGTTGTTGTATTTGATTTCCCTAGCTAATATTTCTGTGTTATTTTTTTTTTTGTTAGTTTTGGACCAATTTGTGACATTTGCTAATCTGGTGGTATAATACAAACAAAACTAGGATGTGGTGAAATTTTTGGTCCATTTCTTAGGGGTTGGTGCTAATTTGTGGAAAAATTTAGTTTCGACGTCAATATGTAATGGTTGTTGCAATCTGAAAATTATAATGCTGAGTGCAACTTTTGACCAACTTTTTTTCTAAATGCCTAGAAAATTAGAATTTATTTATTATTATTATTTTTATTTTTGTTGTGCCCAGAATGTTTCTTAATTAACTGGATTAGCATTACAATGACCTAATTCCCAGAGGATAAAATAATTTATTGTCCGACTTTTTAACAACCATATAACAACCCGGAATTAGACAATGTTCTACAAGTATGATATCAGCTAGTAAGGCATTGTCCCTTGCAATATCTTGTTATTAATTTATTTTTATAGCAAAGGCAAAAATATCTGTATTTCTACAAAAATTTAAAATTGAATACAAAAGATTTGGATTTGATTTTAAATTTTAACAAAATCTGCACGTATGCATAGATTGAGAGTTTTAAATCATTATGAAATATCAACACACTTCATTAAGCAAATTCACATGGCATGCAGTGACATCGAGACTTCCAAAGATTATTGAAGCCCAACACAAAATCCTCTTGACATAACCCCGTGTCAACAATTTGTCTTTATATATATATATAGGTCTTCATTCGTAGCAAACAGTTGTTACGGGCACGGTTCAACAACCATATTTTGCACCGTAGATCATCAGATTAAAAGACTTGGATGAGTTAGATTATTTCCTTGCCGCAGGAGCATGTAGCGGCAGGGACTTGTGCCAAATTCGTAGATGGTAATTACTATGCTGCCCCTCCATATATCAAAAATCACCATTTTTATTCCTCTCCTGCCGCGAGAGGCTATTGTGTCAGGACATGCTGTGACTTTGTCTCAATTTATATCATTTAATTATGAAAATATATAATGTTATTATAATTTATTTGCTCTCACTTTTTATCATTAATTTCCTTTTCTCTTTCTCTCTCACATTATAAGACAATAGTATATATTCATAAAAGTTGGGGTCTTACAACTAATATTGATCAAAGGAATGAATCTACCCGGAGATTCAAGGAGATCGCGGAGAAGTAGGAGTTGAACTCGTGCCTGTGGAAGCTCGTGTGTACAAGGGTATGATTCCATAACTTCTTGTTCTTCATTTTAATTAATAATATGCATAAAGGATGATCCTGATAATTGGTTTGTGAAAATTTTTAAAATCTGATTTTACTTTGCTTGCTCTAATTTTTGCAACTTAATTGTTACTTTGATCTTCACAAAACCTTACAATAATATCACGTGTTTATGTTTTTTGCGTTTTGATGGAATTCATGATGTATGCTTAGGATAGAGATATACATATGCATTGCATGTAATCGTGTAAGAACTTGAGATTTAAACCTTCTTTAATTGTAATTCACATAGAGATATAGTGAATTAGTTAATTAGGGTGTTTGGCTTAATTGTATCATCTGTGAATTTAAGTTGATATGATTTTAGTGCATTGAGAGATATCTAATTCTACTTTTGTGTTCTTGATTAATGAACTGGAATAATTAATTAGATTGAAAAGAAGTGTAATAATCTGAGTGAAGCATAAAGTGAAGTTGTAGGCTTAATTATCCATTATCTGATTAAAATTTGTGGTAGTTAGTTGAGTTGAGTTGATTTTTGTTTATTAGTTTTTCATTATTTTCAATCATTAATTCGGTTAGTTTAATAAAATTGAGATAATAAAAAACTGGTAATTATTAGATTAAAATTGATTTCTGTCTTTGTGGGAACGATACTCAACTTATCATTATATTATTTGTTGATCACGTATACTTGCGTGTCATGCTTAATCATATTCTACCCAACAAGTTTTTAGCACTGTTGTCGGGGACTAGATTATTGATTTTATTACTTTTAATGTCAATTTATTAGATCAATTTTAGTTAAACATTGTTCTTTTTGTTATTGTTATTTCTTGTTTCAGGTTCTCTTACTTAGTGCATGGAAACTCGATCAAAGAAACCAGATTTGCTTCCTTACGAGGACAACATCGAAAGAAGGTTTTAGAGGCTGAGTAAGTGGATTAAAGAAACTAGGGAGAATTTTGATAAGCAAAAAAGTATGGTTGCAGATGATCAAAAAGCACTTAGGGACTACGCCACACCCAGAGTCACTGAAATTCTGTCAAGCATCACCAGCCCTGCAATTACAGCGAATAACTTTGAGATCAAGCCTGAGACGATTCATATGATAAAGAATTAAGTACATTTTGGGGAATTGGCTAATGATGACTCAAACGAGCATCTGGTTATCTTTTTGGAGATTTGTGATTACTTCAAGTACAATGGGGTATCTGATGACGCAGTTAGGCTAAGTTTGTTTTTGTTCACATTACGAGACAAGGCGACGAGCTAGTTACATTCACTACCGCCAGGGTTAATTACTACCTGGGATGACCTAGCTCAGAAGTTTTTAACTAAATTTTTCCCACTAGTGAAGACTGCAAAGATGAGAAATGAGATTAAAACATTTGAACAGTTGCATGGGGAGTCTTTGTATGAAGCTTGGGAAAGGTATAAGGAATTGTTGAGGAAGTGTCTGCATCACGGATTACCCAAGTGGCTGCAGATGAACATTTTCTACAACGGGCTGAATGGTAATCTCTGTACTAATATTGATGCAGCGTTAGGGGGAGCTTTTATGGCTAAAAGATTTGAGGAAGCGTATAACTTGATTGAGATGATGGCAGCTAACAACTATCAGTGGCCCACTATAAGAATGACACAACCTAAGGCAGGTAGAGTGTTAGAAGTAGATGAAGTGACGGCTTTAGCAGCTCAAATTTTAGCGCTATCAAAGAAAATGGATGCCCTCATGGGTGCATAGGTTCAGCAGGTGGCGTATGTGTGTGAATTGTGTTAGGGAACATCCGACAGAACAGTGTGCTATCAATCCTACAGTAGTTCAGTTTGGAGGTAGCTATAACAGAATACCTCCAAATTCATATTAGAATGCCTTCAACCAGGGGGCAAGGAACCATCCAAACTTTTTGTGGAGTAACAATCAAAATCAGCAAGCTCCACGACCATCTTATATCCCCAGTTTCCAAAATTAGCATCAACAGTCAGCTTCGCAGCATGAGAAAGAGTCAAATTTGGAAGAGCTATTGTTGAAATATATATCCAGTAATGAGGCAACTAAGAAAACGCAAGCAGCGGCAATTAAGAACTTGGAAAATTAGATGGGACAGCTTGCGTTGGCATTGAATAACAGACCTCAAGGGACTTTACCGAGTAACACTGAGAAGAATCCAAGGGGAAATCATGAGCAGTGTAATGCTATCACACTTAGGAGTGGTAAAGAATTGGGTTCTGATTTTGATAAGAAATCAAGTAATGATGAAGATTGTGGGAATGACGGGAGAGATTCGGCAAGGAAAACTAAGGAAAAAGTTGTGGAAAAGTCGAAGGAAGATAAATAGAATATAGTAACACCACCTGTGCCTTTCCCTCAACGGCTGGAAAGTCAAAAGCTCAAGAATCAGTTTTTTACGTTTATGGACATCTTTAAACAGTTGCACATTAACATTCCATTTGCCGAAGCATTAGAGCAAATGCCACGCTATGTCAAGTTCATGAAAGAGATACTTTCAAAGAAACGCAAGCTCAATGAATTCAAAACAGTGGCGTTAACGGAAGAGTGCAGTGCTGTTCTACAGGAAAAGCTCCCCCCTAAATTGACAGATCCGGGGAGTTTTACTATTCCTTGTGCAATTAGTAATCAAGATGTGGGGAGAGCCCTATATGATCTAGGAGCAAGTATATACCTTATGCCACAATCTATATACAGAAATTTGGGCTTAAGGGAAGCAAAGCCAACAAATATCAGTCTACAACTCGTAGATAGATCAATAATTTATCCATTGGGAATAGTAGAAGATGTGTTGGTAAAGGTTGACACATTGATTTTTCCGGCTGATTTTTCGGTGTTAGATTTCGAAGAAGATAAGAATATCTCGATCATCTTGGGATGACCATTCCTTGCAACGAGACGAACACTAATCGATATACCTAATGGAGAACTGACCATGAAAGTGTTCGATCAAGTAGTGAGAGTTAAAGTGTTCAAAGAAATTCCAATTCCCACTTACAAGGAAGAGAGCAATTTGATCGAGGCATCTACACATGTCAAACATAAGGATTGTAGGGAGGTTGGTGGTCTAAAGGCGCTGATTGAATATATAAAAGTAACTTTGCCCCCAGCAATGCAGTTGAACAAGCATGCAATAAACCATTGTTGGTTATGCGAGGTACATCAACAGTAACATGCTAAAAATATCCCGACCGATCCAAACTAGAAAATAGGGAGTAGTCAGGCTAAAAGACTTAAAAACAAGCGCTCATTGGGAGGCAACCCACGTTTCTTGTTCTTTACAGTATTTAGTTTCATATTACATAATTCGTAGTTTAGTTACTAGTTAGAATATTTCGTAGTTCAAATATGTGCAAATCTTAGGTAAGTAGTTCGTCTTTGTAAGTAATTCACAACGTTCTTGCCCAAACTCCATGTGCTTAACTTATAATTTTGGGTTTTAATGGTTTTCAAGAACAAAGGAGGAAGTTATACACGCATACGGGTCATAATAGCTGAATATCAGAAGTCATGCAGGAAACACATACCCGCCCCGGAGGGCCCAACAGCAGCCTAACATGCCCGCCCCGACTGGGGGGGGTTCTCTGTATCTGCCAGCTCCAGCGGGCTTTCTAAGGCAAAAACATCCCCGCCCGACAGAAGTATAGGAAATCTGTTTTAAAACCTTCTGTAGAACCGTGCCCATACTACTCCTATCTCTACAAACCGAAACTAAGGCACCAAAATACCCACGATTTCGCAACATATACCCCCACTTCACACCGAATCCGTCATCTACTGCTATCCTATATAAACCTAACTCCAATTCAATCCATACCACATAAACACCTAATATACATCAAATCCTCTGATTTTGATACACAAAACATAGGGTTTCTTCAAGTTTCGGATTGCAAGCAAGGAAGGAGGGGGAAACACAGCAATTGACCGGACACCATTTTAATCTCATTACAGAGTATATCAATTAGTGTGGGTAAGCATCTTTAATAAGTTTTTCATCATATTTGGCATTCATTCTTCAATGTTGGACAGTGTGGGTTATTGTGCACGCCAAGTATTTAAGAAATTGCCCATGAGCAAGTTTAGGGGGATTGTGAATTGAATTGTGATAGAATGGCACTGAAAAAACTGGTTAAATGTCAACGTGGCGAAGGGTCCTCGCCACCAACTCGTAGTTTTGACAAACAAAAATTTGTAAGTGCCTATGCGGCTGACAAATATGATTACTTTACACCAAAGGTGTAACACCCCCTTCCCGAAAAGGAAAGGGAGGTCACGTTCAAAGTACAACAAACCTCAAAAAGTAAATAAACTAAGCACTAATAACTTCAAAATATTAATAGTGATATCCATCATTGAAGTACTAAATACAATTCTTCAACTAAAGTCAAAATAACCAAAACCAAAATCGAAACAACCTAGATGGTCAAAGACAACTCTCTCATCACATTAGCCCTGAATCACCCCTGCAAACCTGCCAGAAGAAAAACACAGCATGAGCCAATTGCCCAGTACGGATATAGATATACAAAAGATATATATACAACTGATATAAGAAAACAACTGAGACAAAATACTTAACAAAGCCTCAAGTGTAAATACTGACAAAAATATAATCTCCAAAGATCTGAATGAAATATATCTGAATCAACAGAATTGACAAAACCAATAGAAGAATAAAGAAATAACGAACTGAAGTAACTAACTCAATGAATTGAACTTAACAGAAACAAACAAAACTAATACAATGAAATAATAGGCAGAATCAAATGGTTGGGTGTTATTTCATACCGAATGAGCTCAGAAATATACATTGCCACACATGCAAATCAAAATAATGCCACACATGCAAATTAAATGATGCCACACAGGCAAATTAAATGATGACACACAGACAAATCACACATTGGACCGTGAATCCAAATGTATGCAAATCGGATAAGTGTATTTGGCATAGCATCACAAATCTGCAAAATAGAAAACTAGGGTTAACCTATACGCCTCCCACAACAAAACACCAAATGACCCACTTCCTCCGGAGCCCAAACGGAGACGCCGTGGACTAATCACACTGCCACGGAAAGTGTCATGCCTCTCGTGCCAAGACGACATGCCTGTGGTACTCCCACAGGTGGTTATAGCTCAGGTATACCCTACGGTATATTCTAAAAAAATACTATGTCACAACACATGCGACATAATACCAACAAAAGGGTTCTATATGTACATGTTGAACCAAATCAAATTCTAGTCATAAGGTTTCAAAAAGAAGGTAGCGACATGTACCGCTCTACAATTACCAAAATAAATATTACTAAACATGATAACCTAATTCAAAGAGTACAAATACGAGTCATATGTATCAACTCTAAAATGAAACTAATATATTTATTTCACAGGAAACAATTATATGAAATCATAACAGAATTCGAAATAAGGAAACAAACGAACAAATCAAATTTAACAAGAGTATCGCTGAAAGAGTACGGAATTCATACCTAAATAAAATAATAAGCAATTCATTGAAGCCAAAATATCACGCCGCTAGACCTCCTCAATTTGATCTATATAAGCACCAAATCAATACCAGATCATTAATTAGGTTACTAAATTGTAAATTTTTGTATTTTTCTTTTTATAAATCTAACATCTTGAATATTAGTTCATATACCCTCTAGAGTTAAAAATATGCTCAGTACATTCTGTAATGCAAAATATCATTTTAATTTAATATAGTTAATACTATAATAATATAAACGTAATTTTACTAATTCTTAAAACCCATGCACAATAATGCAAAGGCACTAATAAATTTTCCAGTTCCATATAAAATCAGTAGTATCAAAGAGGTTGATACCATTACTAATTGTAAGGTTAAATATTTGTTGATTTTTTTTATATTAGTAAATCTAGAAGTTTTAAAAGATTTGGTGATAACATAATTCTTTTGCAAGGAAACAACACTTCTCACTCAAAACAAAATGTGAAAACACTAGGATCATGGCCTTTTTACTTGGTAGAAGAGTTTAGCATCAAATGTGACATGTGAATGATAGATATTATACTATTAAATTTCAAGTTTAATCATTGAATCAATAAAATGTACATATGCAGATTTTTTTTATAATTCATTTATTTATAATTTAAAATACATTAATATCAAGTCTCTATTAATTCAATCATGAATCTACTGATTATAACTTCTAGCATGGAATATCTAAATAACATTATAGCTTGGATTAAAACCATATTAGATTATGATAATTAATTACTCGTTGAATTAACAATTTCTTAAACTAGTAATTTTTTTTTAAAAAAAATACTCTAATAATATTGGGTGTAATTAAGTGACATGTTATGGTGTACTCCATATAAAGAGGGCAAACAAGTGATGTATCCACCAAAGTACAGTACAACAAAAGAAAATATATCACGTGTGTGCATATCCTTTTTCATAAAAGAAGTCAACATATTCATGCCCTTTTTCATAACAGAAGCCCATATTTTCGATCGAGAGTCATTCACAATTACAGTGTCGCATCAACGACACTGGACTATATATATACATATATATTGTATTCAAAACAAAACCAATAATTACCTTCAGAAAATAAGATGTTATGGCTTAATTTTAATCTTGTTCCAAGTCCTTAAATTCGTCTCTGTTGATCTCTCTCCTTCCGTCTCCTCTTCGTTTCTCGCTACGTTAGAAACCCTCTTTAGTCGATTATGTCAGTATATGTATTAGGAATGAATTTAACCTAATATATTACTCCTATTCTAATTTGGTTTTTAAACCCATCACTTTAATTTGGGCTCAAATAATTTAACAAGCCCAAACTTAAATACTTAAAAATTAGTTTGTCCCAATTAGTATAAATGCCCAAATTAATGTAACCACATACTTATTATAGTCAACATAAATAAACTACAATTTGACCAAAACTGCCAAACATAAGAAAAGTTTAATTTTACTAAGTTAATTTATCCATCACTTATTAATACTTATTAGCCAAAATTAATTAAATAACAAGTTTAACTCAAATAAAAGACAAAGTCCAAACAATATGTTTTAAGAATATAAAATCTTGTTTATTTATTTATTTTCTGTTATTACATTACCTCCCCCTTAAAAAGGATTCCGTCCCCTGAATCAAAAGAATGAACGTACCTAATTATCAAAAAGATAGACTCCTCCATCTTCCAAGTAGCTTCCTGCTCTGAATAATTGTCGAAAAAATAAATAAAATTAATATTTAATTGTTAACAAAAATTCGGATTATTACATTTTTTTCCTCCAAAAAAAATAATTCCGTCCTCGGAATTCAAATAAGTTACGTAAAGTTTTGTTTTAGTTTTTATTTAAATTACATAATTATTCATAAATTTTAATTAAGATGTAGCGCCGCCATTTGTAACGATCAAGCTTGGTAAGTCCATTGGTCCACACAATTATCCATGTACTCGTAAAAGATTCGTCAGCTATCGTGTCAAGCCTTGGTAAGGTTCTTCGCGTTAAATCACATGATCCACTGTTGGTGCGGGCCCCCCGTTAATATTTTTGAGTTTCATTCTTGCAAACGTACGTACTCTTCAGAACATAATTTGAAAACACGAAATTTTCTTTTCATCTAAATAAGATTCGAATTCCCAAAATATTTAAAATTATTTTTAATTCGTAAAACGTTTATGTTCCACACATGACAAAGATTTAACAAATTATTTTTATTTAATTTTACATAAATTCATGTAAAACTCTAAGGGCATCAAATAAACGAAACAACTTAAATTATATCACCAACTCTCACTAAGTCCTCAAGAGTTTTAAAATATCATAACCTCAAATTAAATTAGTTCTCAAATAATATTACACCAAAAATATACTACTATTAAGATCTCTTCATCACCATACCAAACTTCAAATCATATATTCTACTATCTGAATAAGTAAACTATAGTTTTCAAAATCTCTTAAAATATATTGGATTCATCACTTATTATGTATCTAATCATTCAATGAATCAATCATTCTCTTAATGAAAATCTTAACCCAACAAATTCCAAAATCTCCTCACACTATTACTCAAAATTTCATTTAAGATAACTCCAATATTCTACTAGGAATTAATCGCAAAATTCATTTACTCCAAAAGATTAATCTAATTACCTCGAATCTCTACAATAACTCAAATTACAAGAAATCCTCTATACTTAATAATTTTCATTTTATCATAGTATGCCATCAATACACAAACCACAAATTATCCACAAGCTTAACATAAATCAAAACCTAACTCAAATTAAATCCTCAATTCAACGATCATAATAATTGTCAAAAAAAACTCTAAAAATAATTTTTCAAAATCAAATACTCGTCGATACAAATACTCACATCATAATCACATCACATATAAGATCACTTCTTATATGTACAAAGTATAACTTTATTCACCTCAATGATTAAATCACAATTCTTAACTAATATCATTACTCAATTACCTTAATAAATTATTTCCCTTTCCTCAAATCAACTACAAATAGAAAAGAAATCGATAGTTGGTCAAAATAGAGACCAACCAAACAAAGAACAAAATTGAATCAAACTCCAACGTCTACCCAATGGTTTACCCACAACTCATAGGCCAAACCTAAATAGGTTTTCTATAAGAAAGAACCTGAGCTCTGATACCATCTCTGTAACACCCCCTTCCCGAAAAGGAAAGGGAGGTCACGTTCAAAGCACAACAAACCTCAAAAAGTAAATAAACAGAGCACTAATAACTTCAAAATATTAATAGTGATATCCATCAATGAAGTACTAAATACAATTCTCCAACTAAAGTCAAAATAACCAAAACCAAAATCGAAACAACCTAGATGGTCAAAGATAACTCTCTTATCACACTAGCCCTGAATCACCCCTGCAAACCTACCGGAAGAAAAACACAACATGAGCCAATTGCCCAGTACAGATACAGATATACAAAAGATATATATACAACTGATATACAAAAATAATTGAGACAAAATACTTAACAAAGTCTCAAGTGTAAATACTGAAGAAAATATAATCTCCAAAGATCTGAAAGGAATATATCTGAATCAAAATAATTGACAAAACCTATAGAAGAATAAAGAAATAACGAACTGAAGTAACTAACTTAATGAATTGAACTTAACAGAAACAAACAAAACTAATACAATGAAATAATAGGCTGAATCAAATGGTTGGGTGTTATTTCATGTAGAATGAGCTCAGAAATATATATTGCCACACAGGCAAGTCAAAATAATGCCACACAGGCAACCAAAATAATGTCACATAGGCAAATCACACATTGGACCGCGAATCCAAATGTATACAAATCGGATAAGTGTATTTGGCACAACATCACAAATCTGCAAAACAGAAAACTAGGGTTAATCCATACGCCTCCCACAACAAAACACCAAATAGCTCACTTCCTCCGGAGCCCAAATAGAGACGCTGTGGACTAATCACACTGCCACAAAAAGTGTCATGCCTCTCATGCCAAGACGACATGCCTGTGGTACCCCCACAGGTGGTTATAGCTTAGTTATACCCTACGATATATTCTAACAAAAATACCAACAAAAGGGTTCTATATGTACATGTTGAACCAAATTCTAGTCACAAGGTTTCAAAAAGAAGGTAGCAACATGTACCGCTCTACAATTATTAAAATAAATATTACTAAATATGATAACCTAATCCAAAGAGTACAAATACGAGTTATATGTATCAACTATAAAATGAAACTAATATATTTATTTCACAGGAAACAATTATGTGAAATCATAACAGAATTCGAAATAAGGAAACAAACGAACAAATCAAATTTAACAAGAGTATCGCTGAAAGAGTACAGAATCCATACCTAAATAAAATAATAAGCAATTCATTGAAGCCAAAATATCACGCTGCTAGACCTCCTCAATTTGATCTATATAAGCACCAAATCAATACCAGATCATTAATTAGGTTACTAAATTGTAAATTTTTGTATTTTTCTTTTTATAAATCTAACATCTTGAATATTAGTTCATATACCCTCTAGAGTTAAAAATATGCTTAGTACATTCTGTAATGCAAAATATCATTTTAATTTAATATAGTTAATACTATAATAATATAAACGTAATTTTACTGATTCTTAAAACCCATGCACAATAATGCAAAATCATTAATCAATTTTCCAGTTCCATATAAAATCAGTAGTATCAAAGAGATTGATACCATTACTAATTGTAAGGTTAAATATTTGTTGATTTTTTTTTATATTATTAAATCTAGAAGTTTTAAAAGATTTGGTGATAAGAGAATTCTTTTGCAAGGAAACAACACTTCTCACTCAAAACAAAATGTGAAAACACTAGCTAGGATCATGGCCTTTTTACTTGGTAGAAGAGTTTAGCATCAAATGTGACATGTGAATGATAGATATTATACTATTAAATTTCAAGTTTAATCATTGAATCAATAAAATGTACATATGCAGATTTTTTTTATAATTCATTTATTTATAATTTAAAATACATTAATATCAAGTCTCTATTAATTCAATCGTGAATTTACTGATTATAACTTCCAGCATGGAATCTCTAAATAACATCATAGCTTGGATTAAAACCATATTAGATTATAATAATTAATTACTCGTTGAATAAACAATTTCTTAAAATAGTAATTTTTTTTAAAAAAATACTCAAATAATATTGGTCGTAATTAAGTGACATGTTATGGTGTACTCCATATAAAGAGGGCAAACAAGTGATGTATCCACCAAAGTACTGTACAAAAAAAAATATATCACGTGTGTGCATATCCTTTTTCATAAAAGAAGTCAACTATTCATGCCTTTTTTCATAACAGAAGCCCATATTTTCGACCGAGAGTCATTCACAATTACAATGTCGCATCAACGACACTGGACTATATATATACATATATATTGTATTCAAAACAAAACCAATAATTACCTTCAGAAAATAAGATGTTATGGCTTAATTTTAATCTTGTTCCCAGTCCTTAAATTCATCTCTGTTGATCTCTCTCCTTCTGCCTCCTATTCGTTTCTCGCTACGTTAGAAACCCTCTTTAGTCGATTATGTCAGTATATGTATTAGGAAGGAATTTAACCTAATATATTACTCTTATTCCAATTTGGTTTTTAAACCCATCACTTTAATTTTGGCTCAAATAATTTAACAAGCCCAAACTTAAATACTTAAAAATTAGTTTGTCCTAATTAGTATAAATGCCCAAATTAAAGTAACCACATACTTATTATAGTCAACATAAATAAACTACAATTTGACCAAAACTGCCAAACATAGGAAAAGTTCAATTTTACTAAGTTAATTTATCCATCACTTATTAACACTTATTAGCCCAAATTAGTTAAATAACAAGTTTAACTCAAATAAAAGACAAAGTCCAAACAATATGTTTTAAGAATATAAAATCTTATTTATTTATTTTTGGTTATTACAAAAGGCATTGACACCGGAGAGAGGGTTGAGGCCAAATTCGTTTGACGGACAAATGAAGCTACAAATCAATGAACACGGTTGGGATACATTCACTGATCAACCAGACCCTATAGTTGTGACAGTGGTGAAGGAGTTTTATGCTAATACAGAGGATAAAGCACCATTTGTTACCTTTGTTCGTGGCAAGCAAGTTACATTCAATTCGGAGGCTATCAATGAATTCTACAACGTGCGAGCCCCAACTGTTTGTTAGTATGCTCAGCTTCGATACAGTAACCTCAACTAAGATCAGATTCTTGCTAAAATATCAAAGTCGGGCACCACGTGGGCGAAAGGAAAGAAAGGAGGGACCCTTTTTGTGTGTAATGACCAAAGTTTTTATGGCAAGATCTGGTATGCATTTCTATGCGCTAAACTGTTTCCATCAACACATACCAGTGAGGTGATTAAAGAAAGGGTTCTACTCCTGTATGCCATCGTGAAGGATTTTGATATTGACATTTGGGCCATCATCAGTTTCTCGATTAGACGCTACTTGCGCGGGCCATTCTCAGGGGGATTGCCATACCCTTCACCTATATGTGGACTGTGTAGATAATCAGGGGTTCAATGGTCAGCAGATGAGCCCGTGCAGCAGCCACTCCAGTTACTTGACTCCCGTATGATTGCTAAATATTCAGTCTAGGCTGGAGGGGAGTCACATCCTAGAGGGTTAGGATTTATATTTCCTGATGCTCCTAAGGAGGAAGAAGCAGAAGATGCCTTAGAGGATGATAAATTTAAGGCTGACGAGATGTTTGAGGGTATTGAGGAGGCTGCAAGGAGTAGTCATTCCACAAAGTATATGTTCAGCACCTAGTTATACAGTATGCAGAAACACATTGATGATAGAGACAGACAAGAGGATATGAAATTGAAGAGAATTACAGCACGAAAAGATCATGCCTTTGCCACACAAAATGCCTTCAATGCTTCATTGGCAGAGGTATTTGCCAGAATAAATCCAGCTGTTGTTGATCAGTTCCAATTTTTGACTCCACAGCCACTTCCAGGATATCCACCATCCGATTCTGACGTTGAGGAGATGCCACCACCGCCTGCCTAGCTACTACAGGGAAGTCCTCTTATGCCTTAATGCTTTATTTTCACAATGAGGACATTGTTTCTGATAAGTTTGGGGGAGTAGTAGTGTAGTAGTATTAGTTTTTGTCTAGTTTTGTTTATTTTTGTTGAGTATGTTAGCTTGCATATGTTAATTGCATTCATTAGTTCATGTCAGTTCATGTTTGCATTCTTGTAGTTGCATTATTAGTATAGTTATGTTTTTGTAGTTTTGTAGTTTAGCTTTTCGTAGTTTAGTTTTGTAAATAGTTTTCTGTTTTGAGTTTCTGTTTTGACTTATAAAAAAATAAAAAATCGAAAATCACAAAAATATTAGTTAGTTTACTTTTTTTTTGTGTTGCATTTAGTTCATATTTGCATGATTCCAGCTTTTAGATGGTTAGAGTTTGTTTAGGTCAATGATAAGATTGGAATTGTGTAGATAAGAATAGTATTGATTGTCAAGGCTTTGATATAATTTCTTATCATGATCTAAATCTTTGTCTGTTTGAAACTAGTATATTCATGACAGTACCTTAAAAATGACTATGTTGACTGATTGGATTTAAATTGACACATAATTGAACTCTTAAGGATAATGTTAGTTTTAATGAAAGAAAGTCATGAATAAGTGGTGATGGCTAATATTAGACAGAAACATAAGTTTTGGAGAAGATTTGGGATATATCTGGAAAAAAAAGAGAGAATAAAAAAAATGAAAAGCAGGAATTTTTTTTTTAAAAAACTATGAATAAACACCATAGCTAGTCTACTTTTGTGGCCTTTGTTACTTGAGTAAGTACGTCCGAGAGGATGTCTCTACACCCAGCGCCCTAAAGCCTTATAGTTTGGGAGTCGTTGGTCGAAAGCTCGCTAATGGGTAGCACTGAACAGCCTAAGAGGACTAGACATTGCACAGTCATGAGTAAAATAAAAAGTGAAAAATGGAAAAAAGACCCCATAAGTGAATGAGAAAGTAAAAGTATCCCATTTGGTGTCTGTTTGATTTTAGCTAGATCTTGCTTGTTTTTGGATTTCTTGACTTCAAGTTGTTTGATTCCTTTAAAGAGGCGTATTATGTGTTTTATTTAAGTTTCTGTCAGTTAGCATGGTTGTTGAGCACACGCACACTATATCAATCATAACAGGGAAAGATTTGGTGATTGATGTGAGGTTGTTGATTTATCTTGATAAGATATATTGTCATGTCTATTGTAGTTTCTCTGAGGCAATTTGAATAAACTTTGTTCTGTCTGCTATCTGGATTCGTAGGCATGTAGTTAGTTGCATTTCATTGCATTTGTTGGGCTCAAGGACAAGCATGTTTTTAGTTTGGGGGAATTTGATGAGTGGGTTTCATGCCTACGAATCGGGTACCTATCTGGACTTAATCAGTGTTTAATCCATTTATTTTACTATCATTTTTTGTGTTTTATATGTGTTTGTGTGCAGGGTTAGTACGTGTTAGATAAGGCGAGGATGGTGGTGATATGGTAAGGAAGTGCAACAAAGTAGCAGGAAACAGTAAAGTGCAGGATAGTACCCTGCAGGAGCGAGCCATTTTATAAAGTAAACACCCACCGAGGCGGGGGTGTACACGTGGCAGAAACTTATTACCCCACCGGGGATGGGGTTCCCAAGCCTAATTAGCCCGCCGGGGTGGGGGTACGCGGCCAAAAAAGAAGAGTTTTGATGCACTTCTACTACTGCTATGGCGTGGACTGGTGAACTTTAGATTCAATTGGGACTGGACATAGGACATATTTAGCTATAATTTCAGTGACTTAAGCTATGGGATCTTGACATTCATCATACAATCAATCAATAGCAATTTTTAAGCCCTAATTTGTGAAGATTTTGGAGGAACGGAGCAAAGAAGTAAGGATCACAAAGATTGCAGAGTTAAATAGTTATCGTACAATTCAATCCTTCCACCATACAATGTCCCAATTAAATATAAGACATGGAATTAATGTCAAGTCTTATTTTATTTAATTATATATTTTCGACTCTTAAATGCACAACTCCAAATAATACAAATTAGAAACTCCTTTCTAATTTCATTCTGCCTTGGCCAAGGACTACTGGGTTGTCATTTTTCGAATCACATAGGACATTTCTCTTCTTTTACTAGAAGCGGTAGATTCTTTATTGATCATACATTATCTCCATGTATAACTTATTATACTCAAGCATACCCTTTGATATACCCTAAGGGTCTTAAGGAATAAGTCAAAGTATAACTCATCATACACAAGATACTATGATGATCTCAAGTCCAAGGATCACTTGTACTACTATCCTTGTCTTTGTTTAAACTCTTTTGCGACCAGTCGGGCCTTATAGGTCTTTACCTTACCGTCTGCTCTAGTCTTTCTTTTAAAGACCCATTTACACCCAATAGGCTTAATTCCTTTAGGTGGTGAAACTAAAGTCCATACTTGGTTTTCATACATGGAGTCCATCTCGGATTTCATGGCTTCTTGCCACTTCCCTGAGTCATTATTACTCATAGCATGTTCGTAATTCAATGGATCATCATCATCTATGATGCGTACCTCATTGTCATCTTCTATAACAAATTCATACCTATCAGGTATCTTCGGTACTCTTCCAAATTTATGAATATGGTGTTGTATAGAAGGTATCTCTACTTGGATAAGTTCATCCATTTGATCTGTAGTGGTTTGTGGTTCTTGAATTTCTTCAAGATCTATTTTCCTCCCACTGGCCCCTTCAAGGATAAACTCATTTTCTAAGATGGCAGCATGTTTGGCAACAAACACCTTTTGTTCAGTAGGATTGTAAAAATAATATCCTAAACTTTCTTTAGGATATCCCACAAAAGTACACTTATCAGATCTTGTCCCAAGCTTATCATTCTGAAACTTTTTCACATAATTAGGATATCCCCAAATCTTAATATGCTTAAGACTAGGTTTCCTCCCTATCCACATCTCATATGGAGTCTTAGGGATGAATTTTGAGGGAACCTTATTTAGTAGATATGTAACCGCTTCTAGGGCATATCCCCAAAATGACACCGAAAGATCGGTAAAACTCATCATCGAACGAACCATGTCCAATAGTGTTCGATTTCTCCTTTTGGATATACCATTCAGCTATGGCGTCCCTGGTGGAGTGCATTATGAGATTATACCATTTTCTTTGAGACAATTGAGAAACTCACTCCTTAAGTATTCACCTCCTCGATCTGATCGAAGAATCTTAATACTCTTGCTAGTTTTCTTCTCTACTTCACTTCTGAACTCTTTGAACTTTTCAAAATATTCAGATTTGAATTTCATTAAATACACATATCCAAATCTTGAGTGATCATCACTGAATTTAATAAAATAAGAATACCCTCCTCGTGCATTCATTGTCATAAGTCCACGTACATCTGTGTGTACCTACGCTAACAACTCTGTAACTCTTTCTCCTTTTCACTAAAAGGAGATTTAGTTATTTTTCCCATGAGACAAGATTCACAAGTTGGATATGATTCATAATCCGATAGCTCTAGAAGCCCATCTTTATGCAACTTGGATAATCTTATTTCATTAATATGACCAAGTCTACAGTGCCACATATAGGTATAATTAACATCATCTCTTTTCTTTTTCCAGTGACCCGGCTTATTGCAATGGAAGCAAATTCTTTTCCTAGCTGGATCAGGTTTCTTTTGATCCTTCACTTTCGTCTTTCCCTTAACCTTCTTGGATTTCTTTTTTTGAGAAGATACCTTGGGCCTCTTCCTTTTCTTGGAAGAATCTGTTAGGTTTGTAATATTCTTGGACGCAATCAAATTGCACAAAATAAGCGAAAACATGTAAAAATTAGAGTTTAAAATTTTACAAACCATATACCCAGATCATCATTTACGCACAATTATTAATTAAACGAAAAGATATGAAGAACAAGAATCATACCCTTGAAGATTCGAGCTTCCTCAAGTACAAGTTCACCTTTAATCCTTTTCGCGTTCAACTTGAATCCACCGGGTTTGGTTCCTTCCTTTGATCAACGTTAGCCACCCAAGTGTTTGGCCTCTAGAGGTGATCCACCACGGAAGAAGAAAGATTCAAGAAGATAGGTATTTTGCTAAACCCTAGTTTTCTATCTCTATAGAAAAAGAACGTACTCTCTATCTATTGGAATTGCGTGTATTGTGAAAAAGTCAACAACAACTCTACACCCATAATAAGACTCTTCTTATTTATAGATGTTGGCAACCCTCCTTAACAATTAAGGATTTGAGTTTTATTTTAATTAATTAAACTCTTTTAATTAATTAGGCTCCTAATCTTATTAAAAATAATTAATTAAACTTTTAATTAATTAATCACCTAATCTTATTAGGAATAAATAAGAGTACCTTTATTAATTAATTCTCAAACTCCTTTAAGAATTAAATAATAATAATAATAATAATAAGACTCCTCTTATTAATTTATATTTAATATTTCTAAAATATTAAATAATAAATATTAAGGTATTTAATTTATTCTATCAATATAGATTAAATTAAATATACTTAACTTATTATTACAATTATGTCATTAACTTCTTAAATAATTATTCTTCCTTTTATGGTGTGACCATTTATGTTCTCTATATTAAACCGGTTGTGAATAAATCAATTAGAACAATTCTAATCTTATTTAAATAAATAAATTAAAATATTAATTTATTTAAATAAATAATATTTATTCTATAATAGGGATAAGCCTCCCTAGCGATTAAAGACTTTCCAGATAATATAGATTTCAACATTAATCATAAAAGAACCTTTGAGTAAATAGTTACCGTACAATTCAATCCTTCCACCATACAATGTCCCAATTAAATATAAGACATGGAATTACTGTCAAGTCTTATTTTATTTAATTATATGTTTTTCGACTCTTAAATGCACAACTCCAAATAATACAAATTAGAAACTCCTTTCTAATTTTATTTTGCCTTGGCCAAGGACTACTGGGTTGTCATTTTTTGAATCACATAGGACATTTCTCTTCTTTTACTAGAAGCGGTAGATTCTTTATTGATCATACATTATCTCCATGTACAACTTATTATACCCAAACATACCATTTGATATACCCTAAGGGTCTTAAGGAATAAGTTAAAGTATAACTCATCATACACAAGATACTATGATGATCTCAAGTCTAAGGATCACTTGTACTACTATCACTACAAGAATTCCTATTGACAGGCAAGTAAAACTCCATTAGGTACGTATTCCTTAGCCAGTCACGTTCAGTGAACTTATTCTCTAATAAGCACCTACATACTTACTTTAGTGTCTCCACACAAATGATCATGAGATCAATCATCCTCATCCAATGAGCAAGCAACGTATTGGGAACTATTTTAGTTTTCCCGGATAGATTGGTACATACGTTGCTTGTTCATTGGATGAAGATGATTGATCTCATGATCATTTGTGTGGAGACACTAAAGCAAGTATGTAGGTGCTTATTAGAGAATAAGTTCACTAAACGTGGCTCGCTAAGGAATACGTACCTAATGGAGTTTTACTTGCCTGTCAATAGGAATTCTTGTAGTGATAGTAGTACAAGTGATCCTTGAACTTGAAATCATCATAGTATCTTGTGTATGATGAGTTATACTTTGACTTATTCCTTAAGACCCTTAGGGTATATCAAAGGATATGCTTGGGTATAATAAGTTGTACATGGAGATAATGTATGATCAATAAAGAATCTACCGCTTCTAGTAAAAGAAGAGAAATGTCCTATATGATTCAAAAAATGACAACCCAGTAGTCCTTGGCCAAGGCAGAATGAAATTAGAAAGGAGTTTGTAATTTGTATTATTTGGAGTTGTGCATTTAAGAGTCGAAAAACATATAATTAAATAAAATAAGACTTGACAGTAATTCCGTGTCTTATATTTAATTGGGACATTGTATGGTGGAAAGATTGAATTGTACGATAACTATTTACTCAAAGGTTCTTTTATGATTAATGTTGAAATCTATATTATCTGGAAAGTCTTTAATCGCTAAGGAGTCTTATCCCTATTATAGAATAAATATTATTTATTTAAATAAATTAATATTTTAATTTATTTATTTAAATAAGATTAGAATTGTTCTAATTGATTTATTCACAACCGGTTTAATATAGAGAACATAAAGGGTCACACCATAAAATGAAGAATAATTATTTAAGAAGTTAATGACATAATTGTAATAATAAGTTAAATATATTTAATTTAATCTATATTGATAGAATAAATTAAATACCTTAATATTTATTATTTAATATTTTAGAAATATTAAATATAAATTAATAAGAGGAGTCTTATTATTATTATTATTATTATTATTTAATTCTTAAAGGAGTTTGTGAATTAATAAATGTACTCTTATTTATTCCTAATAAGATTAGGAGATTAATTAAATAAAAGTTTAATTAATTATTTTTAATAAGATTAGGAGCCTAATTAATTAAAGGAGTTTAATTAATTAAAATAAAACTCAATTCCTTAATTGTTAAGGAGGGTTGCCAACATCTATAAATAGGAAGAGTCTTATTATGAGTGTAGAGTTGTTGTTGACTTTTTCACAATACACGCAATTCCAATAGTTAGAGAGTACGTTCTTTTTATATAGAGATAGAAAATTAGGGTTTAGCCAAATACCCATCTTCTTGAATCTTTCTTCTTCCGTGGTGGATCACCTCTAGAGGCCAAACACTTGGGTGGCTAACATTGATCAAAGGAAGGAACCATACCCGGTGGATTCAAGTTGAACGCGAAAAGGATTGGAGGTGAACTTGTACCTGAGTAAGCTCGAATCTTCAAGGGTATGATTCTTGTTCTTCATATCTTTTTGTTTAATTAATAATTGTGCATAAATGATGATCCGGGTATATGGTTTGTAAAATTTTGAACTCTAATTTTTACACGTTTCCGCTTATTTTGTGTAATTTGATTGCGTCCAAGAATATTACAAACCTAACAGATTCTTCCAAGAAAAGGAAGCGGCCCAAGGTATCTTCTCAAAAAAAGAAATCCAAGAAGGTTAAGGGAAAGACGAAAGTGAAGGGTCAAAAGAAACCTGATCCAGCTAGGAAAGGAATTTGCTTCCATTGCAATAAGCCGGGTCACTGGAAAAAGAAAAGAGATGATGTTAATTATACCTATATGTGGCACTGTAGACTTGGTCATATTAATGAAATAAGATTATCCAAGTTGCATAAAGATGGGCTTCTAGAGCTATCAGATTATGAATCATATCCAACTTGTGAATCTTGTCTCATGGAGAAAATAACTAAGTCTCCTTTTGGTGAAAAGGAGAAAGAGTTACAGAGTTGTTAGCGTTGGTACACACAGATGTACGTGGACTTATGACAACGAATGCACGAGGAGGGTATTCTTATTTTATTAAATTCAGTGATGATCACTCAAGATTTGGATATGTGTATTTAATGAAATTCAAATATGAAACTTTTGAAAAGTTCAAAGAGTTCAGAAGTGAAGTAGAGAAGAAAACTAGCAAGAGTATTAAGATTCTTTGATCAGATCGAGGAGGTGAATACTTAAGCAGTGAGTTTCTCAATTGTCTCAAAGAAAATGGTATAATCTCATAATGCACTCCACCAGGGACGCCATAGCTGAATGATGTATCTGAAAGGAGAAATCGAACACTATTGGACATGGTTCGTTCGATGATGAGTTTTACCGATCTTTCGGTGTCATTTTGGGGATATGCCCTAGAAGCGGTTACATATCTACTAAATAAGGTTCCCTCAAAATTCATCCCTAAGACTCCATATGAGATGTGGATAGGGAGGAAACCTAGTCTTAAGCATATTAAGATTTGGGGATATCCTAATTATGTGAAAAAGTTTCAGAATGATAAGCTTGGGACAAGATCTGATAAGTGTACTTTTGTGAGATATCCTAAAGAAAGTTTAGGATATTATTTTTACAATCCTACTGAACAAAAGGTGTTTGTTGCCAAACATGTTGCCTTCTTAGAAAATGAGTTTATCCTTGAAGGGGCCAGTGGGAGGAAAATAGATCTTGAAGAAATTCAAGAACCACAAACCACTACAGATCAAATGGATGAACTTATCCAAGTAGAGATACCTTCTGTACAACACCATATTCGTAAATCTGGAAGAGTACCGAAGATACCTGATAGGTATGAATTTGTTATAGAAGATGACAATGAGGTACGCATCATAGATGATGATGATCCGTTGAATTACGAACATGCTTTGAGTAATAATGACTCAGAGAAGTGGCAAGAAGCCATGAAATCCGAGATGGACTCCATGTATGAAAACCAAGTATGGACTTTAGTTTCACCACTTGAAGGAATTAAGCCTATTGGGTGTAAATCGGTCTTTAAAAGAAAGACTGGAGCAGACGGTAAGGTAGAGACCTATAAGGCCTGACTGGTCGCAAAAGATTTCAAACAAAGACAAGGAGTTAACTATGATGAAACCTTCTCACCAATAGCGATGCTCAAGTCCATTCGAACTTTGCTTGCGATTGCAGCTTACCACGACTACGAAATCTGACAGATGGATGTGAAAATGGCCTTCCTCAATGCGAAACTTAAGGAGGATGTGTATATGACACAGCCTGTAGTGCCCCCAAATCTGAGTATCTTCTAACCCGACAGATGGTGCTATATTGTACAATCAATCATACATTCATTCAATAGAAAGTCTTAAAGAACAAGCATAGCTTCTATATATTTAAAGTAATATTTACATTTTTCAGGTTCTATACCCATTACAAAGGTTTTTTGTCATAATATCAGTTACATTACAACATTAGACCTATTCTATTACAAGACAGCTTAACAATCTACCTTTGCTTTTCTTTTATCCTTTTTCGATCCTTCGGGACGTTCAGTCTTTGCTGCATTCATATGGTTCAAGCAAGAGTGAGCATAACACATACAAATCGTATATCTTCAATAGCTGAACAATAGTTATGAAGTACTATTATTAATTCAAAATAGCACTTCATCTTTTCTTTCAAAATGTTTTACAATCATAACAATATTTAGTAAAACATTTACTCCGGTCAAAGACCTCGAGCATTCATTCTTTATTGAAAAAGGATAACCTGGAAACAAGTCCGTAAGCCCGTTATTACTTACGAGCACTTCTAGGTGATCAGCCTATTGTACTCTATGTTGATCAACACTACATCCATTAAACGTATACACGTTTAATCATTTGGCAACCTCACGTGCCTGTCGTTTTACCGACAAAACAGTTGTTTAACATTTCAGTCTTCTTTTGAAAACCATATTGAGTAGTTGATAAAATACAACAACATTTGATAATAGATTAATAAATTACCAAGTCTAGCCAAGGGATTGGCTTTAACTTCAACATACCTTAATTCATGCGAAAGAATACATGAACCTCAAAAACTTGTTCAGATTGAACTGAGACAAGAGTGAGAATACTTGCCTTTAGCGTCTGCTACCGTAAATTAACTTTATGTTTAAGTCTTTCAAGTCTCTACAATACATGATCACATAATGCCTTACATTAGGTCACATATAATCAAGTATGTATATGACTATATCTTACCCTTCTTCTCAATTTAATTGTGTATTAGATTTAGTTATTATTCGTTTCGGTTTATCATTATCCTTGCATTTATATTCGACTAAGTTATCTCAACTTTTATACAACATCCTTAAGGTTTAACAAAGTTTAAACAAAGTTACATTACATTCCTTAAGTTGTGTTTACTTTTAAAACAATTAGCTGTCCTTTTTGTGTACTTAGAAACATTCATTACTATCTTTGTTCTAAGACTGGCGCTACAGCGCCAGCTTTATGCTTACATCTCGAGCTGCGGCGTGAGCCTTATACTAGCATTGTCCCGAACTTGGCGCTGCGGCGCGAGTCCTTACTTAATGGGCCGCGCTGCGGCGCCACACTCCAGAAACTTTTCGTACTGTACATGGCGTTGTGGCGCCATAAATTGTACTACGGTTCGCGCTGCGGCAAACTCTTGCAGTGTGCTCGGCTACTGTTACGCGCTATGGCACGACTCATTTAGCCTAGGGTTGGCGCCGCGGCGCCAACTCTGTGCGCCAGAAAACAATTTCAATTTTTAAATTTTATGAACTTCCCGGATGCATAACTTCTTCGTTATAAGTCCGAATTGGCTCGTTCAAAAGCCTACGATTCATAAATTACGTAATCTACGCATTCATGCAAGAATTTTATCTATTTGACTTTGTTCGCTAAAAATTCACCTATTGATTCATTTTTAACGAAAACGATAAACGTTCAACGCTCGTTTCTTC
Source organism: Panax notoginseng (assembly GCA_016801055.1). NCBI lineage: Eukaryota > Viridiplantae > Streptophyta > Magnoliopsida > Apiales > Araliaceae > Panax > Panax notoginseng. Next base: position 100,557,743 of record CM029013.1, read on the forward strand.
GTTCTAAGTCGGAATCCGGTCATTTTTGAGTTCGCAACTCTTAAATACCAAATATGACTTTTCTCCATTGGAAAACAACGGTTCCGAGTTTAAACACAAAATTTGACTTCTATTCCGAGAATTTCACGAATTCGACGATTATCTTCGAATCATGCAATTTTCGGCAAATCTTCATTCTTATAATTTGTTCCACATTACCAATGAATTCCATTCATCATGTGAACATCTTAACAAACTTATTATAACAACTTATATTCATTGTTGGATTTTAGATTTATTTCTTCATGAGTTTATAGCTTTATCAAATTATAAACTACTTAAGATTTCATTGTTCATGACTTATGACAATTAAAGTTTCTTAATCATCATACCTTATATGTTCTTAACATATAGCTTTACATATGTATACATGATATATATGATTATACAATTTATTTTACATCCATATCATTTCTCTTAATAAACTCATTACAAGTTCATAATACTTTCACATAAGTTTATAACTTATGCTAGCTTAAATGACTTATTACCAACTTATTTGACTTAAGTTCATTGCTTACTCATTCTTCTTACTTTTTAACATTCACGTTCCTTAATCCAAACTTTTCTTATTAACCTATCATGACAAAGATAGAAGATAATAGAGAAGAAGTCTTACTTTTGAAGTCTTGGTAAGTAGCTTCGTCTTCTTCTTCTTACTTATGGAAGTGACTTATTTGTAACTTAATATCTCTAACACTTAAGCACTTTGTAATAAGTTGGATTATTTGAACAAGTGTTAAATGACTAGCAAGCCTTCTCTATTTACAGAATTTGCAGGGTTAGGGTAGTTTGGTCTTTAAAACAATCTCACCTCCTTACTATTCATTACTTGTAAGGCACAGCATTTATCCTATGCTTGGCCATTACTCTTATTACTAGGTCACCACCTTAACTTGGTCACCACATTACTTGGTCACCACATTCAACCATATAAATATGGTTTGCCCCATGGGTCATACCACTCATGGATTCTAGCTTGGGCTTGGATTAAATAAATCCTTGGACTTTATATTAACAAACACTAACTTGTTTATTAACCAATAATTGGGCCTTAACATTTAATTTACTTGGACTTTAATAATTGTTAATCAATCTTCCAAGTCCATTAACATTATCTAGTACATATAATTTATGTATTATTTTCGTATTCCAATTCATATAGAATTTATATACGATAATTCATTCTTCATACTAACTCGTATAATACTTCGTATTATACTCTTTTCATTACTTTGTACAATACCTAAGTATCATACCATTATTACTTATTCATTACTATTTCGACTTCCTTAACGTTTATAAATTAAGTCCACAAGCGAAATATTACATTTTCCATAATTAGATTTTTATTACATAATCCATCTTACCTTGTTATTCCATCATTACGTATTTCTCAAAAATTCAAAATTATATCCTGAGCAAATTCCGATGAATAGTATTTTTTTTTGAAAAATTTCTCGAAAAACTTTTATTTTCGTCTTGGAAATTCAAACACTTTAATTCATCTACGTAGCTCAAATACTACGACATTCTAACATCAATAGGTTATATAACGACAACCATCTTGATAACACATAGCATAAGATTTTATTATTATTTTTAATAAAATCATTTTACAATAAAATTCGAATTTCTCGGTCGTTACATTCTTCCCCCCTTATAAAGATTCTGTCCTCAGAATCTCGTCTTACTCTAACCAAATAGATGGGGAAAATTTTTCTTCATCTGTTCTTCTAGCTCCCATGTTGCTTCCTCAGCATCGTGGTTCTTCCATAATACCTTTACTGATGGTATTACCTTGTTCCTCAGAACTTGTTCCTTTCTATCAATGATTTGTATCGGCGATTCCTCATATGTTAAGTCCTTCTCGATATGAATCGGCTCATACTCAATTACATGCTTATAGTCCGGCTTATATGGACGTAATACCGATACGTGAAACACGTTATGTATACGTTCTAGGTCTGGAGGTAATGCTATCATATAAGCTACCTCTCCCACCCGTTTTAATACTTCAAAAGGTCCTATAAACCTTGGACTTAAATTTCCTTTCTTTCCAAAACGTATCTTTCCTTTCCAAGGAGATACCTTTAGAAACACATACGAGCCCACCTCAAACTCTCGACTTAGTCTATGTGAGTCCGCATACTTCTTCTGTCTGTCCTGAGCTGTGACGAGACGCATTCGAATTAACTTTACCACATCCGCTGTCTGCTGCACCAATTCTGGTCCTAGCATACGGCGTTCTCCCACCTCATCCCAACACAACGGTGTCCTGCACTTTCTTCCATACAGAGCTTCATAAGGCGGCATACCTATGCTTGCATGATAACTGTTGTTATACGCAAATTCTACTAGCGGTAGATGATCATCCCAACTACCCTTGAAATCCATGACGCAAGACCTCAACATGTCTTTTAACGTCTGAATTGTTCTCTCGCTCTGCCCATCAGTCTGAGGATGATACGCTGCGCTTAACTTCAGATGTGTTCCCAACTATTCTTGCAAACTCCTCCAAAAGTTCGATGTGAATCGTGGATCACGATCAGACACAATCGATACCGGTACTCCATGTCTGGAAATGATTTCCTTAACATAAAGTTTAGCTAATTGGTCTAAGTTATACTTGACCCTGATTTGTAAAAAGTGAGCCGACTTCGTCAACCGGTCCACTATTACCCAAATTGCATCGTACCCTTTATTTGTCGTCGGAAGTCCCACCACGAAATCCATCGTAATATGCTCTCACTTCCATTCTGGAATCTCCAATTACTGTAATAAGCCACTGGGTCGTTAATGTTCGGCCTTAACTTTTTGACAAGTCAAGCACCTACTCACATACTCTACTATATCTCTCTTCATGTTTGGCCACCAAAAACTCTGTCGAAGGTCTTGATACATCTTAGTGCTACCAGGATGTATCGAGTACCTCGAACTATGAGCTTCTTGTAACACTTGCTCCTTTAATTCTATCTCATTCGGAACCCAAATTCTTTCTTCAAATGTTAATAATCCCTCATTATCAAGACTATACTTAGTATCTTCCTTCTCAGATAGCCGCTTCTTCATTTGGTTACACTCGTCTGATTTGAGTTGTACCTCCTTGACTCTGTCTACGATGGAAGGTTGCATTTCCGTCGCAAAGAGTATCTGTCTACTATCACTCGACATCTTTACTTCTATTTCAATACTAGCCATCTGTGTTATTAACTCATCTTGAGCCATCAACATAGACAACTTTTCCCGACCCTTCCAACTTAAGGCGTCGGTAACTACATTGGCCTTTCCAGGGTGATACAGGATTTTACAAGCATAATCCTTTATCAACTCTAGCCATCTTCTCTGACTCATATTCAACTCATTCTGAGTGAAGATATACTTTAGACTCTTATGGTCCGTATATATCTCATATTTTTCTCTATAAAGATAATGTCTCCATATCTTTAGGACAAACACTAATGCGGCCAGTTCCAGATCATGAGTAGGATAAACTTTCTCATAATCCTTCAACTGCCGTGACGCATACGCAATGACTTTGCCATGTTGCATAAGCACACAACCAAGTCCCCTATGCGAAGCATCACTATACATTGCAAAATTTCTTGTGTCATTTGGCAATGACAAAACAGGCGCTTCACTTAATCTTTTCTTCAGTTCTTGAAAACTGTCTTCACATTTATCCGTCCATACGCATTTCACCGTCTTCCTTGTTAAATTAGTCAACGGGGTAGCTATCTTCGAAAAATCTTGGATAAATCTTCGATAGTACCCTGCTAACCCTAGGAAACTCCGCACCTCAGTCGGCGTTTTCGGATGTTCCCAATTCATCACTGCTTCCACCTTCGCTGGATCTACTGAAATCCCCTCTTGGTCAATGACATGACCTAAAAACTGCACCTTTTCCAGCCAAAATTCATATTTGGTGAATTTCGCATATTACTTCTCTTTCCTTAGTGTCTCCAACACTAATCTTAAGTGTTCAGCATGATCTTCTAGCGTCTTAGAATAGACTAGAATATTATCGATAAACACAACGACGAACTTGTCCAAACATGGTTTGAACACTCTGTTCATCATATCCATAAATGCAGCTGGTGCATTCGTCAACCCAAATGACATCACCAGAAACTCGTAATGACCATAACGAGTCCTGAATGCCGTCTTTGGTACATCTTCCTTCCTAACCTTCAACTGATGATACCCCGTCCGTAAATCTATTTTAGAAAAATACTTTGCCCCTTTCAATTGATCAAAGAGATCATCGATCCTGGAAAATGGGTATTTATTCTTTATCGTTAACTTGTTCAACTCCCGATAGTCGATACAAAGTCTCAACGATCCGTCTTTCTTCTTGACAAACAACACTGGTGCCCCCCATGGAGAAACACTTGGTTGAATGTACTTTCTGTCCAATAGTTCCTGTAGCTGAACCATTAGTTCTTTCATTTCGACAGGCGCCATACGGTACGGTGCCCTTGAGACTGGTGCCGCTCCTGGCACAACGTCTATCACAAATTCGATCTCCCTATTTGGCGGTAACCCCGGAAACTCACTTGGAAATACATCCATGAACTCATTTACTACAGGTATTTGTTCTATGGTTGTTCCCACTCTCTGGGTATCCACAACATGGCATAGGTAACCTACACAACCCTTCCTTAATAATTTTCTAGTTTGTGTCAACGTAAGACAACACGGACGTCTCGGCAACTTACTACCGTAAAATACTACAGGAGGTTGCTTCATCGTCTTGATGCTCACACACTTCTTTTGGAAATCTATAATTGCTCCATGATTAATTAACCAATCCATTCCGAGAATTACGTCGAATTCTCCTAACTTTATCGGTATTAAATCTACCGATAACTTACAACCCCGTACATCTACGCAACAACTCCTATGAAGATTTTCAACAAGAATTATCTCTTCATTTGCTACCTTAATGTTCAAAGGTATAGGTAATTTTTCGGGAAATAATTCTAGTCGTCTAGCAAAATCACATGCTATAAACGAAATAGTAGCACCCGAATCAAAAAGCATGTATGCATTTATGTTATTGATCAGAATAATACCTGCAACTACATCCCCGGATGCCACAGCATCTTAGACCGTCATATTAAAAGTGAGAGCCATTGATTTACTTGGTTGAGATGGACCACTAATAGCCAACTTACCACTATTAGTTCCCTTATTTCCTTCCGTCCCCTTCTTCGGGCAGTTCTTCGCTATGTGGTCAGTTGATCCACATACAAAACATCCGTGATTTTTCTTCGAATTTGGACAGTTAGGTGAAATGTGCCCTTCCTGTCTATAATTATAACATACTACCTTTCCTTTGAGACAGACTCCTAAGTGAGTCTTTCCGCAGGTTTTACAGGCCCCCATCCTTCTCTTAGAATCCTCTTGTTTTACTCCAGTATTCCAGAGTTAAAGCCTTTCCTCTTTTGATCGTTGCCACTTCCACTGGCTCTCTCGGTCTTGATTCCTCTTCCATCAACCTTACCCTTGTTTTTCTTATCCTTGTGGTACTGGCTGAGAGCCTCATTCCCACATTTGGCAATTATTGCCTTTTCTAATATGGTTCCAAAGGAAGTACTTTGGAACACAGAAATTCGGCTATAGAGCCCGGGTTTCAAGCCCTGCTCGAACCTTCTAGTCTTTCTTACTTCAGTGTCCACTTGATGTGGAGCAAATCGTGCCAGTTCATTAAACTTGGCGGCATACTGGGGAACTGTCATGTCCCCTTGTTTCAATTCAAGAAACCTCATTTTCATCCTCCATTGCATACTCGTGGGAAAATAGTTCTCGAAGAAAATCTCCTTAAACCTCTCCCACGTTAGATTTCCTATATCGGCCCTAGCCTGGTTTGCCTCCCACCAGAAGTTGGCCTCTCCTTTCATCAAATAGGTTGCAAAGGCAACCTTTTGACCCTCCTCAATATTTGCTATTACAAATGCTTTCTCGATATCTTTTACCCAAGTCTGGGCTTCAATAGGGTCCGTGGTTCCTTTGAACTCCGACGGACCTACACTTTTAAAATCCTTAAAAGTAGTAGCTCGTACTACTCCCGGAATCACAGGTACATTAGCCCCCGTTCTATTAAATGCAGTCGTTAAAAGATTAACGAACTCCTGCATTGGATTAATTGGACCACCCTCCGGTTGGTTAACATTAGCGCATTGATTTCGTTGTCTCCTTCTTGGCGGCATTTTACTGTTAAGAAAACAACACATCATTATTACTTTATTCTTATTGGTTTGTTATTATTTGTAATAAAATAATAACTCATACTCATTACTCAATATATTCCATAAAAAGACTTATATTGATTCATAACTTGTAGTATAACACTACATTGTTTACATTACTCAGCCTTAGCTGATTACATTACCATCCCGCAATTACTTTCCAAAAATTGGGATTTTACAAAAGACTACCCTTTGTTATACAAAAGAGGGTTTTTACGTCACTACTAGATACATAATATTTATATATCTAAGCTACTCTAGCTATTGCTAGGTCACATCTGCCTTAGGGCATTTTCAAAATCTTTGCTGGCCAGACCGACAATAACATCCCTACTGATAGTATATCGGGTCTGTCCTGCTTCTACCGGATACCCAGCTACCTGCTGCTGAAAATCCACATGAGAACTCCTATGTATATAGGACATCCTCTCCAACTTCTGCTGTTTAGACTTTAGCTCCTGCTTGAGCTCAAAGACTTCACATTTCAACTCTCGGACCTTGTCCTTAGCTAGAATTCTATCATCGTGCTCCTCTTCCCACATTCCCTCTATGCTAGTCTTGTCCTCACGGACAGCTTGGAGTTCCTCTTTCAACTCCTTAACCTCTTGGCAGTAATGGATATTCCTATCCAATACTAACATAAACAATGCCTTCATCGATTCCCCCGTAGACAATTCCTCTGTAGGTGGAACCTGATCAAAGGACATCACGTCCACCTCCTCCTCTAGCATGCCATCAAATATAGACATGTAGTCTAAATCATCTGAATCTCCAGACTCGATTGTCACCATCTCTGGTTCTACGGCTACAGGATTTGGTAGTATCTCTACCCGATTAATCGAATCCTCGCTCACTACATGTATGTCTCTATACATATCATTTTCTCCTGACATCTACAATAAACAATATAGTTTGATTAGTATACGTCAGTAAAATAATAGAAACACATAACATAATATAATATATTTTTATAGGGTTACTTTCCATCTTTTACTTCTTTATTCTTTCTTAAGGTTATGACTTATGGTTCTATTTTCCCCTTAAGTTTTATAACCTAGGCTTTGATACCAACTTGTAGCGCCCCCAAATCTGGGTATATTCCAACCCGACAGATGGTGCTATACTGTACAATCATTCATACATTCATTCAATTAAAAGTCTCAAAGAACGAGCATAGCTTCTATATATTTAAAGTAATATTTACATTTCCCAGGTTCTATACCCATTACAAAGGTTCTTTGTCATAATATCAGTTACATTACAACATTAGACCTATTCTATTACAAGACAGCTTAACAATCTGCCTTAGCTTTTCCTTTATCCTTTTTCGATCCTTCGGGACGTTCAGTCTTAGCTGCATTCATATGGTTTAAGCAAGAGTGAGCATAACTAGATCAGCAAGTATAACAATTCAATAACAACATGCTTGACACATACGAATCGTATATCTTCAATAACTGAACAAAAGTTATGAAGTACTATTATTAATTCAAAATAGCACTTCATCTTTTCTTTCAAAATGTTTTACAATCATAACAATATTTAGTAAAACATTTACTCCGGTCAAAGACCTCGAGCATTCATTCTTTATTGAAAAAGGACAACCCGAAAACAAGTCCGTAAGCCCGATATTACTTACGAGCACTTCTAGGTGATCAGCCTATTGTACTCTATGTTGATCAACACTACATCTATTAAACGTATGTACGCTTAATCATTTGGCAACCTCAAGTGCCTGTCGTTTTACCGACAAAACATTTGTTTAACATTTCAGTCTTCTTTTGAAAACCATATTGAGTAGTTGATAAAATACAATAACATTTGATAATAGATTAATAAATTACCAAGTCTAGCCAAGGGATTGGCTTTAACTTCAACATACCTTAATTCATGCGAAAGAATACATGAACCTCAAAAACTTGTTCAGATTGAACTGAGACAAGAGTGAGAATACTTGCCTTTAGCGTCTGCTACCGTAAATTAACTTTATGTTTAAGTCTTTCAAGTCTCTACAATACATGATCACATAATGCCTTACATTAGGTCACATATAATCAAGTATGTATATGACTATATCTTACCATTCTTCTCAATTTAATTGTGTATTAGATTTAGTTATTATTCGTTTCGGTTTATCATTATCCTTGCATTTATATTCGACTAAGTTATCTCAACTTTTATACAACATCCTTAAGGTTTAACAAAGTTTAAACAAAGTTACATTACATTCCTTAAGTTGTGTTTACTTTTAAAACAATTAGCTTTCCTTTCTGTGTACTTAGAAACATTCATTACTATCTTTGTTCTGAGACTGGCGCTGCAGTGCCAGCTTTATGCTTACATCTCGCACTGCGGCGTGAGCTTTATACTAGCATTGTCTCAGACTTGGCGCTGCGGCGCGAGTCCTTACTTAATGGGCCGCGCTGCGGCGCCACACTCCAGAAACTTTTCGTACTGTACATGGCGCTGCAGCGCCATAAATTGTACTACGGTTTGCGCTACGACGAACTCTTGTAGTGTGCTCGACTACTGTTACGCGCTGCGGTGTGACTCATTTAGACTAGGGTTGGCGCCGCGGCGCCAACTCTGTGCACCAGAAAATAATTTCAATTTTTAAATTTTGTGAACTTCTCGGACGCATAACTTCTTCGTTATAAGTCCGAATTGGCTCGTTCAAAAGCCTACGATTCACAAATTACGTAATCTACGTATTTATGCAAGAATTTTGTCTATTTGACTTTGTTTGCTAAAAATTCACCTATTTATTCATTTTTAACGAAAACGATAAACGTTCGTGAACGTTCAATGCTCGTTTCTTCGTTCTAAGTCGGAATCCGGTCATTTTCGAGTCCGCAACTCTTAAATGCCAAATATGACTTGTCTCTATTGGAAAATAACGGTTCCGAGTTTAAACACAAAATTTGACTTCTATTCCGAGAATTTCACGATTTCGACGATTATCGTCCAATCGTGCAATTTCTGGCAAATCTTCATTCTTATGATTTGTTCCACATTACCAATGAATTCCATTCATCATGTGAACATCTTAACATACTTATTACAACAACTTATATTCATTGTTGGATTTTAGATTTTTTTCTTCATGAGTTTATAACTTTATCAAATTATAAACTACTTAAAATTTTATTGTTCATGACTTATGACAATTAAAGTTTCTTAATCGTCATACCTTATATGTTCTTAACATATAACTTTACTTATGTATACATGATACACATGATCATATAATTTCTTTTACATCCATATCATTTCTCTTAATAAACTCATTACAAGTTCATAATACTTTCACATAAGTTTATAACTTATGCTAGCTTAAATGACTTATTACCAACTTATGTGACTTAAGTTCATTGCTTAATCATTCTTCTTACTTTTTAACATTCATGTTCCTTAATCCAAACTTTTCTTATTAACCTATCATGACAGAGATAGAAGATAATGGAGAAGAAGTCTTACTTTTGAAGTCGTGGTAAGTAGCTTCTTCTTTTTCTTCTTACTTATGGAAGTGACTTATTTGTAACTTAATCTCTCTAACACTTAAGCACTTTGTAATAAGTTGGATTATTTGAACAAGTGTTAAATGACTAGCAAGCCTTCTCTATTTATAGAATTTGCAAGGTTAGGGTAGTTTGGTCTTTAAAACAATCCCACCTCCTTACTATTCATTACTTGTAAGGCACAACATTTATCCTATGCTTGGCCATTACTCTTATTACTTGGTCACCACCTTAACTTGGTCACCACATTACTTGGTCACCACATTCAACCATATAAATATGGTTTGCCCTATGGGTCATACCACTCATGAATTCTAGCTTGGGCTTGGATTAAATAAATCCTTGGACTTTACATTAACAAACACTAACTTGCTTATTAACCAATAATTGGGCCTTAACATTTAATTTACTTGGACTTTAATAATTGTTAATCAATCTTCCAAGTCCATTAACATTATACAGTACATATAATTTATGTATTATTTTCGTATTCCAATTCATATAGAATTTATAGACGATAATTCATTCTTAATACTAACTCGTATAATACTTCGTATTATACTCTTTTCATTACTTTGTACAATACCTAAGTATCATACCATTATTACTTATTCATTACTATTTTGACTTCCTTAACGTTTATAAATTAAGTCCACAAGCGAAATATTACATTTTTCATAATTAAATTTTTATTACATAATCCATCTTATCTTGTTATTCCATCATTACGTATTTCTCAGAAATTCAAAATTATATCCCGAGCAAATCCCGATGAATAGTGTTTTTTTCAGAAAATTTCTCGAAAAACTTTTATTTTCGTCTTGGAAATTCAAACACTTTAATTCATCCACGTAGCTCAAATACTACGACATTCTAACATCAATAGGTTATATAACGACAACCATCTTGATAACACATAGAATAAGATTTTATTATTATTTAATTTAATAAAATCATTTTACAATAAGATCCGAATTTCTCGATCGTTACACAGCCAGAGGGATTTGTTTCAAAGGTTGGAACAAATCAAGTTTGTAAGCTACAACGATCTATTTATGGATTGAAGCAAGTTTCTCGTAGGTGGAACATCCATTTTGATGAGACAATCAAAGAGTCTGATTTTATCAAAAATAAGGATGAACAATGTGCGTACAAGAAAGTTAGTGGGAGCGCTGTTTCATTCCTTTTATATGTTGATGATATATTACTGATAAGGAATGGCAATCCTATGCTACAATCAATTAAAATATGGTTATCTAAACACTTCTCCATGAAGGACTTGGGAGAAGCATCCTATATTTTGGGGATAAAGATCTACAGAGATAGATCTAAAAGGATGCTTGGCTTTTCCCAAGGAACATACATTAACTCGATGCTAAAGAGGTTTAGCATGAAAGATTCCAAAAGAGGTCTCATGCCGATGAGCCATGGAATATATCTCTCTAAGAAACAGGCCCCAAAGACACCTGAGGAGAGAGATCGTATAAGTAAGATTCCTTATGCTTCGATAATAGGATCTATCATATGCGATATGATATGTTCTAGACCGGATGTCGCTCATGCATTTAGTGTAACAAGCAGATATCAGTCGAATCCAGTAGAAGAACACTGGAAGGTAGTGAAAAATATCCTAAAGTACTTCAGAAGAACTAAGGATGTATTTCTTGTCTACAGTGGGTCTGAATTGAAACTAGAGAACTTTACAGACTCAAGCTTTCAAACAGACCATGATGATAGTAAATCCGTTTCAGGGTATGTGTTTACCTTAAACGGTGGCACAATGAGTAGGAAGAGTTCCAAACAGCAAACAGTTACTGATTCAGTGACAAAGGCAGAGTACATAGCTGCAAGTGAAGCTGCAAAGGAGGCTATTTGGATGAAGTAGTTCATTACCGAACTTGGTGTGGTTCCTAGCATTACAGTCTCAAGTTTTCAAACGAACCAAGATGACAATAAATCCATTTCAGGGTATGTGTTTACCTTAAACGGTGGCGCAATGAGTTGGAAGAGTTCCAAATAGCAAACAGTTGCTGATTCAGTGACAGAGGCAGAGTACATAGCTACAAGTGAAGCTGCAAAAGAGGCTGTTTGGATGAAGAATTTCATTACTAAACTTGGTGTGGTTCCTAGTATTACAGGACCAATACCTTTATTTTGTGACAACACCGGAGCTATTGCGTAGGCTAAGGAACCCAGGTCTCATCAGAAATCCAAACACGTGTTGCGGTAGTTTTATTTGATCAAAGAGATCATTGAAAGAGGAGATGTCACCCTGGAGCATGTGGACTCTCAAAACAATATTGCAGATCCATTTACTAAAGCGTTAACATAACAACAGTTCGATTGTCACTTAAAGAAGATGGGTATGAGATATCACAGCGATTGGCTTTAGTGCAAGTGGGAGATTGAAAGTAATATGCATACAAGCCAATCATGTATGATGATAAAGCATATACTTTGTAATCAATTTTATTTAATTATTAATAAAAAAATTATTTATTAAAGGCATTTATTATCTACATGGTGCTGTTTTAATAATAAGTGATAAACCCATAGTTTTAAGCAATGCTTTTAGAATCATGATGAGATCATGCTAATGAGATCTAAATTCTTAGATAGCTTAAAACTAAAATGTTCTCAATCAATGGATTAATAAAAAGGGGATTAGTGAATTCGGATAAATTGGTACATATGTTACTTGCTCATTAGATGAGGATGATTGATCTCATGATCATTTATGTGGAGACACTAAAACAAGTATGTAGGTGCTTATTGGAGAATAAGTTCACTGAACATGACTCGCTAAGGAATATCTAATGGAGTTTTACTTACCTGTCAATAGGAACTCCTGTAGTGATAGTAGTACAAATGATCCTTAGACTTGAGATCATCATAGTATCTTATATATAATGAATTACACTTTGACTTATTTCTTAAGACCCTAAGGGTATATCAAAGGGTATACTTGGCTATAATAAGTTATATATGGAGATAATGAATGATCAATAAAGAATCTACCACTTCTAGTAAAAGAAGAGAAATGTCCTATGTAATTCAATAAATGACAACCAAGGAATCCTTGGCCAATGTGGAATGAAATTAGAAAGTAGTTTATAATTTGCATTCAGTAGGAGTTGTGTATTTAGGAATCAAATTAAATAAAATAAGACTTGATAGTAATTTCATGTCTTATATTTAATTGGGACATTGTATGGTGGAAGGATTGAATTGCACGGTAGCTATTTACTCAAATGTTCTTTTATGATTAATGTTAAAATCTATATTATCTGAAAAGTCATTGATCGCCAGGGAAGCTTATCACTATCGTAGAATAAATATTATTTTTTAAAATAAATTAATAGTTTAATTTATTTATTTAAATAAGATTAGAATTGTTCTAATTGATTTATTCACAGCCGGTTTAATATGGAGAACCTAAAGGGTCACACCATAAAATGAAGAATAATTATTTAAGAAGTTAATGGCATAATCGTAATAATATATTAAGTGTATTTAATTTAATCTATGGTGATATAATAAATTAAATAGCTTAATATTTATTATTTAATATTTTAGAAATATTAAATATAGATTAATAAGATGAGCCTTATTAATATTATTACAATTATTATTATTTTAATTTTTAAAAGAGTTTAGAAATTAATTTAGTGTAAGTACTCTCATTTATTCCTAATAAGATTAGGAGGCAAAATTAGTTAAAGGAGTTTAATTAATTATCCTTAGTAAGATTAGGGAGCCCAATTAATTTAAAGAGTTTAATTAAATAAATAATATATTATTTTAATTAATTAGGGTTACCTGATATCTTTATAAGAGAAGTCTTATATTAGATATTAAATATACGTGATTCCAATAGTTGGAGAATACGCCCCTTTTCTACAAAGATAGGAAAAACTAGGGTTCGAGCCAATATATCATTATTCTTGAAAATTCTTCTTCCTTAGTGGATCATCTCTAGAGGCCATACATTTAGGTGGCTAATGTAACACCCCCAAAATAGGTATACATAACCCATCGTGAGTCGCCAAATACATGGTAGGACAAAGCGTAGCTGAAAGTTTTAACACGAATATTGTCTCGTAGACAATATTCAAACTCAAATGGAGTCCTCATTACATTTATTATCACACTATTTCATAGAATAGTGAGGAATACTATGGACACCATCTCGGACCGTCACTCCATTCCCCGACTAGTCCCATCTATATTCTCATTTCTTGAAGAGAATAATGAAAGAAAAGGGTGAGCTCAACTAGCCCAGTAAAAAATATTATGACTAAGATAAATGCAGAATAAATTATCGTTAGCCTTCAACAGTGTAAAATTGATAGAATAAAATGGACAATAAGTCTAACTTCAGCGGAATAAACAATCTATTAGAAGAGTCAAGTAGAGCATAATATCTACTATCTTCTATGATTTAAAGGTTCATCATCAATATTTTATCGCTGTAACACAACTCAATAAATAATCTACATCATCGAATTATCCATGCACTACGGGCCAAGGATATTCGTTAGTATCACATCCATGAATTATCCATACACTACGGGTCAATGATATTCATTATTATCACATCCACGAATTATCCATGTATTACGGGCTAAGGATATTCGTTAGTATCACCAGTGGTCATGATCATGCCAACAACTGTCCATCAATGCAGTACGGGCCAATGAGGACTTTTACCACATCATTTGTAATATTACAGGTCATGATTATACCGATATATTGTTATAATCATACCAATCAACAGTCCATCTATGCACTACGGGCCAAAGATGACTTTCATCACAATATAAGCATGAGAGTGATGACAATAATATAAGAATTCAATTAAATGAAAGCAAATGATAAATTTTAAAGATTTATAATTCATTTTATTCAGAGTTCAAGAATGTCCAAATTGTCAACATGATACTGCTTTGTGGAGTAAAATTTAAGAATAATATTATATCAAAAATAAGTTGGACAGAAAAAAATTAATTTTTATCATGAATAGTACTCCGGGTGAATAGTACCTGAGTGAATAGTCTCCCGTGAATAGTACTTCATGAATAGTATCCCGTGAAAAGTACCCCGACATGAAAAGATTAAAATTTAATAAGAATGTTCAGAAAAATATTCTCGTGAAAAGATACTTGATGAAGCGCAAATTTCAAGGATGTTCTACTAATTTCAAGGAGTATAGAAGCAATACTTTAACAAAATGAGTGTAGAATTCAGAATCTGAAACGAAATAATATTACTTACATACTACAGAGTATGGAAGAAAATATTATTTCTTATGAATATTGAACAAAAATAATATCCCTTACGACTGTTGAACGAAAATAATATTCCTTACGAATATTAAATGAAGATAATATTCCTTACGAATATTGAACGAAAATAATATTCCTTACGAATATTGAACGAAAATAAAATTCCTTACGAATACGAAAAATAATATTGTAAGCGAATATGAAATCAATAATACCCCTTACCTTAAAAAGAGAGTACTTCTGACTGGTATAGAGGAAATATTCTTGAAGAAAATTTGTACTATTTTCTACACTCAAAGCTTCCTTAAACTCAAAAGAATTACGCTCAATATTATAGAAGAAAAATTCTCAGATTCTGGTGTGATTTTCAATTCTAAATTAAGCATTCTTATAAGAGAATGACAGGATACTATTTGAAAAAAATTCACGGGTGAACAGTGGGGGATTCACGGATGATTTTCACGGGCGCAATCTGAAGATTTTTTTTGATTTTACTATGCTGCACTATGCACACGTTATGCAGTACTAAGCAACACTATGCAGTACTATGCATAATAAAATATAATATATTTTATTTTACATAAAAAATAAAACTAATATATATATATATATATATATATATATATATATATATATATATTAACTTAGATAACTTTCTCTTGATGATTTTGAAAAATGAGAAAGTGTGGGTTCATGTAATAAGCCAAATTTGTAACAAATACTTCATAAAAATCCCCTCTATTTATCTCAATTCACTTGGCTTCACAAAATACATTTTTAAAAATATTTATTCATCATTAATATTATAACTCGCAATATTAACAACCAGATCATTCCCAGGAAAGAGAGGGCTTTCCAATAAGGACTTCTCCTTATTGGCGCACAATTAGGTGACCAAACCCCTTTCCCCGACAGAACTTTCTAGACATCGTCAATAATACAAATAATAATATGAATAACTTTGCCGTCTCAATTATTAATTTAATAATATAAAATATTGTGTAGATGATACTGTGACAATAATTGAATCAATAATATGAGATACTACTGTGGCAATAATTGAGTAAAACTGAGTGACTTCTCACGTAAGCATCAATAATCAAAGATACTGTACAATACCGTGTACTACTATGCAACCACGCGTATTACTGTACTTTTATCATTGGGTATTTCAACAGTTAACGGTAAAAATTTTGCCATTATTTTTATAAAAAGTTATTTCTGTCGTTTTCTAACTCCGACGGTAATTTTGTTGTGGGGTCCACTAATGATTGTGCCGTCGTACGAATATTTCCTGATAAAACGAATATTCCCCGACCAATCGAATATTTTATGACAACTTGCTTACTTTGCAAAATTTGTAAATATTACCCACAACTATAACATTATTTCAAATCCACACCATAATATTCAAAATAATATTTAGAGAAAAATTGATCTTTATTCATAAAAGTTGGGGTCTTACAACCTCCCCTTCTTATGAAATTTCGTCCTCGAAATTGGTGTACGTACCTGGTATGTCGAAGAGGTGAGGATACCTTGATTTTATTTCAGATTCTAACTCATAGGTAATTTCCTTAATATCGTGGTTTCTCCACAAAACTTTAACTTGAGTTATACACCTTGGAGCGTAGAATATGTTCCTTCTTCTCCATGATTTTAACATGTACCTCTTCATACGTTAAATTTTCTGCTATCTCGTTTGGTTCTAATTTAATAATGTGGTTCGGGTCTTTCACATAATTACGTAACATAGATATGTGAACAACGTTATGAACACGAGACATACTTGGTAGTAAGGCGAGTCTATCGGCCACAGTTCCTACTCGGTCGAGGATTTCAAATGGGCCAATGAATCGAGGATTGAGCTTTCCTCTCTTACCAAATCCCATAACTCCCTTCCATGGAGCAACACATAACAACACATGCTCTCCAACATTGAATTCCACGTCCCTTCGATGAAGATCAACATAACTCTTTTATCGAACTTGTGAGGTTTTTATACGTTGTCGGATCATTTAAATCTTTTCCGTTGTCATGCGTACCAATTCTGGTCCCAATAATGTTGCTTCACCCACCTCATCCTAGCATACTGTAGAACGACACTTGCGTCCATACAACGCCTCAAATGGAGCCACGCCTATACTTGCTTGATAAATGTTGCTGTAGGAGAATTCCACCAATGGCAAGAACTTGTCCCAACTTCCTTTAAAGTCAAGGACACAGAGTCTTAATAGATCCTCAAGAGTTTGAATAGTCCTCTTCGATTGCCCATCCGTCTGAGGATGATATGCCGAACTGAATCGTAAATCTGCTGTAAACTAACCCAAAAATTATGAAGTGAATCTTGGGTCTCGATCAGAAACTATGGATACTGTCATACCATACAGTCTTACAATCTCATTTATGTATATACGAGCAAGACATTCAAGTGAATAAGTTTCTCGTATAGGGTAAGAAATGAGAAAACTTGGTTAATATATCGATAATGACCCAAATTACGTCTATGCCTTTAGAAACCTTGGGAAGACCAGTAAGGAAATTCATGGTAATGTGCTCCACTTCCATTCTGGAATTTCAAGTGGTTGTAATGGGCCTTTTGGCACTTGAGGCTCCGCCTTGACACGTTGACAAGTTAGACACCTTGAGATAAACTCTGCTATCTCTCTCTTCATATTGCTCCAATAGAATGTATGTCGAAGATCACGATACATTTTGGTACTTTCCGGATGGATTGTAAACGGTGTGTTATGTGTCTCCATCATGATTTTATACTTCAAATCAGAGTCGTTAGGAACACAAAGCCTGGAGTTGATTCGAAGTATTCCTTCTTCATCGATTATTGCTTCTGGAATAGCACCTTCTTACACTTTCTTCATCATACGCATCAGCTCCAGGTCCGTAGTTTGAGCAGCTTTAACTTTATCGATTAAAGTCGGTTCTACTCGTATATTTGACATCATCACGTGGGTCCCTGGAGTTTTTAACTCTATCTCCATCCTTTGTAAGTCATACTGTTGGGTAAAATCTATATACGCACAACACGCAAGTATACGTGGCCAACAAGTAATAAAGTGATAAGTCAAGTATCGTTCCCACAAAGATTAGCTAGAAAATAACCCTCATAATGACCAATTTCCTATTAATCCAAATTTTATTAAACTATCCAATTTCAGAATTATAACTAAAAATATTAAGAATACCAAACAATCAATAAACCCTAAAAACTGAATTTTCAAACAAATATTGGAGAATTAGGCTTACAACTTCACTCTAAGCATCACTCTGATTATTATAACTTATTCTAGTTTAATCCACTATCCCAGTTTATTAATCAAGAACACTCAAGTAGAACTAGCCACCTCTCGATGTACTAATACCGTATTTACTAAAATCCAAAAATTAGATAGAATTAAGTTTTTAATTAACTAACTCACTATATCTCTATGTGAATTACAATCAAAGAAGGTTTAAGTTCAAGTTCTCTATCTGATTACATGCAATGCTAAGCATATCTCTACCCTAACATTCATCAAGATTCCACTCATTCACAGAATTCAAGAACACATGCTATATTGACTAAGTCTAGACTCGTGTTTTGTCTCTCGAGTTCATACAAAGTTCACATAAAATTGGTGATCCAGTAATTCATAAATTCAATCACAAATCAATATAGATAAACTGAAAGATAGCTTATTAAACTGAAAATCAAACATTACATAATCATCGTTCAATCCAAAGATCCGTTATAAGCCTAATAAAGAATTTAGTTCATCGTCAATGAAATAAAAACTGAATTAATTAAATTAAACATCATCCCAATTACAAATATAAAACTAAAGAAGAAGAATAAATCTAGAACCACCCTTCTCTCTAGCCTTAATCTGTAATTATCGTGAAATTGCCTTCAAAATCTTTCTCCAATGCTCTTGCTCAGAAAAAACTGTCTTCCATGATCTAATTGCTTGTATATCCCTTTCAATCTTGTGTTTGTTGTTAATAATAAGCATAGACACGTATTCTGGCTCAAATTCCATGTACAATTGAGTTCTCAATCGTCCTAATCACTAGTCTCATGTTAATCACATGTTTCAATCCAAGCAGGAGACTCTCTTTCCCGTACCCCCGCCTCGACGGGGGTTTTGCCTTGTAAAGAACCCGCCCCGGCGGGCATGTAACCTGTTAACTAAGTTGCACCCCCTGCCCCGGCAGGGGTTTTAGTACATGGAAAGCCTGCCCCGGCCGGGGTCCTTTCTGCTAATTGTTCACCTTAGCTCTAAATCTTGCCCATTTTTTCCATGATTCTCGCCCTTTAAGTTCAATTGCCACGCCACTACACCTACACACGAAATTACACTAAACAAGTAAAAATGAAACATAAACACAAAGAATTAACACCATTTAAGCCCGAATTAGACGCCGATTCGTAGATGTAAAACCCACTTATCAAAATCCCCCAAACTTAAATCGTGCTAGTCTTCGAGCACGAAACAAAACAAACATGCCACACAATGCAATGCAATGAGATGTAATGCAACTAATCTGTATGCCTACGAATCCAGCAGTAATCATAGAGTGAAATTTATTCATCCGACCTCAGAGAAATCAAGCAAACAAGACAACACTTCATATCAAAATCACTCAATAATTCCTTATCAATCCTCGAATCTTAAATAGTTATTACTGTTATAGTGTGTGTGTGCTCAACATTCATGCTAACTGATGCAGATTCAAATTTAATACATAGCAAATCTCTTAGAAGACATCATACAATGTAAATTCAAAAATTTCAAAAACAGACGAGATCCAACTAAAATCAAACAATCACTAATATCAAGGGTCCAAATAGGGTGCTTATGCTTTCTTTTTCAATCACGGGGTCTTTTTGCTCTTATTTTCCGTCTTATTTTTTTTTCAAAGTGAGTGCGTTTTACGCTCCATCTCACGCCTGTGTTTATGGAGAGTGCGTTTCACGCTCCTTCTCAACCCACCACAGGACTCAAT
The DNA here is from genome assembly GCA_016801055.1 of Panax notoginseng. Taxonomy (NCBI): domain Eukaryota; kingdom Viridiplantae; phylum Streptophyta; class Magnoliopsida; order Apiales; family Araliaceae; genus Panax; species Panax notoginseng. The sequence continues at coordinate 100,577,840 of CM029013.1, forward strand.
TTATTTAACTCAATCTCTTTTTTTAAAAAAACTTATATACCCCACTTTTCCCCCCAAATTCTTGCCTAATTCTTTGTCTTCACTGCCTATCCTTGTCATTCTTTCATTTAAACTACATTATCCTTTAGAAATTCCTTCTGTATCAATTTGAACTAATCAGTCCACATAGGTGTTATTGACGTGCTAACTTTTTTATACCAGTGTCAAACATGCAAAAGATCCAATTCATAACACAAAATTACATCACAGTTCTAATATTTGGTATTGTACTTGTCTACTTCATCCCAACCTCATCATTGGCCAAAATAACATGAACTATATCAGACCGCTGGACACATGCAAAATAACACAATGTTTAACTAATTTTTTTTGAACATACATGATTGAAAACTAAATAAAACTATTTACAATCCTATATTACTATGCAACTAACTCACTATATGAATACAAATATTTAATAATCTTAAAACTAAACATAAAACTAGCATATGCAAAGCTAACTAATAAAATTAAATGTGCAAACATAAAAATTAACTAATTCTCCCAAACTTGAAAACTACAATGTCCTCATTGTAAAGAATTAAGCAGTAATGTAGGAGGACATCCCTGTAATCTTCTAAGTTAGAGGTAGTGGTGGCTGTTGTTCGTCATCTAAATCACAGGGTGGAAACCTTGGCATCGGGGTCGGCTGCTGGTATGGGATTTGTGCAGTTGGATTGAAACTCTAGAGCGTCGCAATCAATGAGGCAAAGGACATATTCATAGCCTCGAACATATGGTCCTGCCTCACCGCGAGTCTCTGCATCTCTCTTCGGGCATCCTTGTTGTACTCATCCATTTGTCCCTAAAGGCTCTGGAACTGAAGGCTAGATATAGCTTCGGGCTGTGGTGTCGCCGTCGTTCCTTGCTCTCCCATTGTCGCATCCCCCTAAAACTGGTCGTCATCTGAGGTGTCCTCAACCTTAACCTCATCCTTTGAGGCTGATGGAAATATAAACCCGACTCCTCTTGGGTGCGACTCTCTCCACGTTATCGTTTTAAAGACTGTTTAGGTGCCATTGAATTAGAATTGGTGCTTCAACTAGCTTTTCCCCCCAAAACTCCACTCAAGCAAATCGTCAAACACATGGTGTGTAAGATGTGTAATTCCCCTAAACTTAGTGATTTTGCCTTAACTATGGTGAGAGGTGTTGGGAAATTGCAAGAACAAACCACTTACTTTTAGTGTATCCCCAAGTTGTTGATTACCCCTTTCCTTTATGCTACAAAAATTTACTCAAAAAGAACCCTAACTTATCAATTGGTGTGAATTAAAATGATTAGAGTGTGGGGTGAAGTGATGTCTTTATAAAGGGGAGGTGATGTAGATAGTTATGGGTTGAAGTAGTGGATAAGTAGTTTAATGGAGTGGGGAGATAGAGATTCAATTGCTAAATCGTGTGTGGAAAGTGTATAAGAGTAGTGGGGTAGTAGGAAGTTGAAGTGGAAGAGTTGTGAGGATGGCTTGCAAGCTTTGTAACTGTCGAAATCGCCTCTTCAGTTCCGTACCCCCGCCCTGGCGGGGGGTATTATGCCTTAGAGGCCCGTCCCGACGAGCATGCTTCTTATTATTGATGAGTTGAGACCCCCGCCCAGGTGGGGGGTATTAGGCATATAATTCCCGCCCTGGCTGGCTTGCTTCCTGTAATTGAACTTAGTACCCCCGCCCCGGCGGGGGGTTACTTCACAAAAATGCCCACCCCGGCGGGCATGGCTTCTGCTAGTTGACTCAATTTTTCCCATTTTTATCTTCCAACTCCAATCCATGATCTATTTAAGTACCTGAAACAACATTAAACATAACTATGAGTCAATATTGAGCATGGACGGTAAGATTATCTAAAAATTATTACTTAACTAACTACTTAATGAACTATTCTATTCTAATTATTATTCTAAACTACAATTTGACTAACATAAATAAAATAATTAGACTAATAGTAAAATTAGGTTGCCTTCTAACTAGCGCTTGATTTTAAGTCGTTCAGCCTGATTTCTCCCTGTTTATGGCGCGTCGGCAAGTGTGATTGCTATGACATCCCAATTGGATTCGCCACGACAATAATGCTTCAACCGTTGACCGTTGGCCTTGAACGTCTCCAATGGATTCCTACTATATAGTTTAATGGTGCCATGTGGGAAAACCTCTTGATAGTGAATGGACCCAACCACCTCTATTTTAACTTTCCTGGGAACAACCGCAATCTTGAGTTGAATAATAGTACTGATTGCCCCAGTTCGAACGTTCTCTGCATAATTTTCTTGTCGTGCCATTTCTTTACCTTTTCTTTGTACAACTTCGAGTTCTCATAGGCTTGAAGTCTGAATTCATTAAGTTCATTTAATTGAAGTAACCTCTTTTCACCTGTTGTCGCTTGATCAAAGTTGAGTTTCTGAATTGCCCAATAGGCTTTATGTTGTAACTCGACAGGTAGGTGACATGCTTTCCCGTAGAGCAACTGATATGGTGACATCCCAATTGGTGTCTTGTAAATAGTTTTGTAGGCCCATAATGCATCATCCAATCTGAGAGACCAATCTTTTCTACCTTCAATAAGATTCTCCTCACCTCCTTGTTTGAAACTTTAGCTTGCCCACTTGTTTGGGGATGATATGTCGTCGCCACCTTATTGTTGACCCCATATTTTGCGAAAAGGGCTGTGAATGATCTGTTGTAGAAGTGACTACCCTCATCACTTATTACAACTCTAGGCGTGTCAAATCTTGTAAAATTATTCTTTTGCAAGAACTTAAGAACCACTTTGGCATCGTTAGTGGGGAGTGCTACGACTTCAACCCATTTTGATACATAGTCAACCGCAAGCAAGATGTACTGATTACTGAATGATGATGGAAATGGTCCCATAAAAGCAATGCCCCAAACGGTAAAAATTTTAACTTCCAAGATAGTTTGTAGTGCCATCTCATTCCTTTTCGATAGGTTGCCCACCCTTTGACATTTATCGCAACTTTTTACGAATTGGTGGGCGTCTTTAAATATTGTATGTAAGACACCGAATTTTATGAAATGAAAGTATTCAATTTTCTTATAATTATTATTTTATTTAGTAAATGGTTAAATTGATAAAAGGATTAAAACTATGGGTGATATGTGAAATTTTTTGCAAAGTAAACAAATTGTTATATAATATTCGATTGGTCGGGAAATATTCTTTTTGTTGGGAAATATTCATACGACGACACAATCGTTGGTGGACCCCACATCAGCATTATTGTCGGAGTTAGAAAACGACAAAATTATATTTTTATAAAAATAACGGCGACAGTTTTACCGTTAACTGTTGAAATACCAGGTGGTAAAAGTACAGTAATACGCGTGGTTACATAGTAGCACACGGTATTGATTATTGATGCTTACGTAAGAAGCCACTCAGTTATACTCAATTATTGCTACAGTAATTGCTGCATAATATCTCATATTATTGATTCAATTATTGTCACAGTATCATCTACATAATATTTTATATTATTAAATCAATAATTGAGACGACAAAGTTATTCATATTATTATTTACAATATTGATGATGTCTAAAAAGTTCTGTCGAGGAGAGGTTTGGTCACCTAATTGCGCGCCAATAGGGAAAAATCATTACCGGAAAGCCCCCTCTTTCCTTGGAATAATATGGTTGTTAAATATTGTGAGTTATAATATTAATGATGAATAATTGTTGGAAGATTAAAAATGTATTGATTGAAGATAAAATTTTTTGTGGTAATATTTATTCAATCTTTGATATAAATAAGAAGTCTGTTATAAGACGTTTGTGGTAAGTTTGGTTTATTCTATGGGGACCCATATGTCATCATCTAAGAGTCACTTTCGCCAATAGTAATTGTCTTAACCAAAGGTCAAACCACTTGCCGTTTCATATTACAGGTGTCGAACCAATTGTCGTTTCACATTACAGGCGTCGACCAATTGTCGTTTCACATTACAGGCGTCGACCAATTGTCGTTTCACATTACAGGCGTCAAACCACTTGTTGTTTCACATTGCAGGCGTCAAACCACTTTTCTTTTCACATCACCAGTCGTCAAGCCACTTGCCTTTTCACATTGCAAGGGCTAAGCTAGAAATCTTCTATAAATAGAAGCTTACTTCTTCTTTCATTCTCACCAATTTACTATGACTCACAATAGAATTCTATAGAGAGAGAATCAGAGAGAAAAAAGAAGAGTATTCTATTACTACACTATTTTAGTATCCAATCACTAAGGTAAGGGGTATTATTTCTTTCGTATTCGTAAGGGATGTTATTTGTGTTCAATATTCGCTTGAAATAATATTTTCTTCCATACTCTGTAGTATGTAAGTAATATTATTTCGTTTCAGATTTCGAATTCTGTACTCGTTTGTTAAAATTTTGGCTTCTATACTCCATGAAATTAGTAGAATATCCTTAATATTTGCACTTCATCCAGTATCCTTTCATAGAAATATTATTCTGAGCATTCTTGATAAGTTTTAACTTTTTCATGCTGGAGTACTATTAACGGGGTACTATTCACTCGAGAACTATTCACCCGGGATACTATTCATGATAAAAATTTATTCGTTTTCGGTCCAAATTATTTTTGGTACAATATTATTCTTAAATTTTACTCCACAAAGCAGTATCATGTTGACAATTTGGACGTTATTGATTTTTGGATAAATTAAATTATAAATATTTAAAAATTTATCATTGAACTTGTTTTATTAAATTCTTATATCATTGTCATCATCCTCATGTTTGTATTATGTTGAAAGTCATCTGTGGCCTGTAGTGCATAGATGGACTTGGTATTATTATAACCAGGTATTATTCGGTATAATCATAACTGTAATGTTACAAACGATGTGGTAAAAGTCATCATTGGCCCGTAGTGCATTGATGGACAGTTGTTGGTATGATCATGACCATTGATGAATACACGAATATCCTTGGCCCGTTGTGCATGGATAATTTGTGGTCGTGATACTAATGAATATCATTGGTCGTAGTGCAGGGATGATGTGGATTATTTATTAAGCTGAGTCTCAACAATAAAAGTGATGAAAAACTTTTTAAATCATAGAAGATAGTAGATTTTATTCTCTATTTGACTCTTCTAATGGATTGCTTGTTCCGCTGCAGTTAAACTTGATGTTTGTTATATTTTATCAGTTTAACAATGTTGAAGGCTAACGATAAATTATTCTGTATTATCTTAGTCATAATATTTCTTACTGGGCTAGTTGAGCTCACCCTTTTGCTTTCATTGTTCTCTTCAAGAAATGAGAACGTAGCCGGGACTAGTCGGGGAACGGAGTGATGGTCCAGATGATAGAATTAGTAGTCCTCACTATTCTATGAAATAGTGTGATAATAAATATATTGATGACTTAATTTTGAGTTTTAATACTGTCTAGAAGACAATATTTGTATTAAAACTCACAGCTTATGCTTTGTCGTATTCTACACGACACTTAACATTTGTATAAATTAAGTTTGTATTTGTATTCTATACCACATATTTGGCGACTCAAGATGGGTGATGTATACCTATTTTGGGGGCGTCACAGTTGGTATCAAAGCTTAGGGATATGATCCCTGGCTAAGATGTGAGACTAGAACTAGGGGGAGAGACGAAAAAATCCTTTGCTAGTATGACCTACCTAAGTTTATTTGTTATTTAATTGGTCGGTCAAAATATAGGAATAATATGTGGCATGTCAATTAGCCCTTATTTTGTTGCAGTATTTGAAAATGACATCCGAGAATATTTAGAATAGCAATGGAGCACATGAGACCGTTAAATCACCAACGATCAATAACCAGGAAAATGTGCATCAAGAAGGCAATAATTCTCATGCGAACAATAACACCGACCAAATGATGAACGACGGAATGTTTAGGAGCTTTCTACAATTTGTGCAACATCATGCAAGAGAAACTCCTATTCAAATTACAGGTGGAATCACTGGCAACTCTCGGATGGTCACCGCTAAGCAGTTCAAGGAGCTGGGACCACCGGAGTTTATTGGAGTTCCTAAACCACTTAAGGCGGAGACGTGAATAAAGCAGATCACCAAGATATTTGATGTCTTGGGATGCTCCGAGGAGCAAAAAGTTCCCTTTGCCACCTTCATGTTGTGGGGAGAGGCAGATTACTGGTGGGAATCTGTAAAGCGTACTCAACCTGCCGTATTGAAGATGACTTGGGATAAGTTCTAAGAACTATTCAACGACAAGTACTTTCCTGAAAGTATTCGTCACATGAAAGAGGTAGAGTTCATTAAACTGGAGCAAAACAACATGACCGTGTCGCAGTACGAAGCTAAGTTTGCCAAGTTGTCCCGGTTTGCGCCCCACTTGGTTGACAATGAGGAGAGAATGACGCGGATATTTTTTAGAGGTTTGAAACCTGAGATACGCCAATGCCTAATTTCTCACAAACTGTGTTTGTATTCAGATGTTGTAAATATGGCTCAGTTATTGGAACGTGATAATGAGTCAACATAACCAAGAGATAGCAGTCGGCAAGTCGATAATACTAGTGATAGCAGTCATCGAAGCGGTGACAACAAACGTGAAGGGAATCAACATGCCAGAAATGGTAACCACTTCAGTGGTAATCATGGCCAAGATAATAGAAGTGGAAATTTCAAGAAGAGAAGGTTCAATAATGACGGAAAGACGTAGGCAGCAGCACCAACACCCGTTTCAAAGGAAGAAGAACGACCACCGGTCGTATGTTTCTAATGCGGACATGAGGGACATATCCGTCCAAACTGTACGCAGCAGTCCAAAGCATGTTAAAATTGTGGAAGAGAAGGTCACCTAGCTCGATTTTGTCATACACCGAAGTCAAGTCTAGTTGGAATGGAGGCATCAAAGGCCGTCCCAAACAAGATAAAATCGGTAGTTCAAGGGAGAGCGTTTGTCGTAACCCCCCAAAAAGTGAGAAATCCGAACGAGGAGATCACGGATAAGCTAATCATAAACTCTAGCGAAGTCTATACCTTATTTGATACCAGTTCTACCCATTCTTTTATTTCTGCTACTTGCGCTCAACGTTTAAATTTGACTCCAGAGAAATTAGGCTTTGACTTATCTGTTGAAACTCCGTTGGGGGAAACCTTTATCACATCCACTATTTAAAAGTCTTATTTGATTCAAATCGGCAACCGCACGTTATCTGTCGATCTTATCTCTTTGAAAATACTTGCATTCGATGTGATTTTAGGGATTGATTGGTTAACCACTCATCATGCTAAAATTGATTGTTTTCGTAAGGTGGTTAGCTTTCATATTCCTAACCAACCTATTATGTGAATTTAAGCAACCAAACCATTAAAGTCAATCACTGTCATATCAAGCCATGGAGGCATTCGTTTATTGAAAAACGGATGTCAAGCTTTCTTAGCTCATATCACATATTTAAACAAAAATACGTCAGATTTGAATGATATTTCTATTGCTAATAAATTTCCTGATGTATTCCCTGAAGAATTTCTTAGCCTACTCCAGAGCGTGAAATCGAATTTTGTATCAACCTTGAACCTAATATAAAACCCTCAAATATTTTTTCACCTAAAACGAACGTATTATGCGCCAAAGACGTTGGCTCGAGCTGTTAAAAGATTACGTACGACCACACCTGTGACGCCCCCAAAATAGGTCCATTCCACCCAACCCATTTTGAGTCGCCAAATACATGGTACAGAAAATAACTACAACTTTATTATTACAATTGTCGTGCAAAATACGACAACATATATACTGTGAGTTTAAATACAAATATTGTCATCTAGACAGTATTCATACTCAAATAAATCCTCATCACAGTTATTGATACATTATTTTACAAAAATGGTGAGGACTACTAAACAACTCTCTAGAACCATCATTCCACACCCCGACTCGTACTCGCTACATTCTCGTCTCCAGAGAAGAAAAATAGAACAACAAGAAAAAGGGTGAGCTCAACTAGCCAAGTAAAGAATATTATGACTAAGATAACACAGAACAAATTATCGTTAGTCTTCAACAGGAAAAAATATAATAGAATACAATAGACAATAAGTTTTAAATCAATATTCGAAGCGAAAAATAATAATTCATAGAAGAGTTACGTAGAGAATGAAATCTACTATTATCTATGAATTTAAAAGTCCATCATCAATATTTTATCCTTGTAACATCAATCAATATTCATCTTTGCACTACAAGCTAAAGATATTCATCAATTGGTCATGTTCATCTTAACACCTGTTCATCTTTGCACTACGGGCCAAAGATATTCATCAGAAATCATTCATCTCTGCACTACAGGCCAAAGATATTCAGTTATATCATCATTTAAGACTGAGGATGATGAAAAATATTTTAAAAAAATGAATCCAGTGAAATAAAAGAGTAAATATTAAGGATTCGTATTTCAACTATTCTATGTCCAAAAATACCTCATAAATAATCATGGTGGAGTAAAATTCAAGAATGATCAAAACATGGATACAATCAAAGCTAGTATCCAGAATAGATATTTTGGACAAAAAGAAGAAAAATTATTTTTCGGTGAATAGTACCGTATTCGTGAATAGTGCCGTATACGTGAATAGTACCGTATACGTGAATAGTAACTCCGACACCAAAAGATAGAAATTTCATAAAAACATCATTATGCTTCGTGAATAGTAACTCGTGAATAGTAACTCGTGAATAGTAACTCATAAATAGTAACCCCGACATGAAAAGTTTTAAATTTGATAAAAGTTTCCAATCAATATTTTAGCATAATGATATTGAAGAAATAATATCATTTTCGAATAAAATAACATCCCTTACCTCGTAAAGACAGTACTTCTAGTTGAAAAATCGGATATAGTGCTGAAGGAACTTGCACTGTATAGCAACACTCAAAGTATTAAAAAACTCACAAGAATACGCTCACTAATATATAGAGAGAAAGAGAGAGAAGATTTTAGTTTCTGGTGTGATTTTTAATTCTAACCTAAGCACCATATTTATAGGAAAATGCTTAGAACACCAAAGCAGAAAAATTAATATAATATTAATATATATATACAAAATTCCTACGCCCACATCTTGAATCTAAATTCAGCCACCTTGCACATGTTAATGATGCCCACAACATATGAAAAACGTTTTTCTTAATTAAAATAATTAAAACTTCCAAAAATTAATTATTTTGGAATTTTAGAACTTCAATAATTCATAATAAATAACCCTTTTATCAGAAAATTCGAATCTCGCGAATTTTTATAGGAAATTCAATTCTCTACAACTTTGCAGAAGAAAGGTTTTTCAAATTCCGAACATAAATTGACCGAAATTCACAAACGGGCGATTTTTACAGTCTATAATCAAATTTCGGTCAATTATTGGGGTCCACCGACACACCGAACATGTGTTAATCATTTAATGCCACAAAATACTCTTCCTCCTCATATACTCATATATCCCACATTCATTGTAAAAATATCACCATCAATATATTATTAAAATAATATATTTAAATGAATTATTTTATCAGAAAAAGATAAAATATTAATTTTCAACAATTGTCACATTAAAATTTTTTTCCATCTATATCCACATAAAATCAATATTTTTCTCATCATATAAATCAATAATTAATTATTCACAAATAATATTACAGAATCACAATACTGACAACCAGGTAGTTCCCAGGAAAGAGGGAGCTTTCCAATAAGGATCTCTCCTTACTGGCGCACAATTAGATGACCAAACCTCTTCTTAGACAGAACTTTCTAGATATTGCCAATAATGTTATCTAATAATATTATTCATATAATATGAATTATTGCTCCGATAATAGAAAATACTGCGTAGTGACAATTATAAAATATCAACGTAGCAATTATTTAATCAATAAAATAAAATATTGAACAGTAATTACTGTAACCATTATTGAGTAGTGCCTTCTTACGTAAGAATTAATAATTGGTGCAAAACCGTGTGCTACTGTGCAACAACGCGTATTACCGTGTTTTAACCACCGGGTATTCCAACAGTATTAACGGTAACAACTACGCCGTTATTTATAAATAACTTATTTTTGTCATTTTCTTTATTCAATCGCTTTTCGTTATGGGGCCCACAAAAGACTGCGCCGTCGTACGAATATTCTCCGACAGTAAGAATATTCCACGACCAAGCGAATATTCCCCGACAATAATGAATATTTTATAACCACTTGCTTATTTAAAATATTTACGCATTTTACCCATAACTAACCACATTAATCAAATCAACCCTTACTATTTCAGAATAATAAATATAGGAAATTAAATTTTATTTATTAATAATTTGGGGTCTTACAACCTCCCATCCTTATGAAATTTTATCCTCGAAATTGACAAACGTACCTGGTGTTTCGAAAAGATGAGGATACCTCGCTTTCATTTCCGTTTCCAACTCCCAGGTCATTTCCTCAATAACATGGTTTCTCCACAAAACTTTAACTTGTGGTATGACCTTCGTGCGTAGGACATGCTCCTTCCTATCCAAGATCTTGACAGGTACCTCTTCGTACATTGTCTTCGGCTATCTCATCCGGTTCTAACTCAATAACGTGGTTTTGGTCTTTCACATATTTACGTAGCACAGATATATGAAAAACATTATGAACACGAGACATACTTGAAGGTAACGCGAGTCTATAGGCCACATTTCCTACTCGGTCGAGGATTTCAAATAGACCAATAAATCGAAGGTTTGAGCTTCCCTCACATCGCCAATTCTCTCTTTTGGAATAACAACTTCTTGCATCTTCTTCTTCATATTTATCAACTCCGGTGTGTAGCTTGAGCAACTTTAACTTTATCGATTAAAGTTAATTCTACGCATATACTTGACATCATCGCACTCGTTCCTGCATATGATCTTCTACTCAATGCGTCAGCTACCACGTTTGCTTTCCTAGGATGGTATTGGATGGTATGATCGAAATCTTTCAACAGCTCGAGCCAACGTCTGTGTTGCATGTTGAATTCTTGGAAGCTCTTCTCGCATTCCTCGGTCCATTCGAAGTTTGTATCTTTTTGAGTCAGCTGAGTTAATGGAGTAGCGATTCGAGAAAATCCTTTTACGAATCTCCGATAATAACCAGAAAGCTACGTATTTCGATTACTGACTTAGGTTACTCTCAACTGTGACTCATATCCCAATCTTGGATAGCACGTCACAATGACACCTATCAGTTTACTACCGCACGAATATGGCGTCCCCTACGGAGAGTCTGGCTTCGGTGCATTCCACAAAGGAAGTCACCAGATAAAGGCTCCGGTACAAACTTCTACGGTTAGGTTTTTAACTCCTGAAGTTCAATAGGAGCCATTCGATATGAGATTTTAGAAGTGGGTTTTGTACCAGATTCAAAGATGATACAAAATTCAATATCACGTTCTGGAGGTAGGCCAAGAAATTCTTTAGGAAATACGTCAAAAATTTTACTAACAACAACAATATCATTCAAATCTGACGTATTTTTGTTCAAGTCCATGACATGGCTAAGAAAGCTTGACATCCGTTTTTCAATAAACGAATGACTTTACGACTTGATATTAAAGAGTTTGACTTCAATGGTTTGGTTGCTTGAATTCGAATAACAGGTTGCTTAGGAATATGAAAATAATCAATTTTGGCATGATGAGTAGTTAACCAATCAATTCCTAAAATCACATCAAAAGCAAGTATCTTTAAAGAGATAAGGTCAACAGGTAAGGTGATGGTGCCAACTTGGATCAAACAAGATTTATAAACAGTGGATGTGATGAAAGTTTCTCCTAACGGAGTCTCCACAGATAAATCAAAGTCTAATTTCTCCGGAGTCAAGTTTAAACGTTGAGCACAAGCAGGAGAAATAAACGAATGGGTAGCACCGGTATCTAGTAAGGTATGAACTTCACATGAATTTATGATTAGCTTACCCGTGATCACCTCATTTGGGTTCCTCGCATGTTGACCAGTCACGACGAACGCTCTTTCAGGAACCGTTGACTTTATCTTTTCTGGGACAGCTTTTTGAGTCACCATCCCCGCTGGAATTGGTTTCGCTACAGTACAATCTCGAGCGATATGTCCTTCCTTTCCACAATTATAACATACCTTAAACTGTTGTGGGCAGTTTGGGCTGATATGTCCTTCTTTTCCGCACTTATAGCATATGATCGGCGGTCGTTCTCTTCCCTTGGAACCAGTTGCTGCTGGTGCTGACGTCTTCGTATTGTCATTATTGAATCTCCTCTTTTTAAAATCTCCTCCCGATTCGCTTCTTCTATTTTCATAGCAACGATTACCACCAGAGTGGTTGCCGTTCTTGTCTGTATTTTTCTTTCTCCGCTGGTTATCATTGTTCTGATGATTGCTGTCACCGGTATGATCTTGGTTGTGGTCCCTCGGTTGACCGTACTCGTTATCTAACTCTAATAATTGAGCCCTGTTGGAAACATCTGAATAGAGAGAAAATTTATGAGAAATGAGATATTGACGTATGCCGGGTTTCAAACCTCTCAGAAACATCCTCGTCATACGTTCCTCATTCTCCACCAAATGAGGTGCAAACCTGGACAACTCTGCAAACTTCGCCTCGTACTGGGACACCGTCATGTTATTCTGCTCCAGTCTAATATACTCTACCTCCTTCATATGATGAATACTTTTTTCAGGAAAGTACTTGTCATTGAACAGTTTCTTAAATGTCTCCCAAGACATGCTGAGTGCGGCTGGATGGGTACGTTTCACAGACTCCCACCAGTAGTCTGCCTCGCCACGGAACATAAAGGTCGCGAATGGAACCTTCTGTTCCTCCGTGCATCCCAAGACATCGAATATCTTGGTAATTTGCTTGACCCACGTTTCCGCCATGATCGGATCCGGTTTTCCCTTAAATTCTGGTGGTCCCAACTCTTTGAACTGCTTGGCTGTGACCAGCTGTGCGTTGCCATTGTTTCTTCCTATATTTTGAACAGGAATCTCCTTCGTCTGGTTTTGCATGAACCGCAAAAAACTTCTAAACATCTCATCGTTCATCGTCTGCTCAGTGGTGTTGTTCATAGGAGGAACATTGCCAGCCTGTTGCACGTTATCCTCGTTGGTGAGTACATGTGTCTCCACGGTTTCATTTACTCCACTGTTAACATTCTCAGTCGACATTGTAAGACCCAAAATTATTAATAAATGAAATTTAATTCCTCTATTTATTATTTTGAAATAGTAAGGGTTGATTTGATTAATGTGGTTAGTTATGAGTAAAATGCGCAAATATTTCAAATAAACAAGTGGTCCTAAAATATTCATTGTTGTTGGGGAATATTTGTTTGGTCGTGAAATATTCTTGTTGTCGGGGAATATTCGTACGACGGCGCAGCCTTGTATGGGCCCCATAACGGAAAGCGATTGGATGAAGAAAACAACAAAAACAAGTTGTTTATAAATAACGGCGTAGTTGTTACTGTTAATACTGTTGGAATACCCGGTGGTTAAAACACAGTAATACGCGTTGTTACACAGTAGCACACGGTATTGCACCAATTATTGATTTTTACATAAGAAGACATTACTCAATAATTATTACAGTAATTACTGTTCAGTATTTTATTGATTCAATAATTGTTGCGTTGATATTTTATATTACTGTTGTTTTAATAATTGTCACTACACAGTATTTTCTATTATCGGAGCAATAATTCATATTATCTGAATAATATTATTAGATAACATTATTAGTAATGTCTAGAAAGTTCTGTCTAAGGAGAGGTTTGGTCATCTAATTGTGCGCCAGTAAGGAGAGATCCTTATTGGAAAGCCCCCTCTTTCCTGGGAACTGCTTGGTTGTCAGTAATGTGATTCTATAATATTATTTGTGAATAATTAATTATTGATTTATATGGTGAGAAAAATATTGATATTATGTGGATATAGATGGAGAAAAATTTTTAAATGTGACAATTATTGTAAATTAATATTTTATCTTTTTCTGATAAAATAATTCATTTAAATATATTATTTTAATAATATATTAATGGTGATATTTTTATAATGAATGTGGGATATATGAATAAATGAGGAGGAAGAGTATTTTTGTTGGATTAAATGTTTAACACATGTTTTGTGTGTTGGTGGATACAATTCTTGACCGAAAATTTATTATAGACTGTAAAATCGTCCGTTTATGGATTTCGGTCAATTTCTGTTTAGAATTTAGAAAAACCTTCTTCTGAAAAGTTGTAGAGAATTGAATTTCCTATAAAAATTCGCGAGATTCGAATTTTCTGACAAAAGGGCTATTTATTATGAATTATTGAAGTTCTGAAGTTCTGAAGTTCCGAAATAATTGATTTTTGAAAGTTTTAATTATTATTTTAAAGAAAAACGTTTTTTGCAAATTAGTGGGCTCAACATGTGATAAGAATGGGCTAAATTCAGATCTTCTAAGGTGGGCTTGACAATTTTGTAAATATAATATTATTATATTCAATTTTCTGCTTTGGTGTTCTAAGCATTTTTCTATAAATAGCAAAAACTGAAATCTTCTCTCTCTTTCTCTATCTATATTAGTGAGCGTATTCTTGTGAGTATTCTAATACTTTGAGTATTGCTATACGGTACAAGTTCAAGTCATATCCTATATCCGGTGTTTCAACTAGAAGTACTATTTTTACGAGGTAAGGGATGTTATTTTCTTCGTAAATGATATTATTTCTTCAATATCATTATGCCGAAATATTGGTTGGAAATTTTTATCAAATTTAGAATTTTTTCATGTCGGGGTTACTATTCACGAGTTACTATTCACCGAAAAATGAAATTTTCTTCTTTTCGTCCAAAATATCTATTCTGGATACTAGCTTTGATTGTATCCATGTTTTGATCATTCTTGAATTTTACTTCACTATGATTATGTATAAGGTATTTTTGGACATGGATAAATCGAAATACGAATCCTTAATATTTGTCATTTTGTTTCACTGGATTCGTTTCCTTTAAATATTTTTCATCATCCTCAGTCTTAAATGATGATATAACTGAATATCTTTGGCCTGTAGTGCAAAGATAAATGATTTCTGATGAATATCTTTGGCCCGTAGTGCAAAGATGAACAGGTGTTGAGATGAACATGACCAACTGATGAATATCTTTGGCCTGTAGTGCAAAGATGACTATTTGATTCAAGATATTTATTGATTGATGTTACAGGGATAAAATATTGATGATGAACTTTTAAATTCATAGATAATCGTAGATTTCATTCTCTACGTAACTCTTCTAGGAATTATTATTTTTCGCTGCGAATATTGATTTAAAACTTGTTGTCTATTGTATTATATTAGATTTTTTCCTGTTGAAGACTAACGATAATTTGTTCTGTATTATCTTTGTCATAATGTTCTTTACTGGGCTAGTTGAGCTCAACCTTTTCCTTGTTGTTCCATTTTTCTTCTCAGGAGGCGAGAATATAGCGAGTACTAGTCGGGGTGTGGAATGATGGTTCAAGACAGTTGTTTTAGTAGTCCTCACTATTTTGTAAAATAATGTATCAATAAGTATAATGAGGAGTTAATTGAGTATGAATACTGTCTAGATGACAATATTTATATTTAAACTCACAGTATATGCGTTGTCGTATTTTGTACGACAATTGTAATAATAAAGTTGTAGTTATTTCTGTACCATGTATTTGGCGACTCAGAATAGGTTGGGTGGACTGGACCTATTTTGGGGGCGTCACAGTTGGTATCAGAGCTTAGGGATATGATCTCTGGCGGAGATCGGGGAATAGAACTAGGAGGGGAGAGACGAGTAAATCCTTCGCTAGTATGTCCTACCTAAGCTTATTTGTTGGTCGGTCATAATATAGGGATATTATGTGATATGTTAATTTGTTAAATTAACCCTTGTTTTATGGCAGTATTTGAGAATGTCGACTGAGAATGTTAATAGTGGAGTAAATGAGACGATGGAGATGTCCGTACTCACCAACGAGGAGAACGTGCAACAGGCTGGCAATGTTCCTCCTGTGAACAACACCAATGAGCAGATGATGAACGATGACATGTTTAGAAGCTTTTTGCAATTCATGCAAAACTAGACGAGGGAGACTCGTGTTCAAAATACAGGAGGAAATGATAGCAATTCACGGTTTGTCACGGCTAAGCAGTTCAAAGAGTTGGGACCACCAGAATTTAAGGGAAAGTCGGATCCGATCATGGCGGAAACGTGGGTTAAGCAAATTACCAAGATATTCGATGTCATGGGATGCATGGAGGAACAGAAGGTTCCATTCGCCACCTTTATGTTCCGTGGCAAGGCAGACTACTGGTGGGAGTCTGTGAAACGTACTCAGCCTGCCGCACTCAGCATGTCTTGGGAAACGTTTCAGAAACTTTTCAACGAAAAATACTTTCCTGAAAGTATTCGCTATATGAAGGAGGTAGAGTTTATTAGACTGGAGCAGAATAACATGACGCTGTCTCAGTACGAGGCGAAGTTTACAGAGTTGTCCAGGTTTGCACCTCATTTGGTGGAGAATGAGGAATGTATGACGCGGATGTTTCTGAGAGGTTTGAAACCCGGCATACGTCAATATCTCATTTCTCATAAATTTTTTCTCTATTCAGATGTTGTCAATAGGGCTCAATTATTAGAGCGAGATAACGAGTACGGTCAATCGAGGGACTACAACCAGGATCATACCGGTGACAACAGTCATCAGAACAATGATAACCAGCGAAAAAAGAAGAATACGGACAAGAACGACAACCACTCTGGTGGTAATCGTGGCCATGAAAATAGAAAAAACGAGTCGAGAGGAGATTTTAAAAAGAGGAGATTCAACAATGACAATACGAATACGTCAGCACCAGCAACAACTAGTTCCAAGGGAGGAGAGCGACCACCGATCATATGCTATAAGTGCGGAAAAGAAGGACATATCAGCCCAAACTGCCCACAACAGTTTAAGGTATGTTATAACTGTGGAAAGGACGGACATATCGCTCGAGATTGCATTGTAGCGAAACCAAGTCCAACGGGGGTGGTGACTCAAAAAGTTGTTCCAGAAAAGTCAAAGTCAACGGTTCCTGGAAGAGCGTTTTTCATGACTAGTCAGAATGCGAGGAACCTGAACGAAGTTAGCACGGGTTAGTTAATTATAAATTTTTGCGAAGTCTATACCTTATTATATACCGGTTCTACCCATTCATTTATCTCTCCTGCTTATACTCAACGTTTAAACTTGACTCCGGAGAAAATTAGACTTTGACTTATCTGTTGAAACTCCGTTAGGAGAAACTTTCGTTACATCCACTGTTTATATATCTTTTTTGATCCAAGTTGGGACCATCACATTACCTGTTGACCTTATCTCTTTAAAGATACTTGCTTTTGATGTGATTTTAGGAATTTATTGGTTAACTACTCATCATGCCAAAATTGATTGTTTTCGTAAGGTTGTTAGTTTTCATATTCCTAAGCAACCTGTTATTCGAATTCAAGCAACCAAACCATTGAATTCAAACTCTTTCATATCAAGCCGTAAAGTCATTCGTTTATTAAAAAATGGATGTCAAGCTTTCTTAGCCATGTCATGGACTTGAACAAAAATACGTCAGATTTGAATGATATTTCTGTTGTTAGTAAAATTTTTGACGTATTTCCTAAAGAATTTCTTGGCCTACGTCCAGAGCGTGATATTGAATTTTGTATCATCTTTGAATCTGGTACAAAACTCACTTCTAAAATCTCATATCGAATGGCTCCTATTGAACTTCAGGAGTTAAAAACCTAACGGTAGAAGTTTGTACCCGAGCCTTTATCTGGTGACTTCCTTTGTAGAATGCACTGAAGCCAGACTCTCCGTAGGGGACGCCATATTCGTGCGGTAGTAAACTAATAGGTGTCATTGTGATGTGCTATCCAAGATTGGGATATGAGTCACAGTTGAGAGCAACCTAAGTCAGTAATCGAAATACGTAGCTTTCTGGTTATTATCGGAGATTCGTAAAAGGATTTTCTCGAATCGCTACTCCATTAACTCAGCTGACTCGAAAAGATACAAACTTCGAATGGACTGAGGAATGCGAGAAGAACTTCCAAGAATTCAACATGCGACACTGACGTTGGCTCAAGCTGTTGAAAGATTTCGATCATACCATCCAATACCATCCTAGAAAAGTAAACGTGGTAGCTGACGCATTGAGTAGAAGATCATATACAGGAATGAGTACGATGATGTCAAGTATACGCGTAGAATCAACTTTAATCGATAAAGTTAAAGTTGCTCAAACTACAGACCCGGAGCTGATGCGTATGAAGAAGAAAGTGCAAGAAGGTGTTATTCCAGAAGCAAGAATTAATGAAGAAGGAATACTTCGAGTCCACTCCAGACTTTGTGTTCCTAACGATTCTGATTTGAAGTACAAGATCGTGATGG
This sequence comes from Panax notoginseng, assembly GCA_016801055.1. NCBI lineage: Eukaryota > Viridiplantae > Streptophyta > Magnoliopsida > Apiales > Araliaceae > Panax > Panax notoginseng. The sequence continues at coordinate 100,596,342 of CM029013.1, forward strand.
AAGCACACAATACACCATTTGCAATCCATCCTGGAAGTACCAAAATGTATCGTGATCTTCGACATACATTTTGGTGGAACAATATGAAGAGAGAGATTGCAAAGTTTATATCGATGTGTTTAACTTGTCAACGTGTAAAGGCGGAGCATCAAGTGCCAAAGGGTCCATTTCAACCACTTGAGATTCCGAAATGGAAGTGGGAACATATTACCATGGATTTCGTTACGGGTATTCCCACGGTTTCTCAAGGCATAAATGTTATTTGGGTTATTGCTGATAGATTAACCAAGTCTGCACATTTCTTGCCGATACGGGAGACTTATTCCCTTGAACGTCTTGCTCGTATATACGTAGATGAGATTGTGAGACAGCATGTCATGCCAGTATCCATAGTTTCGGATCGTGACCCAAGATTCACTTCAAGATTTTGGGTAAGCTTGCAAAAAGCTATGGGCACGTATTTACGATTTAGTTCGGCATACCATCCTCAAACGGACGGGCAATCAGAGAGGACTATTAAAACTCTTGAACATCTATTAAGACTTTGTGTCCTAGATTTCAAAGGGAGTTGGGATAAGTACCTACCATTGGTGGAATTCTCCTACAATAACAGTTATCAGGCAAGTATAGGTGCGGCTCCATTTGAAGCATTGTATGGACGAAAGTGCCGCTCTCTAGTATGTTGGGATGAGGTGGGAGAAGTAACGTTGTTGGGACCAGAGTTGGTACAAATGACTACAGAGAAGATCCAAACGATTCGACAACATATACAAACGGCACAGGATCGACAAAAGAGTTATGCGGATCTTTATCGAAAGGACGTGGAATTTGACATTGGGGATCATGTATTGTTGCGTGTGGCTCCATGGAAAGGAGTTACAAGATTTGGGAAGAGAGAAAAGCTCAATCCACGATTTATTGGTCCATTTTAGATTCTTGATCGAGTAGGAAATGTGGCTTATAGACTCGCGTTACCTCCAAGTATGTCTCGTGTTCATAATGTTTTTCATATATCTGTGCTTCGTAAATATGTGAAAGACCCGAACCACGTCATTGAGTTAGAACCGAACGAGATAGCCGAAGATTTAACGTACGAGGAGGTACCTGTCAAGATTTTGGATAGGAAGGAGCACGTCCTACGCACGAAGGTCATACCGCAAGTTAAAGTTTTGTGGAGAAACCATGCTATTGAGGAAATGACCTGGGAGTTGGAAACGGAAATGAAAGCGAGATATCCTCATCTTTTCGAAACACCAGGTACGTACGTCAATTTCGAGGATAAAATTTCATAAGGAGGGGAGGTTGTAAGACCCCAAATTATTAATAAATGAAATTTAATTCCTCTATTTATTATTTTGAAATAGTAAGGGTTGATTTGATTAATGTGGTTAGTTATGGGTAAAATGCGTAAATATTTCAAATAAGCAAGTGGTCCTAAAATATTTATTGTTGTCGGGAAATATTTGTTTGGTCGTGGAATATTCTTGTTGTCGGAGAATATTCGTTCGACGGCGCAGCCTTGTATGGGCCCCATAACGGAAAACGATTGGATGAAGAAAACGACAAAAATAAGTTGTTTATAAATAACGGCGTAGTTGTTACTGTTAATACTGTTGGAATGCCTGGTGGTTAAAACACAGTAATACGCGTTGTTACACAGTAGCACACGGTATTGCACCAATTATTAATTTTTACGTTAGAAGGCATTACTCAATAATTATTACAGTAATTACTGTTCAGTATTTTATTGATTCAATAATTGTTGCGTTCATATTTTATATTACTGTTGTTTTAATAATTGTCACTACACAGTATTTTCTATTATCGGAGCAATAATTCATATTATCTGAATAATATTATTAGATAACATTATTGGCAATGTCTAGAAAGTTCTGTCTAAGGAGAGGTTTGGTCATCTAATTGCACGCCAGTAAGGAGAGATCCTTATTGGAAAGCCCCCTCTTTCCTTGGAACTGCCTGGTTGTCAGTAATGTGATTCTGTAATATTATTTATGAATAATTAATTATTGATTTATATGGTGAGGAAAATATTGATATTATGTGGATATAGATGGAGAAAATTTTTTAAATGTGACAATTGTTGTAAATTAATATTTTATCTTTTTCTGATAAAATAATTCATTTAAATATATTATTTTAATAATATATTAATGGTGATATTTTTACAATAAATGTAGGATATATGAATAAATGAGGAGGAAGAGTATTTTTGTTGGATTAAATATTTAACACATGTTTTGTGTGTTGGTGGATACAATTCTTGACCGAAAATTTATTATAGACTGTAAAATCGTCCGTTTGTGGATTTCGGTCAATTTCTGTTTAGAATTTAGAAAAACTTTCTTCTAGAAAGTTGTAGAGAATTGAATTTCCTATAAAAATTCGCGAGATTCGAATTTTCTGACAAAAGGGCTATTTAGTATGAATTATTGAAGTTCTAAAGTTCCGAAATAATTGATTTTTAGAAGTTTTAATTATTATTTTAAAGAAAAACATTTTTTGCAAATAAGTGGGCTCAACATGTGATAAGAATGGGCTGAATTCAGATCTTCTAAAGTGGGCTTGACAATTTTGTAAATATAATATTATTATGTTCAATTTTCTACTTTGGTGTTCTAAGCATTTTCCTATAAATAGGGTGCTTAGGTTAGAATTAAAAATCACACCAGAAACTGAAATCTTCTCTCTCTTTCTCTCTCTATATTAGTGAGCGTATTCTTGTGAGTATTCTAATACTTTGAGTATTGCTATACGGTACAAGTTCAAGTACTAGCCTATATCCGGTGTTTCAACTAGAAGTACTGTTTTTACGATGTAAGGGATGTTATTTTCTTCGTAAATGATATTATTTCTTCAATATCATTATGCCAAAATATTGGTTAGAAATTTTTATCAAATTTGAAACTTTTTCATGTCGGGGTTACTATTCACGAGTTACTATTCACCGAAAAATGAAATTTTCTTCTTTTCGTCCAAAATATCTATTCTGGATACTAGCTTTGATTATATCCATATTTTGATCATTCTTGAATTTTACTTCACTATGATTATTTATAAGATATTTTAGGACATGGATAAATCGAAATACGAATCCTTAACATTTGTCATTTTGTTTCACTAGATTCGTTTTCTTTAAATATTTTTCATCATCCTCAGTCTTAAATGATGATATAACTGAATATCTTTGGCCTGTAGTGCAAAGATGAATGATTTCTGATGAATATCTTTGGCCCGTAGTGCAAAGATGAACATGTGTTGAGATGAACATGACCAACTGATGAATATCTTTGGCCTGTAGTGCAAAGATGACTATTTGATTCAAGATATTTATTGATTGATGTTACAGGGATAAAATATTGATGATGGACTTTTAAATTCATAGATAATCGTAGATTTCATTCTCTACGTAACTCTTCTATGAATTATTATTTTCCGCTGCGAATATTGATTTAAAACTTGTTGTCTATTGTATTCTATTAGATTTTTCCCTGTTGAAGACTAACGATAATTTGTTCTGTATTATCTTAGTCATAATGTTCTTTACTGGGCTAGTTGAGCTCACCCTTTTCCTTGTTGTTCTATTTTTCTTCTCAGGAGGCGAGAATGTAGCGAGTACTAGTTGGGGTGTGGAATGATGGTTCAAGACAGTTGTTTTAGTAGTCCTCACTATTTTGTAAAATAGTGTATCAATAAGTATAATGAGGACTTAATTGAGTATGAATACTATCTAGATGACAATATTTGTATTTAAACTCACAGTATATGTGTTGTCGTATTTTGTACGACAATTGTAATAATAAAGTTGTAGTTATTTCTGTACCATGTATTTGGCGACTAAGAATAGGATGGGTGGACTGGACCTATTTTGGGGGCGTCACAGTTGGTATCAGAGCTTAGGGATATGATCTCTGGCGGAGATCGGGGAATAGAACTAGGAGGGGAGAGACGAGTAAATCCTTCGCTAGTATGTCCTACCTAAGCTTATTTGTTGGTTGGTCATAATATACGGATATTATGTGATATGTTAATTTGTTAAATTAACCCTTGTTTTATGGCAGTATTTGAGATTGTCGACTGAGAATGTTAACAGTGGAGTAAATGAGACGATGGAGATGTCTGTACTCACCAACGAGGAGAACGTGCAACAGGCTGGCAATGTTCCTCCTGTGAACAACACCAATAAGCAGATGATGAACGATGAGATGTTTAGAAGCTTTTTGCAATTCATGCAAAACCAGACGAGGGAGACTCGAGTTCAAAATACAGGAGGAAATGATAGCAATTCACGGTTTGTCACGGCTAAGCAGTTCAAAAAATTGGAACCACCAGAATTTAAGGGAAAGCCGGATCCGATCTTGGCGGAAACGTGGGTTAAGCAAATTACCAAGGTATTCGAGTCTATAGGCCACACCTATACTTGCCTGATAACTGTTGTTGTAGGAGAATTCTACCAATGGTAGATACTTATCCCAACTTCCTTTGAAATCTAGGACATAAAGTCTTAATAGATCTTTAAGAGTTTGAATAGTCCTCTCTGATTGCCCGTCCGTTTGAGGATGGTATGCCGAACTGAACCGTAAATCCGTGCCCATAGCTTTTTACAAGCTAACCCAAAATCTTGAAGTGAATCTTGGGTCACGATCCGAAACTATGGATACTGGCATGCCATGCAACCTTACAATCTGATTCACGTACATACTAGCAAGACGTTCAAGGGAATAAGTCTCCCGTATCGGCAAGAAATGAGCAGACTTGGTTAATCTATCAACTATAACCCAAATAGCATTTATGCCTTGAGAAACCGTGGGAAGACCCGTAACGAAATCCATGGTAATGTGTTCCCACTTCCATTTCGGAATCTCAAGTGGTTGTAATGGACCTTTTGGTACTTGATGCTCCGCCTTTACACGTTGACAAGTTAAAAACTTCGAGATAAACTTTGCAATCTGTCTCTTCATATTGTTCCACCAAAATGTATGTCGAAGATCACGATACATTTTAGTACTTCCAGGATGGATTGCAAATGGTGTATTGTGTGCCTCCATCATGATCTTGTACTTCAAATCAGAATCGTTAGGAACACAAAGTCTGGAGTGGACTCGAAGTATTCCTTCTTCATCGATTCTTGCTTCTGGAATAACACCTTCTTGCACTTTCTTCTTCATACGCATCAGCTTCGGGTCTGTAGCTTGAGCAACTTTAACTTTATCGATTAAAGTTGGTTCTACGCGTATACTTGACATCATTGCACTCGTTCCTGCATATGATCTTCTACTCAACGCATCAGCTACCACGTTTGCTTTTCTAAGATGGTATTGAATAGTGTGGTCGTAATCTTTCAACAGCACGAGCCAACGTCATTGCCGCATGTTGAGTTCTTTTTGAGTGAAGAAATATTTGAGGCTTTTATGGTCTGAACATATCTCCACTTTCTCCCCATATAGATAGTGCCTCCAGATCTTTAGCGCGAAAACGACTGCTGCCAACTCTAGATCACGAGTAGGATAATTCCTCTCATATTCTTTAAGTTATCGCGAGGCATAGGCTATGACTTTCCCACGTTGCATGGGAACACATCCCAACCCTTTGCCTGAAGCATCGCTGTAGATAACAAATCCATCCAAAGCAGATGGTATTGTTAGAACAGGTGCCGAAATGAGTCTCCTCTTAAGCTCTTGGAAACTCTTCTCGCATTCTTCGCTCCATACAAATTTGATATCCTTCCGAGTCAGCTGAGTTAACGGGGTAGCAATTCGAGAAAACCTTTCTACGAATCTCTGATAATAACCAGCTAAGCCCAGAAAGCTAGGTACATCGGTCACCGTCTTCGATTGCTCCCAACTTTGTATTGCTTCAATCTTCGCCGGGTCCACAGATACTCCATGTTTTGACACCACGTGTCCTAGAAATGCTACTTCCTCAAGCCAGAACTCGCATTTCCTCAATTTAGCATATAGCTTGTTTTCACACAGCCTTTGGAGTACCAGCTTCAGATGGTGCTCATGATCTTCACGGCTTTTGGAATATATGAGGATGTCATCAATAAAGACAACAACGAACTGATCCAAATAATCCTTGAATACTCGGTTCATCATATCCATGAAAGCCGCAGGAGCATTAGTCAATCCAAAAGACATGACTAAGAATTCATAATGCCCATACCGAGTTCTAAAGGCAGTCTTCGGAATATCCTCAGTTTTAACCTTCAGCTGATGATATCCAGAACGAAGATCGATTTTTGAAAAGAATTGTGCTCCTTGTAACTGGTCAAATAGGTCATCAATACGAGGTAGCGGATACCTATTCTTAATGGTGACATGGTTTAATTTCCGGTAATCGATACAAAGTCGCATACTCCCGTCTTTCTTCTTTACAAATAAAACAGGAGCACCCCAAGGAGATGTACTAGGACGAATGAAACTGATGTCCAACAACTCTTGTAGTTGGACTTTTAACTCCTGAAGTTCAATAGGAGCCATTCGATATGGGGTTTTAGAAATGGGCTTTGTACCAGGTTCAAGATCAATAAAGAATTCAACTTCACGTTCTGGGGGTAGACCGGGAAGTTCTTCAGGAAATACGTCAGGAAAGTTACTAACAACATGAATATTATTCAAATTTGTCGTGTCTTTATTCAAATCCATAACATGGGCTAAGAAACCTTGACATCCGTTTTTCAATAAACGAATGGCTTTATGACTTGATATGACAGTGATTAATTTTAATGGCTTTGTTGCTTGAATTCGAACAACAGGTTGATTAGGAATATGAAAACTAACCACCTTACGAAAATAATTAATTTTGGCATGATGAGTAGTTAACTAATCAATTCCTAAAATCACGTCAAATGCAAGTATCTTTAAAGAGATAAGTTCAGCAGGTAAGGTGATGGTGCCAACTTGGATCAAACAAGATTTATAAACAGTGGATGTGATGAAAATTTTCCCTAACGGAGTCTCCACAGATAAATCAAAGTCTAATTTCTCCGGAGTCAAGTTTAAACGTTGAGCATAAGCAGGAGAAATAAATGAATGGGTAGCAACGGTATCTAGTAAGGTATAAACTTCACATGAATTTATGATTAGCTTAACTGTGATCATCTCGTTTGGGTTCCTCGCATGTTGACCAGTCACGACAAACGCTCTTCTATGAACCGTTGACTTTAACTTTTCTGGGGCAGCCTTTTGAGTCACCGTCCCCGCTGAACTTGGTTTCGCTACCGTACAATCTCGAGCGATATGTCCTTCCTTTCCACAATTATAGCATACCTTGAACTGTTGTGGACAGTTTGGGCTGATATGTCCCTCTTTTCCACATTTATAGCATATGACCGGTGGTCGATCTCCTCCCTTTGAACCAGTTGCTGCTGGTCCTGACATCTTCGTATTATCATTGTTGAATCTCCTCTTTTTAAAATCTCCTCCCGACTCGCTTCTTCTATTTTCATGGCCACGATTACCACCAGAGTGGTTGCCGTTCTTGTCTGTATTTTTCTTTCTCCGCTGGTTATCATTGTTCTGATGACTGTAGTCACCGGTATGATCCTGGTTGTGGTCCCTCGGTTGACCATACTCGTTATCTCGCTCTAATAATTGAGCCCTGTTGACAACATCTGAATAGAGAGAAAATTTATGATAAATGAGATATTGACGTATGCCGGGTTTCAAACCTCTCAGAAACATTCGCGTCATACGTTCCTCATTCTCCACCAAATGAGGTGCAAACTTGGACAAGTCTACAAACTTCGCCTCATACTGGGACACCGTAATGTTGTTCTGCTCCAATCTAATAAACTCCACTTCCTTTATATGACAAACACTTTCAGGAAAGTATTTGTCATTGAACAGTTTCTGAAATGTCTCCCAAGACATGCTGAGTGCGGATGGATGGGTACGTTTCACAGACTCCCACCAGTAGTCTGCCTTGCCACGGAACATAAAGGTGGCGAATGGAACCTTCTGTTCCTCCGTGCATCCCAAGACATCGAATATCTTGGTAATTTGCTTGACCCACGTTTCCGCCATGATCGGATCCGGCTTTCCCTTAAATTCTGGTGGTCCCAACTCTTTGAACTGCTTGGTTGTGATCAGCTGTGCGTTGCCATTGTTTCTTCCTATATTTTGAATAGGAATCTCCTTCGTCTGGTTTTGCATGAACCGCAAAAAACTTCTAAACATCTCATCATTCATCGTCTGCTCAGTGGTGTTGTTCACAGGAGGAACATTGCCAGCCTGTTGCACGTTCTCATCGTTGGTGAGTACATGTGTCTCCGCGGTTTCATTTACTCCACTGTTAACATTCTCAGTCTACATTCTCAACTACAGCCATAAAACAAAGGTTAATTTAATAAATTAACAAATCACATAATATCCCTATATTATGACCGACCAACTAATAAGCTTAGGTAGGACATACTAGCGAATGATTTACTCGTCTCTGCCCTCCTAGTTCTATTCCCCGATATCCGCCAGAGATCATATCCCTAAGCTCTGATACCAACTGTGACGCCCCCAAAACAGGTATACAACACCCATTCTGAGTCGTCAATAACATGGTACAGAAACAACTACAACTTTATTAATACAACATAAAAACTGTGAGTGTAAATACAAATATTGTCATCTAGACAATATTCACACTCAAATAAGTCCTCATTATAATTATTGGTACAATATTTTACAAAAAAAATGGTGAGGACTACTAAAACAACTTTCTAGAACCTTCATTCCATACCCCGACTAGTACTTGCTACATTCTCGCCTCCTGAGAAGAAAATGGAACAACAAGGAAAAGGGTGAGCTCAACTAGCCCAGTAAAGAACATTATGACTAAGATAATATAAAACAAATTATCGTTAGTCCTCAACAGGGAAAAATCTAATAGAATACAATAGACAGCAAGTTTTAAATCCATAATCGCAGCGGAAAATAATAATTCATAGAAGAGTTACGTAGAGAATGAAATCTACTATTATATATGAATTTAAAAGTCCATCATCAGCATTTTATCCCTGTAACATCAATCAATATTCATCTTCGCACTACAGACCAAAGATATTCACCAGTTGGTCATGTTCATCTAAACACCTGTTCATCTTTGCACTACGGGCAAAAGATATTCATCAAAAATCATTAATCTTTGCATTACATGCCAAAGATATTCAATTATATCATCATTTAGGACTGAGGATGATGAAAAATATTTTAAAGGAAACGAATCCAGTGAAACAAAATAATAAATATTAAGGATTCGTATTTCAACTATTCCATGTCCAAAAATACCTCATAAATAATCATAGTGGAGTAAAATTCAAGAATGATCAAAACATGGACACAATCAAAGCTAGTATCCAGAATAGATATTTTGTACAAAAAGAAGAAAATTTTATTTTTCGGTAAATAGTAACTCGTGAATAGTAACTCATGAATAGTAACCCCGACATGAAAAGTTTCAAATTTGATAAAAAGTTCAGATCAATACTTCGGCATAATGATATTGAAGAAAATAATATCATATAAGAAGAAATAACATCCCTTACCTCAGAAAGACGGTACTTCTGATTGGAATACTAGATATAGTGCTGAAGGAAACTTGCACCGTATAGCAACACTCAAAGTATTAAATACTCACAAGAATATGCTCGATATAGAGAGAGAAATAGAGAGAAACTTGTGTTTCTGGTGTAATTTTTAATTCTAACCTAAGCACCCTATTTATAGGAAAATGCTTAGAACACCAAAACAGAAAATTTAATATAATAATAATATATTTATCAAATTTTCCTTAGCCCACCTCTAGACATCTGATCTCAGCCCATTTATATTACATGTTAGCCCACTTAAATGCCAAAAAACGTTTTTCCTCAAAATAATAAATAAAACTTCTAAAAATCAATTATTTCGGAACTTCAAAACTTCAAAACTTCAATAATTCATAATAAATAGGCCTTTTATCAGAAAATTCGAATCTCGCGAATTTTTATAGAAAATTTAATTCTCTACAACTTTGCAGAAGAAAGTTTTTCCAAATTCTAAACAGAAATTGACCGAAATCCACAAACAGACGATTTTACAGTCAATAATAAATTTTCAGTCAAGAATTGTGTCCACCAACACACAAAACATGTGTTAATCATTTAATGCCACAAAAATACTCTTCCTCTTCATATACTCATATATCCCACATTTATTGTGAAAATATCACCATCTATATATTATTAAAATAATATATTTAAATGAATTATTTTATCAGAAAAAGATAAAATATTAATTTTTAACAATTGTCACATTAAAAATTTTCTCTATCTATATCCACATGAAATCAATATTTTTCTCATCATATAAATTAATAATTAATTATACACAAATAATATTACAGAATCACAGTAATTATACCTAATTACGCGCCAATAGAAAAAAAATTCTTATCGGAAAGCCCTCTCTTTCCTGGGAATAATCTGGTTGTTAAATATTATGAGTTATAATATTAATGATGAATAATTGTTGGAAAATTAAAAATATGTTGATTGAAGATAAAATGATTTGTGGTAATATTTATTCAATCTTTGATATAAATAAGAAGTCTGTTATAAGACGTTTGTGGTAAGTTTGGTTTATTCTATGGGGACCCATATGTCATCATCTAAGAGTCACTTTCGCCAATAGTAATTGCCTTTACCAGAGGTCAAACCACTTGTTGTTTCATATTACAGGTGTCGAACCAATTGTCGTTTCACATTACAGGCGTCGACCAATTGTCGTTTCACATTACAGGCGTCGACCAATTGTCGTTTCACATTACAGGCGTCAAACCACTCGTTGTTTCACATTGCAGGTGTCAAACCACTTTTCTTTTCACATCACCAGTCGTCAAGCCACTTGCCTTTTCACATTGCAAGGGCTAAGCTAGAAATCTTCTATAAATAGAAGCTTATTTCTTCTTTCATTCTCACCAATTCACTACGACTCACAATAGAATTCTATAGAGAGAGAATCGGAGAGAAAAAAGAAGAGTATTCTATTACTACACTATTTCAGTATCCAATCACTAAGGTAAGGGGTATTATTTCTTTCGTATTCGTAAGGGATGTTATTTTTGTTCAATATTCGCTTGAAATAATATTTTCTTCCATACTCTGTAGCATGTAAGTAATATTATTTCGTTTTAGATTTCGAATTCTATACTCGTTTGTTAAAATTTTGGCTTCTATACTCCATGAAATTAGTAGAAAATCCTTGATATTTGCGCTTCATCCAACATCTTTTCATGGAAATATTATTCTGAGCATTCTTGATAAGTTTCAACTTTTTCATGCCGGAGTACTATTCACGGGGTACTATTCACTCGAGTACTATTCACCCGGGGTACTATTCATGATAAAAATTGATTCGTTTTCGGTCTAAATTATTTTTGGTATAATATTATTCTTGAATTTTACTCCACAAAGCAGTATCATGTTAATGTGACGCCCCCAAATCCGGGTACTTGAAACCCAAACTCGGTGCTTCACGATACCATTTCTATGAGCGGAATAATACTAATAATAATAACAATAATATAAAAATCAACTTAATTTACATATCATCAGAGTCTAATCCCCAGGTACGAGACCTTTAATCATTCATTACAATATATGATAAATAAATATATATCATTCTTCTTTTAATAAAGTATAAACTATTACATAAAATATATATCATAACACTTATTCAGCAACTTTCTCTTTTCCTTTGTTCTTGGCTGAGCCTTCAGGTTGTTCACACTTAGCTGAAAATATTTAAATTAAGCAAGGATGAGCATTTGAGTGCCCTGTTAGTAATAGCAATTATATATAAGCTGAAAGAATTTAAATATTTTCTTTATACTACCCTTCTACAATAGATCAATAGTTGTGAAGTATCTTATATCGGTAATAATAACATAACAACCCTCTTTCAAATTTTTGAAACTAAGTAATGACTATATTTAGGGTTGAGGTGACATATTATGAACATTGTTTTCATTTTCGAAAAGGTTAAACAAAAATTCATCTGCAAACCGTCATAACTTACGGGCACGGGGGTGATCAGCCCGTTGTACCCTGCATTGATCAATACTACATACAAGAACGAGGGTATCGTTCACTCTGTCCGCCTTGGGCGCATAAAAGTTTTCCCGTGTAGGGAGGTTCATACTAGTCTGGGTTCCAAATCAAAAGTTTTATCTTGATCAACAATAATCTATAATATATATATATATATATATATATATATATATATATATATATATATATATACGGGTAATTGACAAAGGTATATCAACATGTGATTAAATACAATGATTATCCAAGTGGGGACACTTGTATAACCATTTATAGAAATTAACGAACAAAATATATATGTCAGAATTACCATTTACTAATATGTTGATAATCAATGAGCGTATATAATATATGGTTAACAATTTGTTCAATAATAATATAATTCATAAATATTCTTACTCATGTCCATTGTATAAAGTAAATGCAAAGGTAAGATACTTGCCTGATGCGCTGCTTACAATTTGCAACTTAGTTTTATCTTTTAAATCACGACCTGTCATTAATCAGATCATTCATTCGATTAGAACAATATACTATAACACATAGTACTGCATTTCGCAGTCAGCACATAACCTAATCACATTATCACACATGTTCAACAACCATTGAATCACAAATAAATACATATCTAATCAAAATATCTAAGTCCAGATCAATTTCTGAAACATGTCGGGGTACCGACAGCTTTATCGGGTATTTATCGACTCTAAGACTCTAATCTGTAACTCAATATCTCTAAGTATTAGTCATATTATTTTTGAATGACTTATAATAATTTTTAAACCTCGGAATCATTATTAAATGATTTAAATACTAAACAATTCTATTATCATTAATATCTAATTAATAATAAACTATTAATGAAACCATTGCCAAAATATTAAAGTTATTTATAATAACTCAAAATATTTTTAAAGTATTAATATTACCCTTAAATGATTTTTAAAATATTTAAAATTATTTTTAAATAATTACCATTAATATTAAAGTATTAATGTTCTATTGATAAAAATATTAAAAGTCATTATTCATAACTTAAAATATTTTTAATTTATTTATATCCTTTTAAATAATTTTTAAATTAATAAAACTATTTTTAAACTATTTATTTAATATAATTATTAAATAAATTTAATACCTTTAATAATAAGTTAATAATCGTTAATATTAAAGTATTAATGGAATTATCCTTTAAATATTAAAAGTTATATTTTATAACTTAAAATATCTTTAAACACTTTATTTTCATTTAAAATAATTATTATAATATTAAAATCATTTTTAAACTAAATTATTTAATATAATTATTAAATGACCTTAATATCATTAATTATAATTAATTAATGAATTTTACCTTTAAATATTAAAATTTATATTTTATAACTTAAAATATTTTTAAATACCTTGCTATTAATTAAAATGATTTTTAATATAATAAAATCATTTTTAATTAATTTATTTAATTCATTTAGTTAATAACTTAATTATCATTAATATTAATTTATTAATAAAAATTATCACATAATATTAGAAGTCATTAAAAATAACTTAAAATATTTTCTTATATCATAATATAATTTTAAATGATTTTTCAAATATTAAAAAATCATTTTTAACTAATTTATTTAATAATATAATTAAATAAATTAAATACCTTTAATATTCAAAAAATATTAAATATTTATGAAATATATTTAAAATAATTAAAAACTAATTTTCAGAATTTAAAATAATTTTTAATAATTTATTTTGTATTTTTAATAATTAAAAACTATTTTTTTCTATTTATTTATTTAATTTAATTAATTTTCGAAAAATAAATTACTATCTGTCGCTAAAGACCGCCTATAGCAACAGAACCGTCGCTATAGGTGTTCTTCATGTTCTTCACACAAACCCAGAATTCCATGTCAGAAACCGGGCTAGCTACTTTGACCGAGCTTAATGTTCTTTCTAAGTTGTTTCTGTCTAATCTAAAGCTCAGATCTTGTAGTACTCATACAACACTACAAGACTCAACAACAAAAATGAACAAATCACATAACAAGAAAGAGATCGAATCGCCCAAAATAGCTGTCAGAGCTGTTCTTCATTTTCTGGGTTACCCAGAAATAAAGAACAGTTTGACAAGCCATATTTGGGCTTCCACAACTTGCAATCCGTGTAATATTTATGTGATGTAATGAGTCTAGTGTGTAGCCGGCATGACAAGGAAGAGATCTACTATCTAAAACACGTCTAAAAATAACACATCAAAAAGATATAGCCCGATCAAAGCATGTCAGGGGACACGTTCAAACGTTTTCCGGGTTACCAAGAAAACGTGAACTGTGATCAACTGAGCAGGTTTGACCGGTCATTGAATCCAATATATTTGATATATAGAGGTTATAAAAGCATGAATATCAAGTTAACATAACATACTACAACTTAGACTCAAGATCCATAACAGATCATCAAAGTACTGTAAGATATAATGCGTAGAATATCTTGTCAGACGCTGCAAACTACTTTCTGGGTTACCCAGATTTCCTTTGGTCATGCCCGGTCAACGGGTTTTGACTAAGAATAACCAACGATCTAGACATGTAATCACAATGTTTCCACTTCAAGATTAAAGAACACATAACAAGCTACAGATTACAACCTTAAAACATCAAAAATCAAAAACATGAAGAGATCTACAGCCACTGACATTCACTGTCAGACCACAAAATAATTTTTTTCCAGATTTTGAAGAACATAAAATTCGAGCCTATAGATGTTATGGATCTAACATCTATCAACCCAGATCATCATTATACACCTTAAACAACATATTTTAACACTTAATCATAACATCAAACATGCAGATCATGGTCAGATTATAGCTAGGGTTTTTATACATTTCTAAGAAAATTTGTGATTCTGGCCTCCTGATCTGTTAGTGATAAACGTGGGGCTTGTTTATGGAACTGATTTAGCTTATATTTTCGTGGGTTTTGAGTTGAGAGAGATAAGTTGAGAGTTGGTACAAAAATGAGCATGCAAATGAATCTCTCTCTCCAAATCTATTTATACAAGGCTAGATGCAATGTAATGGCAGATTGAGTGGCTGAGTTGCTGTCATTTTTGAGTCACATTTGTCAAACAAGTTGGTCACCCACTCCATTTTGTATAGATTTACAAGTTATCTCTAAAAAATATCCAAAGAGATGTATTTTAGTCTTTTTGCATGGAATTTTAATGGCATTCTTATAATCTTGCAAACCCTTAGGGTTTGATCCTTAAAGTTTAACCCTTAGGGTTTAATCCTAAGGTTTAGCACAAATCAAATGTAGGATTTCCAATTTAGGGTTTCTACAAAAAAAATAAAACTAAATAAATTTTAGTTTCTAAAATTTTGAAATTAGGGTTTTCTAATTATGATGAATTTTCAAATTACCTAATACAGGAACATTAGGATTTAAAATCAATAAGTATAATTAACTTTGCTAATGTAGTAATTAGGGTTTAGCATTTAAAATTAGGATTTTTCTAAAGATTAATTAGGGTTTTCTAGATTTTAATTAGGGTTTACCTAATTAATAATGATATTTATAATAAATGTCATAAATCATATATCACAGTTATATCATAGTCTTAAACTCATAATTGATTTTCAAATTAGGGTTTCTCCCCCCATTAAAATTAGGGTTTAACCAATTAATATTAGGGTTTTAAAATTATACACCATAATTGACCAACCATCATCAATACGTACATAAAGTACATATTTATAGTACTGAAAAATCAAAATGTAATTAATATTATATTATTATTCTCATTCCTCGATAAAAATCTAAAATTAGGGTTTGAATTCCATATCTGATTTATTCTTCATATTTAACCTTAATAATTAAGGTAAAATAATTAACTTAATAATCTGTACTAAAACTCATATAATAAAATAATTATTATATTTATTCTAAAAATCACTCCATATATTATTTAAATAATATATGATTATATTTTCATAAAAAATAATTAATAAAAATATTTCTACTATAAATTAATTATTATAAGAATATACTTTATAAAAATCAATAATTCTAAAATAAATTTATTTGTAAATATTTATGTAATAAATATATTTTTATTTATCACATAATTACATATACACATTATCTTGTACAAATCCCCATCCTTAAAATAAAAAAATAATTTATACACACAATTTCTGATTTATTTATATAGAAAATATCGGGTTGTTACATTTACAATTTGGACGTTATTGATTTCTGGATAAATTAAATTATAAATCTTTTTAAATTTATCATTGAATTTGTTTTATTGAATTCTTATATTATTGTCATTATTATACTCAGAGTTGATGAATGTGAGGAAGAAGGTTCAAGAGGGCGTTATTCTAGAAGCAATAATCGACGAGGAGAGAAAATCTCAAACCTCGATTTTATTGGCCTATTTTGAAATCCTCAATCAAGTAGGAACTGTGCCCTATAGACTCACTTTACCGCCAAGTATGTCGCGTGTTCATAACGTTTTTTTTACATATCTATGTTACGTAAATATGTGGAAGACCCGAACCATATTATTCAGTTAGAATCGGACGAAATATCGGAAGATTTAATGTATGAAGAGGTTCTTGTTAAAATCTTGGATAAGAAGGAACATATTCTACGCTCCAAGGTTATATCTCAATTCAAAGTTTTGTGGAGAAACCATGATGTTGGGGAAATAACCTGGGAGTGAGAATCTGAAATTAAATCAAGGTATCCTCATCTCTTCGACATACCAGGTACGTACCTAAATTTTGAGGGCAAAATTTCATAAGGAGGGGAGATTGTAAGACCCCAAATTTTATGAAATGAAAGTATTCAATTTTCTTATAATTATTATTTTATTTAGTAAATGGTTAAATTGATAAAAGGATTAAAACTAAGGGTGATATGTGAAAATTTTTGCAAAGTAAACAAGTTGTTATATAATATTCGATTGGTCGGGGAATATTTTTTTTGTCGAGGAATATTCGTACGACGACACAATCGTTGGTGGATCCCACATCAGAATTATTGTCGGAGTTAGAAAACGACAAAATTATCTTTTTATAAAAATAACGGCGAAAGTTTTACCGTTAACTGTTGAAATACCCGGTGATAAAAGTACAGTAATACGAGTGGCTGCATAGTAGCACACGGTATTGATTATTGATGCTTACGTAAAAAACCACTCAGTTATACTCAATTATTACTACAGTAATTACTGCATAGTATCTCATATTATTGATTCAATTATTGTCACAGTATCATCTGCATAATATTTTATATTATTAAATCAATAATTGAGACGACAAAGTTATTCATATTATTATTTACAATATTGATGATGTCTAGAAAGTTCTGTTGAGGAGAGGTTTGGTCACCTAATTGCGTGCCAATAGGAAAAAATCTTTATCGAAAAGCCCCCTCTTTCCTGGGAGTAATCTGGTTGTTAAATATTATGAGTTATAATTTTAATGATGAATAATTGTTGGAAGATTAAAAATGTGTTGATTGAAGATAAAATGATTTGTGGTAATATTTATTCAATCTTTGATATAAATAAGAAGTCTGTTATAAGACGTTTGTGGTAAGTTTGGTTTATTCTATGGGGACCCATATGTCATCATCTAAGAGTCACTTTCGCCAATAGTAATTGCCTTAACCAGAGGTCAAACCACTTGCCGTTTCATATTACAGGTGTCGAATCAATTGTCGTTTCACATTACAGGCGTCGACCAATTGTCGTTTCACATTACAGGCGTCGACCAATTGTCGTTTCACATTACAGGCGTCAAACCACTTGTTGTTTCACATTGCAGGCGTCAAACCACTTTTCTTTCTACATCACCAGTCGTCAAGCCACTTGCCTTTTCACATTGCAATGGCTAAGCTAGAAATCTTCTATAAATAGAAGCTTATTTCTTCTTTCATTCTCACCAATTCACTACGACTCACAATAGAATTCTATAGAGAGAGAATCAGAGAGAAAAAAGAAGAGTATTCTATTACTACACTATTTCAGTATCCAATCACTAAGGTAATGTGTATTATTTCTTTCGTATTCGTAAGGGATGTTATTTTTGTTCAATATTCGCTTGAAATAATATTTTCTTCCATACTCTATAGTATGTAAGTAATATTATTTCGTTTCAGATTTTGAATTCTATACTCGTTTGTTAAAATTTTGGCTTCTATACTCCATGAAATTAGTAGAATATCCTTGATATTTGCGCTTCATCCAGCATCTTTTCAAGGAAATATTATTCTGAACATTCTTGATAAGTTTTAACTTTTTCATGCCGGAGTACTATTCACGAGGTACTATTCACTCGAGTACTATTCACCCGGGGTACTATTCATGATAAAAATTAATTCGTTTTCGGTCCAAATTATTTTTGGTACAATATTATTCTTGAATTTTACTCCACAAAGCAGTATCATGTTAATGTGACGCCCCCAAATCCGGGTACTTGAAACACGAACTCGGTGCTTCACGATACCATTTCTATGAGCGGAATAATACTAATAATAATAACAATAATATAAAAATCAACTTAATTTACATATCATCAGAGTCTAATCCCCAGGTACGAGATCTTTAAGCATTCATTACAATACATGATAAATAAATATATATCATTCTTCTTTTAATAAAGTCTAAACTATTACATAATATATATATATCATAACACTTATTCAACAACTTTTCCTTTTTCTTTATTCTTGGCAGAGCCTTCAGGTTGTTCACACTTAGCTAAAAATATTTAAATTAAGCAAGGATGCGCTTTTGTGTGCCCAGCAAGTAATAGCAATTATATATAAGTTGAAAGAATTTAAATGTTTTCTTTATACTACCCTTCTACAATAGATCAATAGTTGTGAAGTATCTTATATCGATAATAATAACATAACAACCCTCTTTCAAATATTTGAAACTAAGTAATGACTATATTTAGGGTTGAGGTGACATATTATGAACATTGTTTTCATTTTCGAAAAGGTTAAACAGAAATTCATCTGCAAACCGTCATAACTTACGGGCACGAGGGTGATCAGCCCGTTGTACCCTGCATTGATCAATACTACATGCAAGAACGAGGGTATCGTTCACTCTGTCCGCCTTGGGTGCATAAAAGTTTTCCCGTGTAGGGATGTTCATACTAGTCTGGGTTCCAAATCAAAGGTTTTATCTTGATCAACAATAATCTATAATTCAACATATATATATACGGGTAATTGACAAAGGTATATCAACATGTGATTAAATATAATGATTTCCCAAGTGGGGACACTTGTATAACCATTTATAGAAATTAACGAACAGAATATATATATCTGAATTACCATATACTAACATGTTGATAATCAATGAGCGTATATAATATAGGGTTAATAATTTGTACAATAATAATATAATTCATAAATATTCTTACTCATGTCCATTGCATAAAGTAAATACAAAGGTAAGATACTTGCCTGATGCGCTGTTTTATCTTTTAAATCACGACCTATCATTAATCAGATCATTCGTTCGATTAGAACAATATATTATAACACATAGTACTGCATTTCATAGTCAGCACATAACCTAATCACATTATCACACATGTTCAACAACCATTGAATCACAAATAAATACATATCTAATCAAAATATCTAAGTCCAGATCAATTTCTGAAATATGTCGGGGTACCGACATCTTTATCGGGTATTTATCGACTCTAAGACTCTAATCTGTAACTCAATATCTGTAAGTATCAGTCATATTATTTTTGACTGACTTATAATAATTTTTAAACATTTATTATTATTTATCATGAATTTTCAAACCTCAGAATCATTATTAAATGATTTAAATACAAAACAATTCTATTATCATTAATATCTAATTAATATTAAACTATTAATGAAACCATTGCCAAAATATTAAAGTTATTTATAATAACTCAAAATATTTTTAAAGTATTAATATTACCCTTAAATGATTTTTAAAACATTTAAAATTATTTTTAAATAATTACCATTAATATTAAAGTATTAATGCTCTATTTATCAAAAAATTAAAAGTCATTATTCATAACTTAAAATATTTTTAATTCATTTATATCCTTTTAAATGATTTTTAAATTAATAAAACTATTTTTAAACAATTTATTTAATATAATTATTAAATAAATTTAATACCTTTAATAATAAGTTAATAATCATTAATATTAAATTATTAATGAAATTATCCTTTAAATATTACAAGTTATATTTTATAACTTAAAATATCTTTAAACACTTTATTTTCATTTAAAATGATTATTATAATATTAAAATCATTTTTAAACTAAATTATTTAATATAATTATTACATGACCTTAATATCATTAATTATAATTAATTAATGAATTTTACCTTTAAATATTGAAAGTTATATTTTATAACTTAAAATATTTTTAAATACCTTTTTATTAATTAAAATGATTTTTAATATAATAAAATCATTTTTAATTAATTTATTTAATTTATTTAGTAAATAACTTAATTATCATTAATATTAATTTATTAATAAAAATTATCACATAATATTAAAAGTCATTAAAAATAACTTAAAATATTTTCTTATATCATAATATAATTTTAAATGATTTTTCAAATATTAAAAAATCATTTTTAACTAATTTATTTAATAATATAATTAAATAAATTAAATATCTTTATTATTCGAAAAATATTAAATATTAATGAAAAATATTTAAAATAATTAAAAACTAATTTTTAGAATTTAAAATAATTTTTAATAATTTATTTTCTATTTTTAATAATTAAAAACAATTTTTTTCTTCTATTTATTTAATTAATTTAATTAATTTCCAGAAAATAAATTACTATTTGTCGCTAAAGGCCGCCTATAGCGACAGAACCGTCGCTATAGGTGTTCTTCATGTTCGTCATACAAATCCAGAATTCCATGTCAGAAATCGGGCTAGCTACTTTGACCGAGCTTAATGTTCTTTCTAAGTTGTTTCTGTCTAATCTAAAGCTCAGATCTTGTAGTACTCATGCAACACTACAAGACTCAACAAGAAAAATGAACAAATCACATAACAAGAAAGAGATCGAATCGCCCAAAATAGCTGTCAGAGCTGTTCTTCATTTTCTGGGTTACCCAGAAATGAAGAACAGTTTGACAAGCCATATTTGGGCTTCCACAACTTGCAATCCGTGTAATATTTATGTGATGTAATGAATCTAGTGTGTAGCCGGCATGACAAGGAAGAGATCTACTATCTAAAACACGTCTAAAAACAACACATCAAAAAGATATAGCCCGATCAAAGCATGTCAGGGGACACGTTCAAACGTTTTCTAGGTTACCCAGAAAACGTGAGCTGTGATCAACTGAGCTGGTTTGACCGGTCATTGAATCCAATATATTTGATATATAGAGGTTATAAAAGCATGGATATCAAGTTAACATAACATACTACAACTTAGACTCAAGATCCATAACAGATCATCAAAGTACTGTAAGATATAATGCGTAGAATATCTTGTCAGACGCTGCAAACTACTTTCTGGGTTTCCCAGATTTCCTTTGGTCATGCCCGGTCAACGGGTTTTGACCAAGAATAACTAACGATCTAGACATGTAATCACAGTGTTTCCACTTCAAGATTAAATAACACATAACAAGCTACAGATTACAACCTCGAAACATCAAAAATCAAAAACATGAAGAGATCTACAGCCACTGACATTCACTGTCAGACCACAAAACAAATTTTTTCCAGATTTTGAAGAACATCAAATCCGAGCCTATAGATGTTATGGATCTAACATCTATCAACTCAGATCATCATTATACACCTTAAACAACATATTTTAACACTTAATCATAACATCAAACATGCAGATCATGGTCAGATTATAGCTAGGGTTTTTATACCTTTCTAAGAAAATTTGTGATTCTGGCCTCCTGATCTGTTAGTGATAAACGTGGGGCTTGTTTATGGAACTGATTTAGCTTAAATTTTCGTGGATTTTGAGTTGAGAGAGATAAGTTGAGAGTTGGTACAAAAATGAGCATGCAAATGAATTTCTCTCTCTCCAAATCTATTTATACAAGGCTAGATGCAATGTAATGGCTGATTGAGTGGCTGAGTTGCTGTCATTTTTGAGTCACATTTGTCAAACAAGTTGGTCACCCACTCCATTTTGTATAGATTTACAAGTTATCTCTAAAAAATATCCATAGAGGGGTATTTTAGTCTTTTTGCATGAAATTTTAATGGCATTCTTATAATCTTGCAAACCCTTAGGGTTTGATCCTTAAAGTTTAACCCTTAGGGTTTAATCCTAAGGTTTAGCACAAATCAAATGTAGGATTTCCAATTTAGGGTTTGTACAAAAAAAATAAAACTAAATAAATTTTAGTTTCTAAAATTTTGAAATTAGGGTTTCCTAATTATGATTAATTTTCAAATTACCTAATACAGGAACATTAGGAATTAAAATCAATAAGTATAATTAACTTTGCTAATGTAGCAATTAGGGTTTAGCATTTAAAATTAGGGGTTTTCTAAAGATTAATTAGGGTTTTCTAGATTTTAATTAGGATTTACCTAATTAATAATGATATTTATAATAAATGTCATAAATCATATATCACAGTTATATCACAGTCTTAAACTCACAAATAATTTTCAAATTAGGGTTTCCCCCCAATTAAAATTAGGGTTTAACCAATTAATATTAGGGTTTTAAAATTATACACCATAATTGACCAACCATCATTAATACGTACATATAGTACTGAAAAATCAAAATATAATTAATATTATATTATTATTCTCATTCCTCGATAAAAATTCAAAATTAGGGTTTGGATTCCATATCTAATTTATTCTTCATATTTAACCTTAATAATTAAGGTAAAATAATTAACTTAATAATCTGTACTAAAACTCATACAATAAAATAATTATTATATTTATTCTAAAAATCACTCCATATATTATTTAAATAATATATGATTATATTTTCATGAAAAATAATTAATAAAAACATTTCTACTATAAATTAATTATTATAAGAATATACTTTATAAAAATTAATAATTCTAAAATAAATTTATTTGTAAATATTTATGTAATAAATATATTTTTATTTATCACATAATTACATATACACATTATCTTGTACAAATCCTCATCCTTAAAATAAATAAAAAATTTATACACACAATTTCTGATTTATTTATATAGAAAATATCGGGTTGTTACATTGACAATTTGGACGTTATTGATTTCTGGATAAATTAAATTATAAATCTTTAAAAATTTATCATTGAACTTGTTTTATTGAATTCTTATATCATTGTCATTATTATACTCAGAGTTGATGAATGTGAAGAAGAAGGTTCGAGAGGGCGTTATTCTAGAAGCAAGAATCGACGAAGAGAGAAAATCTCAACCCTTAATTTTATTGGCCTATTTTGAAATCCTCAATCAAGTAGGAACTATGCCCTCTAGACTCACTTTACCGCCAAGTATGTTGCGTGTTCATAACATTTTTTTTACATATTTGTGTTACGTACCCGAACCATATTATTCAGTTAGAACCGGACGAAATAGCGGAAGATTTAATGTATGAAGAGGTTCCTGTTAAAATCTTGTATAAGAAGGAACATATTCTACGCTCCAAGGTTATACCTCAAGTCAAAGTTTTGTGGAGAAACCATGATGTTGAGGAAATAACCTGGGAGTTAGAATCTGAAATTAAATCAAAGTATCCTCACCTCTTCGACATACCAGGTACGTACCCTAATTTTGAGGGCAAAATTTCATAAGGAGGGGAGATTGTATAACCACGAATTTTATGAAATGAAAGTATTTAATTTTCTTATAATTATTATTTTATTTAGTAAATGGTTAAATTGATAAAAGGATTAAAACCAATGGTGATATGTGAAAATTTTTGCAAAGTAAACAAGTTGTTATATAATATTCGATTGGTCGGGGAATATTTTTTTTGTCAGGAAATATTCGTAAGACGACACAATCGTTGGTGGACCCCACATCAGAATTATTGTCGGAGTTAGAAAACGACAAAATTATCTTTTTATAAAAATAACGGCGAAAGTTTTACCGTTAACTGTTGAAATACCCGGTGGTAAAAGTACAGTAATACGAGTGGTTGCATAGTAGCACACGGTATTGATTATTGATGCTTACGTAAAAAATTACTCAGTTATACTCAATTATTACTACAGTAATTGCTGCATAGTATCTCATATTATTGATTCAATTATTGTCACAGTATCATCTGCATAATATTTTATATTATTAAAGCAATAATTAAGACGACAAAGTTATTCATATTATTATTTACAATATTGGTGATGTCTAAAAAGTTCTGTCGAGGAGATGTTTGGTCACCTAATTACGCGCCAATAGGGAAAAATCCTTATCGGAAAGCCCCCTCTTTCATGAGAATAATCTGGTTGTTAAATATTATGAGTTATAATATTAATGATGAATAATTATTGGAAGATTAAAAATATGTTGATTGAAGATAAAATGATTTCTGGTAATATTTATTCAATCTTTGATATAAATAAGAAGTCTGTTATAAGACGTTTGTGGTAAGTTTCGTTTATTCTATGGGGACCCATATGTCATCATCTAAGAGTCACTTTCGCCAATAGTAATTGCCTTAACCAGAGGTCAAACCACTTGCTGTTTCATATTACAGGTGTCGAACCAATTGTCGTTTCACATTACAGGCGTCGACCAATTGTCGTTTCACATTACAGGCGTCGACCAATTGTCGTTTCACATTGCAGGCGTTAAACGACTTTTCTTTTCACATCACCAGTCGTCAAGCCACTTGCCTTTTCACATTGCAAGGGCTAAGCTAGAAATCTTCTATAAATAGAAGCTTATTTCTTCTTTCATTCTCACCAATTCACTACGACTCACAATAGAATTCTATAGAGAGAGAATCAGAGAGAAAAAAGAAGAGTATTCTATTACTACACTATTTCAGTATCCAATCACTAAGGTAATGGGTATTATTTCTTTCGTATTCGTAAGGGATGTTATTTTTGTTCAATATTCGCTTGAAATAATATTGTCTTCCATACTCTGTAGTATGTAAGTAATATTATTTTGTTTCAGATTTTGAATTCTATACTCGTTTGTTAAAATTTTGGCTTCTATACTCCATGAAATTAGTAGAATATCCTTGATATTTGCGCTTTATCTAGCATCTTTTCATGGAAATATTATTCTGAGCATTCTTGATAATTTTTAACTTTTTCATGCCGGAGTACTATTCACGGGATACTATTCACTCGAGTACTATTCACCCGGGGTACTATTCATGATAAAAATTAATTCGTTTTCGGTCCAAATTATTTTTGGTATAATATTATTCTTGAATTTTACTCCACAAAGTAGTATCATGTTAATGTGACGCCCCCAAATCCGGGTACTTGAAACCCGAACTCGGTGCTTCACGATACCATTTCTATGAGCGGAATAATACTAATAATAATAACAATAATATAAAAATCAACTTAATTTACATATCATCAGAGTCTAATCCCCAGGTACGAGACCTTTAATCATTCATTACAATACATGATAAATAAATATATATCATTCTTCTTTTAATAAAGTCTAAACTATTACATAATATATATATATATATATATATATATATATATATATATATATATATATATATCATAACACTTATTCAGCAACTTTCTCTTTTCTTTTGTTTTTGGCAGAGCCTTCAGGTTGTTCACAATTAGCTGAAAATATTTAAATTAAGCAAGGATGAGCATTTGAGTGCCCAACAAGTAATAACAATTATATATAAGCTGAACGAATTTAAATATTTTCTTTATACTACCCTTCTACAACAGATCAATAGTTGTGAAGTATCTTATATCGATAATAATAACATAACAACCCTCTTTCAAATTTTTAAAACTAAGTAATGAATATATTTAGGGTTGAGGTGACATATTATGAACATTGTTTTCATTTTCGAAAAGGTTAAACAGAAATTCATCTGCAAACCGTCATAACTTACGGGCACGGGGGTGATCATCCCGTTGTACCTTGCATTGATCAATACTACATGCACGAACGAGGGTATCGTTCACTCTGTCCGCCTTGGGCGCATAAAATTTTTTCCGTGTAGGGATGTTCATACTAGTCTGGATTCTAAATCAAAGGTTTTATCTTGATCAACAATAATCTATAATTCAAACATATATATATATATATATATATATATATATATGTATATATATATATACGGGTAATGAACAAAGGTATATCAACATGTGATTAAATATAATGATTATCCAAGTGGGGACACTTGTATAACCATTTATAGAAATTAACGAACAGAATATATATATCTGAATTAACATATACTAACATGTTGATAATCAATGAGCGTATATAATATAGGGTTAATAATTTGTAAAATAATACTATAATTCATAAATATTCTTACTCATGTCCATTGCATAAAGTAAATGCAAAGGTAAGATAATTGCCTGATGCGCTGTTTTATCTTTTAAATCACGACCTATCATTAATCAGATCATTCGTTCGATTAGAACAATATACTATAACACATAGTACTACATTTTACAGTCAGCACATAACCTAATCACATTATCACACATGTTCAACAACCATTGAATCACAAATAAATACATATCTAATCAAAATATATAAGTCCAGATCAATTTCTGAAATATGTCTGGGTACCGACAGCTTTATCAGGTATTTATCGACTCTAAGACTCTAATTTGTAACTCAATATCTGTAAGTATCAGTCATATTATTTTTGAATGACTTATAATAATTTTAAAACATTTATTATTATTTATCATGAATTTTCAAACCTCAGAATCATTATTAAATGATTTAAATACTAAACAATTCTATTATCATTAATATCTAATTGATATTAAACTATTAATGAAACCATTGCCAAAATATTAAAGTTATTTATAATAACTCAAAATATTTTTAAAGTATTAATATTACCCTTAAATGATTTTTAAAAAATTTGAAATCATTTTTAAATAATTACCATTAATATTAAAGTATTAATGTTCTATTTATCAAAATATTAAAAGTCATTATTCATAACTTAAAATATTTTTATTTCATTTATATCCTTTTAAATGATTTTTAAATTAATAAAACTATTTTTAAACTATTTATTTAATATAATTATTAAATAAATTTAATACCTTTAATAATAAGTTAATAATCATTAATATTAAATTATTAATAAAATTATCCTTTAAATATTAAAAGTTATATTTTATAACTTAAAATATCTTTAAACACTTTATTTTCATTTAAAATAATTATTATAATATTAAAATTATTTTTAAACTAAATTATTTAATATAATTATTAAATGACCTTACTATCATTAATTATAATTAATTAATGAATTTTACCTTTAAATATTGAAAGTTATATTTTATAACTTAAAATATTTTTAAATACCTTGTTATTAATTAAAATGATTTTTAATATAATAAAATTATTTTTAATTAATTTATTTAATTCATTTAGTAAATAACCTAATTATCATTAATATTAATTTATTAATAAAAATTATAACATAATATTGAAAGTCATTAAAAATAACTTAAAATATTTTCTTATATCATAATATAATTTTAAATGATTTTTCAAATATTAAAAAAACATTTTTAACTAATTTATTTAATAATATAATTAAATAAATTAAATACCTTTAATATTCAAAAAATATTAAATATTTCTGAAATATATTTAAAATAATTAAAAACTAATTTTAGGAATTTAAAATAAATTTTAATAATTTATTTTGTATTTTTAATAATTAAAAACAATTTTTTTTTCTATTTATTTAATTAATTTAATTCATTTCCAGAAAATAAATTACTATCTGTCGCTAAAGGCCGCCTATAGCGACAGAACCGTCGCTATAGGTGTTCTTCATGTTCTTCATACAAATCCAGAATTCCATGTCAGAAATCGGGCTAGCTACTTTGACCGAGCTTAATGTTCTTTCTAAGTTGTTTTTGTCTAATCCAAAGCTCAGATCTTGTAGTACTCATGCAACACTACAAGACTCAACAAGAAAAATGAACAAATCACATAACAAGAAAGAGATTGAATCGCCCAAAATAGCTGTCAGAGCTGTTCTTCATTTTCTGGGTTACCCAGAAATGAAGAACAGTTTGACAAACCATATTTGGGCTTCCACAACTTGCAATTCGTGTAATATTTATGTGATGTAATGAATCTAGTGTGTAGCCGGCTTGACAAGGAAGAGATCTACTATCTAAAACATGTCTAAAAACAACACATCAAAAAGATATAGCCCGATCAAAGCATGTCAGGGGACACGTTCAAACGTTTTCTAGGTTACCCAGAAAACGTGAGCTGTGATCAACTGAGCTGGTTTGACCGGTCATTGAATCCAATATATTTGATATATAGAGGTTATAAAAGCATGGATATCAAGTTAACATAACATACTACAACTTAGACTCAAGATCCATAACAGATCATCAAAGTACTGTAAGATATAATGCGTAGAATATCTTGTCAGACGCTGCAAACTACTTTCTGGGTTTCCCAGATTTCCTTTGGTCATGCCCGGTCAACGGGTTTTGACCAAGAATAACTAACGATCTAGACATGTAATCACAGTGTTTCCACTTCAAGATTAAATAACACATAACAAGCTACAGATTACAACCTCAAAACATCAAAAATCAAAAACATGAAGAGATCTACAGCCACTGACATTCACTGTCAGACCACAAAACAAATTTTTTCCAGATTTTGAAGAACATCAAATCCGAGCCTATAGATGTTATGGATCTAACATCTATCAACTCAGATCATCATTATACACCTTAAACAACATATTTTAACACTTAATCATAACATCAAACATGCAGATCATGGTCAGATTATAGCTAGGGTTTTTATACCTTTCTAAGAAAATTTGTGATTCTGGCCTCCTGATCTGTTAGTGATAAACGTGGGGCTTGTTTATGGAACTGATTTAACTTATATTTTCGTGGGTTTTGAGTTGAGAGAGATAAGTTGAGAGTTGGTACAAAAATGAGCATGCAAATGAATTTCTCTCTCTCCAAATCTATTTATACAAGGCTAGATGCAATGTAATGGCTGATTGAGTGGCTGAGTTGCTGTCATTTTTGAGTCACATTTTTCAAACAAGTTGGTCACCCGCTCCATTTTGTATAGATTTACAAGTTATCTCTAAAAAATATCCAAAGAGGGGTATTTTGGTCTTTTTGCATGGAATTTTAATAGCATTCTTGTAATCTTGCAAACCCTTAGGGTTTGACCCTTAAGGTTTATGGTTTAGCACAAATCAAATGTAGGATTTCTACGTTATCACAGTTATATCAAAGTCTTAAACTCACAATTGATTTTCAAATTAGGGTTTCCCCCCATTAAAATTAGGGTTTAACCAATTAATATTAGGGTTTTGAAATTATACACCATAATTTTCCAACCATCATCAATACGTATATACAGTACATATTTATAGCACTGAAAAATCAAAATGTAATTAATATTATATTATTATTCTCATTTCTAGATAAAAATCCAAAATTAGGGTTTGGATTCCATATCTGATTTATTCTTCATATTTAACCTTAATAATTAAGGTAAAATAATTAACTTAATAATCTGTACTAAAACTCATATAATAAAATAATTATTATATTTATTCTAAAAATCACTCCATATATTATTTAAATAATATATGATTATATTTTAATGAAAAATAATTAATAAAAACATTTCTACTATAAATTAATTATTATAAGAATATACTTTATAAAAATTAATAATTCTAAAATAAATTTATTTGTAAATATTTATGTAATAAATATATTTTTATTTATCACATAATTACATATACACATTATCTTGTACAAATCCTCATCCTTAAAATAAAAAAAATTTATACACACAATTTCTGATTTATTTATATAGAAAATATCGGGTTGTTACATTGACAATTTGGACGTTATTGATTTCTGGATAAATTAAATTATAAATCTTTAAAAATTTATCATTGAACTTGTTTTATTGAATTCTTATATCATTGTCATCATCCTCATGTTTATATTATATTGAAAGTCATCTGTGGCCTGTAGTGCATAGATGGACTTGGTATGATTATGACCATGTATTATTCGGTATAATCATAACCGTAATGTTATAAATGATGTGGTAAAAGTTATCATTGGCCCGTAGTGCATTGATGGACAGTTGTTGGTATGATCATGACCATTGATGAATACACGAATGTCCTTGGCCCGTAGTGTATGGATAATTTGTGGTCATGATACTAATGAATATCTTTGGCCGTAGTGCAGGGATGATGTGGATTATTTATTAAGCTGAGTCTCAGCGATAAAAGTGATGAAAAACCTTTTAAATCATAGAAGATAGTAGATTTTATTCTCTACTTGACTCTTCTAATGGATTGCTCGTTTCGCTGCAGTTAAACTTAATGTTTGTTATATTTTATCAGTTTAACACTGTTAATGGCTAACGATAAATTATTCTGCATTATCTTAGTCTTAATATTTCTTACGGGGCTAGTTGAGCTCACCCTTTTGCTTTCATTGTTCTCTTCAGGAAATGAGAACGTAGCCGGGACTAGTCGGGGAACGGAGTGACGGTCCAGATGATAGCATTAGTAGTCCTCACTATTCTATGAAATAGTGTGATAATAAATGTATTGATGACTTATTTTGAGTTTTAATACTGTCTAGAAGATAACGTTTATATTAAAACTCACAGCTTATGTTGTGTCGTATTCTACACGACACTTAACAGTTGTATAAATTAAGTTTGTATTTGTATTTTGTACCATGTATTTGGCGACTCAAGATGGGTGATGTATACCTATTTTGGGGGCGTCACATTGTAGGCCAATAGAACCCTGCTTGAAGAATTTTTACTGCTGTTCTCTTACTTCCATAATGTCCCCCATATACAGATGCATGACACTCGTGCAATATATTCTTCACCTCACTGTAGGGTACACACCTTCGAATCATCTTGTCGGCACACTGTTTGAATAAGTATGGCTCATCCCACATGTACCACTTGACGTCATGTAGGAATTTCTTTTTCTACTGTCGTGTAAGATCAGGGAGAAGGACGTTGCTCACCAAATAGTTAGCAAAATCTGCATACCATGGAAATTCTGCATTGACTCCAAACAATTGTTCGTCCGGGAATGACTCATTAATTACACACTTATTTTCTTCATCTTTACTTGGATTTTCCAGCCTCTATAAATGATCTGCAACTTGATTCTTTGTCCCCTTTCTACCCTTTATTTCCAAATCAAATTCTTATAGAAGGAGGATCCATCTGATAAGTCGAGGCGTAGCATCCTTCTTCAAAATTAAATACTGGATTGCCGAGTGATCCGTGTAAACCACAACCTTTATCCCAATTAAATATGTCAGGAATTTATCAAAGGCATATACCACTTCAAGTAACTCCTTTTCTGTAGTTGTGTAGTTCAATTGAGCATCTGTAAGGGTTTTACTTTGGCATGAATGTCTTCTCTCGATGTTGACCTAAAACAGCCCCTACCGCATCGTCGCTTGCATCGCACATGAACTCAAAAGGCATATTCCAGTCCGGTGCAACAATAATTGGAGCTGTAGTCAATTTCTTCTTCAATAGCTCAAATGCTAACTTACACTCCTCATCAAATTTGAAAACTGAATTCTTATCTAAGAGACTGCACAACTGTTTCGCAATCTTAGAAAAATCCTTAATGACCCTTCGATAGAAGCCCGCATGTCCCAAAAAACTACGAATGCCCTTTACTGAAGTTGGCCGTGGAAGATTCTTAATTGTTTCCAGCTTTGCCCTATCCACCTCTAATCCCTTCGTGGAGACCTTATGCCCCAAGATTATTCCTTCTTCATCCATAAAGTGGCACTTTTCGCAGTTTAGTACCAAATTTGTCTCCACGCATCGCTTTAACACCATGACTAAGTTTTCTAAATAGGCATCAAAACTATCCCCAAAGACCGAAAAGTCATCCATGAAGACTTCCATATTTTCTCCACCATGTCTGAGAAGATGTCCATCATACACTGTTGGAAGATAGCGGGTGCATTACATAAGCCAAAAGACATTCTGATGAATGCGAATGTGCCATATGGGCACGTGAAAGTGGTTTTCTCTTGATCTTCAAGAGCAATGACTATCTAATTATATCCCGAATACCCATCTAATAAGCAGTAAAATTCATGGCCCGCCAATCTATCCAACATCTGATCGATAAAAGGTAGAGGAAAGTGGTCTTTGCGTATTGCCTTATTCAGCTTCCTGTAGTCCATACAAACCCTCCAACCGGTCGCTGTCCTCGTCGGAATTAATTCGTTGTCGTCATTCTTTACTACGGTCATTTCGCCCTTTTTCGGCACACATTGGATGGGACTGACCCAAGCACTGTCTGAAATTGGGTAGATGATTCCCGCATCCAACCACTTCAGAATCTCTTTCTTCATTACTTCTTTCATGATAGGATTGAGCCGTCTCTATTATTCCACTGTTGGCTTTGAATCCTCTTCCATTTGAATTTTGTGCATGCAAAAGGATGGACTGATTCCCTTGATGTCTGCAATTGTCCATCCTATAGCTGATTTATATTCTCTAAGCACTCTCAGCAACTTATTTTCCTGCATTTCGCTAAGCGCAAAAGCAATAATTACATGTAAAGTATTAGAATTTCCTAAATATGCATACCTGAGGTGTTTAGGAAGTGACTTAAGCTCAAGTGTAGGTTGCTCCTCCAATGAAGGTTTCATCCTTGTCGTGGCTTTCTCCTCCATGTGTAATGGCTCAAATGGTACCTTGAATCAACTAACTTGACGCAAGGAATCCAGCATGTGCAAATAATCCATAAACTCCGCGTCATCTAAATTTTCATCCCCGAGCAGTGTAGTTTCCAATAGATCATTAGCCAAACTTTTAACCATGTCTTCGTTGATTATCTAATCAATGAAATCCATCATGAAACACTCCTCTTCATCCGTAGGGAACTTCATAGCTTTGAATACGTTGAACTTCACTTACTGATCTTGGACCCTCATAGTTAGCTCACTTTTTTGCACATCGATGAGAGTCCTACCCGTAGCCAAGAACGGTTTCCTTAGGATGATTGGGATGTTCTTATCTTCCTCAAAATCCAAAATTATGAAGTCCACGGGGAATATAAATTTGTCTACCTTGACCAGAGTATCCTCCACAATGCCTCTTGGGTACGTGAGTGACCTATTTACCAACTGTAGAGATATATTGGTTGGTTTCAGAGCTGGTAAACCCAATTCTGTGTATACTGATAACCGCATAAGGTTCACACTTGCCCCCAAATCACATAAACATTTGTTGAACGCCAAGGTCCTAATTATGCTCGGAATGGTGAAACTCCCCGGATCTTTTAACTTTGGTGGTAACTTTCGCTGTAAAACTGCACTGCACTCCTCTGTTAATGCCATAGTTTCGAAATCTTCCAACTTCTTTTTCCTTGACAAAATCCCCTTCATAAATTTGGCATAACTAGGCATTTTATCTAAGGCTTCTGCGAAAGGGATGTTAATCTAAAGTTTCTTAAAAACTTCTAAAAATTTAGCAAACTGCTTATCTAATTTTTATTTTTGAACTCTCTGCTGAAACGGCGGTAGAGGATACACAACTGGCTTGTCATTTGACTTTGCCTGTTCAACTTACTTTTCCTCTCCATGTTTCTCTTCAACCACTTTGTTTTCATTAACCTTGTCATCCGTTCTAACTGAATTTTTTGCAATTGTCCCATCTAACTGATTTTCGCTTCTCAAATTGATAGCCTGACACTATTCGTGATTTCCCTTCGAATTCTTTTTGGTGTCACTTGGTAGAGTCCCATGCGGTCTATTGTTCAATGCTAAGGCCAGTTGTCCCATCTGATTTTCTAGATTCTTGATGGTTAATGCTTGTGACTTCATAACTACCTCGTTACTTGTTATATACTCTGACAATAACTCTTCTAAATATGTTTTTCTCTCTTAATGCTGAGTTGTTTGTTGATGTTGATTCTGGAAACCCGGGGGATAAGATTATTGTGGAGCCTGCTGATTTTGATTGTTGCTCCATAACAAATTGGGTTGGTTTCTATTCCCCTGGTTGTAGGCATTTTGATATATATTCTGTGGCGAAATCCTATTATAGCTACCCATAAACTAAACCGATGTTGGGTTGATGGCGCACTGCTCCGTAGGATATTCTCCAGCACATAACTCACACATATACACCACCTACTGTGGTGGTGCCCCTATCAGAGTATCCATTTTCTTTGATAATGTAGCAATCTGTGCTGCCAACGCGGTTACCCCGTCTACCTCTAAAACCCTAGCCACCTTAGGTTGTGTCATCCTAGAAGTAGACCACTAGTAGTTGTTAGCCGCCATTATCTCAACTAACTCATACACTTCCTCATATCTCTTACCCATAAATGCTCCACCCGAAGCTGCATCGATACTTGTCCTGAGATTCCCATTTAACCCATTGTAGAATGTGTTCATCTACATCCATTTTGGTAATCCGTGATGTGGGCATTTCCTAAGCAACTCCTTATATCTCTCCCATGCCTTATATAACGATTCCCCGTGCTGCTGTTCAAACATAGTAATCTCATTCCTCATTTTTGCAGTTTTTGATGGTGGGAAGAATTTTGTTAGAAATTTTTGAGCGAGGTCTTCCCATGTAGTTATAGTTATTGATCCCGACGGTAGTGAGTATAACCAACTCTTCGCCTTGTCCCGTAAAGTGAATGGGAACAAGCGAAGCCTGACTGCCTCTTCTGACACCATTATACCTCACAAATCTCCAAAAAGCTGATCAAGTGTTCATTCGGATCATCATTTGCAAGTCCCCCAAACTGTACCGAGTTCTGGATCATCTGAATCTTCCCAGGCTTGATTTCAAACGTATTCACCACAATCGCTGGCCTCAGCCACCTTAGGTGTAGCAAAGTTTCTCAACGCTTTCTGGTCTTCGACAACCATTACTTCTTCTTTTTCAAAATTCTCAAAGTCTTCCCTAGTGTCCTTGATCCACTTACTTAACCTTTGAAACCGTTTTTTGATGTTGTCCTCCAAAGGAAGCAAATCTGGGTTTTTGGAACGAGTTTGCATAAATCGACTTCAAGAACCTGAAACAGAAAGAACAAAACAAAAAGAAAAAATATTTAAGTAAAACTGGACTAATTAAACTGATATTGCAAAATTATTAAAATCTATAATCCCCGGCAACGGAGCCGAAAACTTGTTGGGTAAAATCTATATACGCACAATACGCAAGTATACGTGGTCAACAAACAATAAAGTGATAAGTCTTGTATTGTTCCCATAGAGATTAGCTAGAAAATAATCCTCACAATTACCAATTTCCTATTAATCCAAATTTTATTAAACTATCCAATTTCAGAATTATAACAAAAATAGTAAAAATATTAAGAATACCAAACAATCAATAAGCCCTAAAAACTGAATTTTCAAACAAATATTAGAGAATTAGGCTTACAACTTCACTCTAAGCATCACTCTGATTATTATAACATATTCCAGTTTAATCCACTATCTCAGTTTATTAATCAAGAATACTAAAGTAGAACTAGCCACCTCTCGATGTACTAATACCATATTAACTCAAATCCACAGATTAGATAGAATTAAGTTAAACACCTTAATTAATTAACTTACTATATCTCTATGTGAATTACAATCAAAGAAGGTTTAAGTTCAAGTTCTCTATCCGATTACTTGCGATGCTAAGCATATCTCTACCCTAACATTCATCAAGATTCCACTCATTCACAGAATTCAAGAGCACATGCTATATTGACTAAGTCTAGACTCGTATTTCGTCTCTCGAGTTCATACAAGTCCACATAAAATTGGTGATCAAGCAATTCATAAATTCAATCACAAATCAATATAGATAAACTGAAAGATTGATTATTAAACTGAAAATCAAAGATTACATAATCATCGTTCAACCCAAAGATCCGTTATAAGCCTAATAAAGAATTTAGTTCATCGCCAATGAAATAAAAACTGAATTAATTAAATTAAACATCATCCCAATTACAAATATAAAACTAAAGAAGAAGAATAAATCCAGAACCACCTTTCTCTCTAGCCTTAATCTGCAATTGTCGTGAAATTGCCTTCAAAATCTTTCTCCAATGCTCTTGCTAAGAAAAAACTATCTTCCATGATCCAATTGCTTGTATATCCCCTTCAATCTTATGTTTGTTGTTCATAATAAGCCTAGACACGTATTCTGGCTCAAATTCTATGTACAATTGAGTTCTTAATCATCTCAATCGCTAGTGTCCATGTTAATCGCATGTTTCAATCCAAGCAGGAGACTCTCTTTCCCGTACCCCCGCCCCGGCAGGGGTTTGGCCATGTAAAGAGCCCACCCCGGCGGTCATGTAACCTGTTAACTGAGTTGCACCCCCTGCCCCGGTGGGGGTTTTAGTACATGGAAAGCCCGCCCCGGCGGGGGTCCTTTCTTCTAATTGTTCACCTTAGCTCTAAATCTTGCCTATTTTTGCCATAATTCTCACCCTTTAAGTCCAATTACCACGCCACCACACCTACACACGAAATTATACTAAACAAGTAAAAACGAAACATAAACACAAAGAATTAACACCGTTTAAGCCTGAATTAGACGCCAATTCGTAGGTATAAAAGCCACTAATCAAAATCCCAAAAACTTAAACTGTGCTAGTCTTCGAGCACGAAACAAAACAAACATGCTATACAATGCAATGCAATGAGATGTAATGCATCTAATCTGTATGCCTACGAATCCAACAATAATCATAGAGTCAAATTTATTCATCCGGCCTCAAGAAATCAAGCAAACACGACAACACTTAATATCAAAACCACTCAATAATTCCTTATCAATCCTCGAATCTTAAATAGTTATTACTGGTATATTGTGTGTGTGCTCAACATTTATGCTAACTGATGCAGATTCAAATTTAATACATAGCAAATCTCTTAGAATGCATTATACAGTGTAAATTCAAAAATTTCAAAAACAGACGCAAAAACTTGTTGGGTAAAATCTAATTACGCACAACACGCAAGTATACGTGGTCAACAAGTAATAAAATGAAAGTAGTGCATTGTTCCCACGAGGAATTATTAATACAAATTCCCAAATACTAACTCTTAATCAAACTAATTTTATTTAAACAATCAATTTAAGATTATAAATTAAATTATTTAATTACACTAATTCTAATTACCACTAATTAAAAATCAAATTATGGAGATTTAAGATCACAACTTCACTTATTACTTCATTTAAGTGAACAGACTTCTCATCAATTATTCTCTATCCTGAATTGTTAATCAAGAACACTAAAGCATATAAAATCACCTCTCGATGCATAATATCCGTACTCACTTAAATCCACAGATGGTAGAATTAAGCAAGAGACCCTAATTAACTAATCCACTATATTTCTATGTGAATTACAATTACAAAGAATTTAAAGCACAAGTTCTTTATAAGATTACATATGGCGTAAAGGCATATCTCTATCCTAAACACGAATCATGAATTTCATCTATGTAGAAATCACAAACAAATGCTATCATGATCAGATCTAAATCTATACTCCTCTTCCAATTTCATATAGATTATCACGGTAATTAAAGGCTAATCAATTAAAGAATTAAGTCCAAATCACAATAGACAATCCTCATAATAGAACATAATAATTAATAGCGAAGCATATTAAAATAAACTACACAATAAGATCCATTGTAATCTTAAACAAAGAATTAGTTTATTGAATTAAAACAAAGAATTCACACTTGAATACACATTGTAGACATTCAAAATTTTTTGCACATCTGTTACTGACATTGCAGGAGGGCAGATTCGTCTTTCAGAGATAACCCTGGAAGACAGCTCATATCCAGTCCAG
The DNA here is from genome assembly GCA_016801055.1 of Panax notoginseng. Classification (NCBI taxonomy): domain Eukaryota; kingdom Viridiplantae; phylum Streptophyta; class Magnoliopsida; order Apiales; family Araliaceae; genus Panax; species Panax notoginseng. Next base: position 100,634,562 of record CM029013.1, read on the forward strand.
ATACTACCGAAAGTTCAGTCTCAACCCCCCCGAAACACACACCGGGAGTATCAGTTCTAATCTCAGAGATAACCCTGAGGCATGCAGTTCCAATACTAAAAATTCCACCGGAGAAGGCCGATTCATCCCGGAGATAACCCCGAGATATTTAATCTCAGTCTCAAAAATAACACCGGGAGTAGCAGTTCCAACCTTGGAGATAACCCCAGAAATGCTTGTTTCAAATACATGCAATCAGGTTCAACCTTGGCACTCACACCGAGGCACTTAGTACAAGACCCGAAGATAACACCAGGAAGACAAGCACACCTCAGAGATGACACTAAGGACCTTCAAAACTTGCAGCAGTCCAATCTCAGAGATAACCCTGAGCAATGTCTGCTTTATTAGCCCAAGTCGGAGATAACCCCGGTGAGGGAAAAAGTCGTCATCTTGCCACTTTGACACCACATCGCACTGTCTCAACACTTTATACATACATTTCTACACAACAATGTCCCACAAGAACCAAGGAGGTCCAATCCCGAGTAACTATTACGTATGGTAACAGATATAATTTGAAACTTGAAGACCGGAGGGCATAGTCCCATCTTCCTGACTTCGTATAATCTCTAATCACATGTCATTGCGTAACTCTCGGCAACGGCGATCCGAAATAGGTCTTATACACCTCTAATCGAATCACGTTGCATGCGTGTACGTACTTCGAGACGGCGAGACCCACAGAGCCCGAGGCATCCCGGGCAGCCACAGGTACATCTGCGGCTAGCTGCAGGTTCACCTGTGACTCCCCCCTCTATAAATAGAGGGCTTGGGGTGGCCATTTTATAAGAGAAAAAGGCAAGGAAACCCTATCCAATTTGCTCTGTACAAACCCTAAACTGAGTGCTTTCTCATTTTAAACACTTGTGAGCTCACATATAGCTACTATTGTACCAGTGGGAGCTGAGTGTTCATCCACTTAAAGTTATAGAAGTCTTCTTTGGCAGCCTACTGTAAGCCTTCTTACACATTTTAAAGCTTTTCTCTTCATCTATGCACACACTATTCTTCACATTGAGAGTCATGTTGCGTGTGTATGCCCGTACTTCGGTCCGTGTTTTCATTTCCGTTTATATATATATATATACATATATATTTTTATATATGGACTAACATTATCGAGTTATGCCTCGATTGAGCCTATACTTATGCCTGGAGCGTTTAATTGCTATATATATATATATATATATATATATATATATATTTCGTCCCGCCTGGAGTTTACTTCGTGGCGGTTGACCGTTTTTACTGCTTTCTTTACATTTCGTCCCACCTGGAGTTTACTTCGTGGCGGTTGACTATTTTTACTGCTTTCTTTACATTTCGTCCCGCCTGAAGTTTTCTTCATGGCGGTTGATCGCTTTTACAACTTTATTTACATTTTTGATCCCCCATGGAGGTGCTTCGTGGTAGTTGATCATGTTAATATATATATATATATATATATATATATATATATATATATATATATTTACCGCTTTTATATATTTACATTTCCAATCCCCCATGAAGATGCTTCGTGGTGGTTGATCATGTCTGTATATATATATTTACAGCTTTTATATATAACTGCTTACAACTTTCATACAAACTACATTATCATGTGAGCCTAGGAATCGTGTGATCACAGATTTAGTCTACTGAATCTAGATTCGGTTCCCGTGATGGACATTTTTAGCTGGAACCAGCTTGTAAATTTATTCGCGGTGTTTGGATTTCCTCAGATGGTTTTCATACCCATGAGGAGTTCGGCACTACTTTGTACATTATTTTCTCGAAGATGTTTCATATCTCGAAAATAAAAGCAATCAAGCCAAATATTTAATAAAATGGAAGTATCAAAGGCCTCAATTACTATTGAGCACAAGGGTTTGAAAAACCTCTTTTTATAAAACATCACTGCTATATCTTGTTTAAAACTGAATTTTTACACAAATTCAAACCCTGTGTATATAGGTGCAAACGAGGCATAGCACTACTTCCAAATAACTGCACATTGACCCACACACACACACACACACACATTCATATAACAGTTTCTTGAAAAGTGGCGGTCACCATGGTAACACGGTTGTCGGGGGGTGCTTAACACATTCCCTCCGCATAAGCAAGTCCCCGGACCTCAATGAATCTCGGTTTCATAGACCCGTTTAGCAGTGTCACATCAGTGGGTTAATATGCAAACCTTTTCTCAGTTGTGTAGGTATAACCAGTTAAAAAACCAACTGGCGACTCTTACAGTCAAATCGTCGACATATAAATGTCGGACATTTTTCGCTTGTTTTTTCAAACAAATCTCACCTAATATAAGAGCACAAAAGAACAAGAACAGAAAAGGGACAAATAAAAATCCCGACGTCGACAGGTGGCGACTCTGCTGGGGACTCCAGTAAGAGGACCTAAGCCGCTATTACAAGCTTTTCAAAACTGTTAAATGCTTGTGTGTGGATGTTGTATTTACATTTGATGAATGCGTACGAATGCATATATTTACTGCACTTAATGTTTTACACTATATATGCTTGTGATATTAATGCTTCGCATATGCCATCATTTTCATAAATGGTGAGACACGTTGTTTGTGAATGTATGTTGTGTGGTTCCTTCACCTGGAGGCTATCCTGTCGGTGTTTGATTACTGAACTCGTAGGAAGACTAATTCCAATAAGGCTTAGGAAAGGCACCACCCAAATTCGCTTCAATTGAAAGATCGAATTAACTTCCCGTTGAGTAAAGTGCGATGATTTGGGAACCTTCATGCCAAAAAGCCGCGAGAGTAACCTAAGATAGGTCAGCCTCTGATAAACCAAACGCAGAGGAAAGTCTCTTCATGCTTTCTCATTTCAAATTACTTGTAAAGACAATTACATGTAATTTCATTCCATATTTATCTCCATGTAATGAGAAATATGAAGAAACATTTTGTACATACACATGTAAATTAACATGTTATCCTGTATTACAAACCACTAATATCCATTTTTACAGGATAATATTCCTAAAATAGATACATCGTATAGCATGTAAACATTTACACATTCCCCAATACTAAAATATGCAAGTCTTTCGCAGGGAAGCAATCAGACCTATTACACGTTCAAAGTCCAAAAAGGCCGTGAGCCTACAGCCAATCATGTCTTCATCTAACCAGTCTAATCCAGTTTCGCGTGAAGAGTTCGACGGATTAAGTAAACAAATCACAGATTTGGCTGTTTTGCTTAAAGAACTACATCAGTCTACTCAGGGTACGAAAATACCCATACATGCTGAATCCTCTACACAGGGAGGAGCTAAAGGTTCGAAGAAAACAAATCCAGAACTACATTTGCTTACCACAGACAAAAATCCTGAAAACACCCATCTCAAAGGAGATATAGACACCGGTGACATCAGGAAAAAGGTCCTTCAAATGGAAGAAACCCTTCGTTCTATCAAAGGAATTGGAGTACATGGGAGTGTCTCATATGCTGGCCTTTGTATATTCCCTGGTGTTCATTATCCAGAGAAGTTCAAAACTCCCGACTTCGAAAAATATGACGGGTTAGGAGATCCTTACACACATTTGATGGTGTTCATTGGCGAACTTAGATCTTTTGCAAAGGACGAGAAGCTCAGAATGCAGCTGTTCTAAAAGAGTCTGACTGGAGAAGCTCGTTTGTGGTATACCGATTAGACAATTCAAAGATCCATAGTTGGGAAGAACTAGCTCATTCCTTCCTCACACAATACAGTTTTCAGTCTCAGATGGCTCCTGACCGGTACCAGATTACCAAGGTCAAGAAACAGTCCAATGAGTCTTTCAGAGAGTATGCTCAAAGGTGGAGGCACCTTGCTGCTCAAGTGATTCCTTCTATGACAGAGTCAGAAATGGTCATGACCTTTATCGACATAGAAGAAGCTCCTTTCTATAAGAGAGTTTTAGCTGGCATTGGTAAACCATTTTCTAAAATGATCAAACATGGAGAGATGGCTGAGATGGGGTTGAAGTCAGGAAAGATTCAAGACCTAGCAGCTCTTAAAGCAGTTGCTAAACACATCCAATTCGGAACTTATGGAAATAACCCCCGGAGGGTCCATAAAAAGAAAGTGGAGGATGTTTCCTTGTTAGTACAAGGTCAAAAGGGTAATCAGAATATGCCTATCTAGAGGAGAAATTACACTCCTTTTCAAGCTTAGTCTTCAGGCCATCCATTGCCTAAAGGTGGAGAAGTTAAACGCCCTCGAGTGTTCACACCCTTAGGAGACTCGCTCGAGAATATCCTTACTCTTCTGAATACCCAGAAGAAAATCACGCACCTTCTTCCACCAGCCAACCCAAATGAAAAGGGTTTCAATGCTGCTCGAAAATGTGCTTATCATGCCGGGGCACCTGGACATGATACTCAAGATTGTTGGGCCTTAAAACACAAGATCCAAGATTTAATAGACAATGGTAAGATCGTGGTCACCAAACCAGATCAACCTCACGTACAAGACAACCCTCTTCCTCAACACAAAGAGGAAGAGGTCAACATGATTAATTGGAGCAGTGGACAGAGTTCCAATTTTAACTTTGAATCCTCCCAGACCATCAAAGACTGTGTTGACAAATGGGATTATGCAAAGTTCCAGTTTATGATGGAACGAAAGATGAAAGCTCTATGTAAGCAGATTGAGCAATTGGCAGAACTGACGACCTATCAATATCAAGTCACATGCCAATTAATTAGCCAGGAGCATGCTAGTCTCCTTCCCTTGGTTATGAATACTCCCTCGTAACCTTCAAAAAATGAAACATTGGAGGACAATGTGACGAAGAGAACAACTACCAAAGCCCGTTGGGATTTTGCCAATAGAGGGGAATTTACATACCTGGGTCAATCTATGGAGGAGATACTTCAGATGCTGATTAATGAAGGAAGGATCACTTCCCTTCTACCTCCAATTAATCCCCGTTCAGGACGGTTTAATTCTGATGGAGTATGTCAATATCACTCCTATTCTCGTGGTCACAACATAGAAGATTAGTGGGCACTCTGCCACCTTATTCATAATCTAATTGATAGCGGTGTCCTGCAACTGGCAAACAATGATACAGTGCTATTTGAGAATGAAAATACTTGTCCTACTAAATGGAAGGGACTGGTAGCAGTTATATTCACTGACGCTGATGGGATTGTCAAACCATTCACAATACAAGCCATTCAACTCAAAGGAGTTGACAATCCTTTGAAAGTAGCTACTCCAGTGCCAATCAACTTACCATTCAGACCACAATATCCTATTATCAGCTTACAAAAAGTCCCCTGGAATTATGGAGAAGCTGAAGGATCCACCTCTCATACAACTACTACAGTGTCAAAGGAAAATCCACTGTGTCTTCCCCAAAGGGTGGTGAAGCCTACCATCAAAGCAAAGGGGAAAATTCCCATGGAGAAGATTAAAAAATTCCTCTGTACTATGGGTCATAATGAAGCAAGGTGGTTTTAAGCTTAAGAGAAGCTCCACTTCAAATTTCAATACTGGACTTGCTTTTAACTTCTGAAGATCACAAGAAGATTCTACTGAAGGTTTTGGAAGAAGCATACTTGCCGAAATCTGTGGATGTGGAAAAATTTTAACATTTGGTTGATCACATTTTTAACAACAATGTGATATTTTTATTGATGATGACATACCGCCCGAAGGGATCGGTCAGTGCAAGCCGTTACACATTGCAGTTTTATTCTCTAGATACATGCTAGCTTGAGTATTGGTAGATGGAGGTTCGTCTCTGAATATATGTCCTTACGCTACGTTGGTGAAGATGAACGTCAATCTCAAACAGATCCGGAGAAGCCATGCAGTTATTAAAGCTTTTGACGGAGCCCGTCGGAATTCAGTCGGAGAGATTGAGCTGCCAATTGAGATTGGTCCCCATACATTCTGTGTATCTTTTCACATTCTCAAAATAGATACAGGATACAACCTGCTTTTGGGGAGACCGTGGATTCACATGGCTGGGGCAGTCCCCTCCACTCTTCATCAGTAACTTAAATACATCATCAACAATAGTCTAGTCACAGTCAACGCTGAACTAGAATGTCCTCAACATGGTGACATGTCACTCATCAATTTCAATTCTAAAGTTGAACCGATCAGTTTTCATGCCTTGGAAGTGAGCTACACTAAATACCATTCCATTGGAACGCCATTTCCCGTACCCAAGATTTTTGCCGAAGTGATGGCAACTACTCAAGAAATGATGTCATTGGGACACCAGCCGGGACTAGGGCAAGGTAAAAGTCACCAGGGTATTAAGCACCCAATTCAAGTGTCCAGTCAAATTGGGACAGCCGGACTAGGTTATTCTGCCAGTTCCACTTACAGGAATCTGCATAAACATAAGCAGATTCCTTCAGCTTCAGTTACACGACGATTATATCCACCAGTAAATCTAGAGTCTGCACAAACTCTGGTAAAGGTGCCAACCGATGTAATGGCTATGTTATTTTCCAAATCGATATCGATAAAGGAGAAAGAAGTCTTTGTTCCAGATCCCAAGGTGGAAGAAGAGAAACGAAAAATTAAACAAGACATCGTCCGAATGATGTCAGGCATACGCATCATTGTCCATGATGAACATACAAATAGATACACCCCAGACGATGATTGCCCAGACGTAATGGTCATCATTCAGGAGAAGGAGGACGATGATAGCCCTTCCATTATTGCAGTCCACCAGGACTTTGCCCTTTCCAATTGGAGCAGCACTCCTTACATTGGTCGACAAGGGTAAAACGGGCAGGACTTCTTTCTGCCCTATAGATATCATAACTGCTTACTTTTTTATACAGTATTAGCAGTCGTTTTGTCAGTACATGCTAACACTTTGTATAATTAAACAGTTTCATATATATTAAGTGAAAGCATATTTTATTTCAGTACTCTGAACTTAGATGTGCCTGTACTTGCTGATAAGATGCCTCTTCTCCACAAGGATTGTAACTTTGATGAAAAGTTGGATGCATACTTGATGGAAATACAAGAGGACATTGAGGTACCTCAGAAGATCAAAGAATGGGTCGAAGACAAACCTAAACCCAACCTTGATCAAACCACCTCCTTCAATCTCGGAACCTTAGAAAACCCTAAGTTAATCCAGATTGGTTCAGACCTTACCCCAAACCAGAGGAATGACATGGTTACACTACTAAACCAATTCCAGTATATGTTTGCATGGTCTCATGAAGACATGGTGGGTTTGTCCACTGACATTATCCTTCATCGCCTTCCCATTAAAAGGGATTCAAGCCAGTCAAGTAGAAGCTCAGGCGATTGAAACCTGAGAGGAGTTTAAAGGTGAAAGAAGAAATTATGAAACAATTTCAAGTTGGTATTATCATGGTGTCCACATAGCCTGAATGGATATCCAACATCGTTCCCGTGCCTAAGCCTGGAGGAAAGGTGCGAGTTTGAGTGGATTATCGGGATCAGAATAAAGCTTACCTTAAGGATAGCTTTCCCGTGCCATTTATCCACGTTCTCATTGATAATACTGCTCAATACGACATGTACTCCTTTGCTGATTGCTTTGCGGGGTACCATCAGATCGTGGTTGCTGAGGAAGATCGTGAGAAAACTGCTTTCATCACGCCTTGGGTAACTTTTTGCTATAGACGGTTGTCATTCGGCCTCATCAATGCCAGAGCTACCTATCAGCAAGCCATGATGTCTCTGTTCCACGATTTAATGTATAAGAAGATAGAGATCTATGTGGATAACATCATTGTCAAGTCCCGAAGGGAAGAAGACCACATAGACCATCTCAGAAAGCTCTTCAACAGGTTGCGTAAGTACAACTTGAAGTTGAATCCAGCCAAGTGCGTCTTTGGCATTAAATCAGGTAAGTTGCTAGGATTCCTAGTCAGCCACAAAGGGATTAAGTTGGACACCACCAAAATCCAGGCCTTCACAGAAATGCCCATTCCTTAGATAGAGAAGGAAATACGGGAATTTTTGGGAAGAATCAACTTCATTAGTAGGTTCATATCTCAACTCACAACAACCTATGAGCCTATTTTCAAGTTGTTAAGAAAGAAATCCTCTATGAAATGGAATGATGAGTGCCAGAAGGCCTTCCTTACAATCAAAGAGCAGTTAGTCAAAGCTCCTATCTTGGTACCACCTAGAGATAATGTTCCCCTGTTCATGTACCTGTCCATAAGTGACAATGCCATGGGCTGTATGCTGGGTCAGAAAGACGATAGAGGCCAAGAACGAGCTATCTACTACCTCAGCAAAAGATTTAGCAGCAGTGAACACAAGTACACTCTGATTGAGAAAACTTGTTATGCTTTAGCATGGGCTTCCATGAGGTTACATCATTACCACCATGGGCACATAATCCATCTCATATCCCGCGTGGATCCTCTTAAGTATGTGTTCAGCAAGCCCATACTGAATTGTCGGTTGTCCATATGGTAGTTGATTCTATAACACCTTGACATTGTTTATGTGACGCAGAAGTCCGTTAAAGGTCAAGGAATCACGAATCAACTGGCCGCCGCACCTTCAGGGATTTTCAAACCCTTGGAAACATACTTCCCCGATGAAGGAGTAATGGCAATTCAACAACACCATCAGTATGATACACGCTAAACATGGAACATGTATTTTGATGGAGCTGTTAATATGGAAGGTTCTGGAGCTGGAGCAGTTCTAGTATCCAGTACGGGGGAGCAGTATCCCGTTACCGTCAAATTGTAGTTTTTCAGCACCAACAACACAGCTGAGTATGAAGGCTGTATCATGGGGCTAAAACTTGTCCGTTCAATGAGCATCAGGCGGTTAACTGTCCTTGGGGATTCAAAGTTGGTAGTCAAATAATCCACTGGAATCTATCAAACCAAAGAGCTACATTTACTGCCTTACCATCGATAAGTTTTATAGATGGCTTCGGAGTTCGAAGAGATCTCCTTTCTACACATTCCTCGTAATTGGAATAACTTCGCAGACGCGCTAGCAACTTTGGCCTCCTTGAATCACATACCTGACAAGGAACACATGCCAAGTGTAACATTGGCTCTGCAAAAGGCACCAGTCTATGGGAACTATGTTGAAGAAGTATCGGATAAGCTACCTCCCATCCAACAATCTTGGTATCAGCATATCAAGGAGTACTTGCGATATGGATCTACACTCGCTGAGGCGAGCCCGACTAAGAGAAGGCGGATCCATCGACTTGCTATGAAATTCTACCTGAGCGGAGATGCACTCTACAAAAGAGATGCAGGACTAGGTATCTTCAGATGCCTGGACAAGGACCAAGCTCAGAGACTCATGGATGAGGTCCATGGTGGAGTATGTGGCCCACACATGAGCGGCCCGCTACTTATTAAGAAGATCCTCAGAACAGGACATTACTGGCTTACTCTCAAGGCTGACTGTGATGACCACGTTAGGAGATGTTATCAATGCCAAATTCCTGGGAATGCTATCCAAGCCCCTCCGAGGGAGCTCCACAATATGAGTTCGCATTTGGCCCTTCTCAATGTGGGGAATGGACGTGATAAGGCCCATCGAGCCTAAAGCCAGTAATGGACATCGCTTTATCTTCACCATGATCGATTACTTCACCAAGTGGGTAAAAGCAGCCTCCTTCCCCAGGGTTACCAAAGAAGTCATCATTGCTTTCATCATAAACAATGCTATTTGTCAATATGGACAACCAGAGGTAATTGTATCAGACAATGCTAAGAACCTCAACAACAAAATGATGGAGGAGTTGTGCAATAAATTCCATATCAAACATCTTAACTCCGTCATCTACCATCCAAAGATGAATGGTGCTGTTGAATCGGCTAACAAAAACATCAAGAAGATCATGCAAAAGATGTCCGCCAACCACAAATGCTGGCCTGACTTATTGCCTCTTACTCTGTTAGCCTACAGAACATCAATGCGCACTTCAACTGGGGCAACCCCCTACGCATTAACCTATGGGATGGAAGCAGGGCTCCCCATAGAAGTGGAAATGGAATCCCTCAAAGTGTTGATAAACGCTCAGCTGGATGAAGACCAATGGTTACAAGACAGGTATCACCAATTGTCTCTAATGGACGAAAGGCGAACCGCGACTATCTTCCATGGTCAGTTATATCAATAAAGGATCGCTCGATCCTACAATAGAAAAGTCCTGCTACGACAGTTTAAACAACATAACTTTGTTTTGAAGAAGATCATCGACAACCTAGATCAGTCTAAGGGAAAATTTTCCCCTAATTGGGAAGGCCCATTTATTGTCAAGGAGATATTGACAGGAGGTGATCTCAGATTATAGGAAATGGACGGCGATGAATTTTCACAACTCATTAACTCGGTACTATGTCTAAAGTTACCATCAAGCAAACATCTTGGTGTTGGATCATCAGATCACCAGTCATTCTGGTTCTTTAACCCTTCACTACATACAGCTCTTTTTCCACACTGCGCCCCTCAGGGAAATACACTTTTCAAGCCAATAACCTAGCTTTCAGATCGCCAGTTCCTTTCCTCTCCACTTGGTTTTTTAACCCTTACTCAACTTCGGTTATCGCACTAGGGATTGAACCTTTTACACTTACAGTTTGTCCCCAAACATGGGATCTAACTTTTCGCACCTGCAGTTTATCCTGAACTTAGGATTAAACTTTCTTCCCCCCGCAGTTTGTCCTCCACATAGGATCAACCTTTTCGTTGGCTACAAATCGCCCTGAGGGGCGAGCTACGTCGACCTGATCTCCTTGATACACGGGGGTACGTAGGTAACCATTTTATATGGCCCGATCGCAATAAAACAAAAACAAAAAAAACACTTCTACACCCTTTTCCTTACAAAAACAACAAAAATATCTCTACAGCCTTTCTGCCACATACAACGTTGAACCTCTTACACCAGGTTCGAACTACGCATACCTGATCTCCTCTTCAATAGGAGTATGTAGGTAGCCATTTATGGTTTGGTTTAACCCCCTACTAAAACACAAATACTTGTCAACGGTACTGGGATCAAACTTTAATCCACCACATTTCATTGGCTTCAAACCAAAGGGATGGAATTACCTGACCTCCCCATGTAAATGGGAGACTCGACGACCATCTAAGCTGCGGTTGTACCTTAAAAAGCAATACCAATCCATAAGAGATGGAATTAACTAGGCTCCTCCTAAATCGGAGTACTGGGGACCATCTGTGGTACGGTCAATCTCAGAGAGGAAAGCCACACTCTTCTCCACATTTCTATACAGAAACAAGTCCCAAGACACCAAAGATGGTAGGGATACACACAGATCAATGATCCATTCTGAACTGTCCAGAGACAACTCAATGTCCATCCATCATGGAGGAATTCAGAATACATCAAGATCACAAGCCCTGAAGAAGCAGGCAAATATCAAGCAAGTATTTAGGCATATCTAAAAGGGAAGTGATCAAAAAATATATTTCCCTGCTATATATAATACTGTTTGATATACACAATGTAAACTGTACATGACAAAATGGCTTAGCTAGTCTGTGCAGGAAAATACAAGGCTATCTACATATCGGTATGCATGCGAGCTAGCAGATCTAACACAACATCTCTATTCGAAGAAGGATGTAACACTATGGTCTCCTGTACAGGGGTATCCACACGAGCCAGCAAGTCCGAGGCCATTTGCATGGTAACGCAATGCTCATTAATATATGCACTCATCTCGGCAAGCATACCAGTGGTCAGGGATCTCACTAAAGTACTGTCTATAACGGCTACATCCTTATCAGATAGGGCGGCGTCCCGCTCAACGATCACTGCATCTCTATCTAATATGGCCTCATCCCGCTCAATAACAGCGGCATCTCTACGAGCTAATGCCTCGTCTCTCTCTAATAGAGCTGCGTCTCTCCCATCAAGGGTTGTCAACATCAGAGATCTAGCCTGATCCCTCTCAAAGGTCATCAAATGAAGACTCTGCTCCAAGTACTGTGTTGAATGTTGGATCATGATAGTGCTATTACTGGGAGAATCTAAGAGAGCTACTGGCAACCCAGTAAATGGCTCCTCCTCGATGCGGGAATCAATGTCCTCTATGGGCTCCCCATCATCTGAATCACCACCCAACACTGTGGATACTGCCGCAACCGATGAAGTATCTGCCTTCATCCACGCAGAATACTCTGGCGAATAACCCGGATGACTAACAAAAAAAAGCAGCTATTTCACACTGATCCCAACAAGCATACACCCGGGATCGGTCCTCTACTGACAAGTGGCGAGAAGCTAAACGCTGACCTAATACCCCATCAAAAGGATGGAAATCCTAGAACTGGTCAAACTGTGACATCACGGCCAGTGGGTGGTAAGTAGTCATGCCCCTCATACCAGCCAGAGGGAGATAATCCATGCCCGAAGAATGCGTAAGAAAACTGTAGGGTGAACTAAGCCCTATACACGGCAAGATAGCAAACGGATCTCCGATCCCAACTAGGAAAATGGGCCAAGATGCAGGATTTGTACACTCCGTAGGCTGGAAGGTATAAGACATAGCTATCTCATGGGTGAAATAATACCCGTGTCGTCTGAATGTGCCAATCGGTCTCAGGTGTGACATAAACCACACGTACAATATGACCGAACTGCCTGTGAATACCTCTGCAGGGTAAGTGCTACGGAACGTGGCCGACCTCAGTGTCTATGCCATAATCATCATAATAATGGTATGACCCTCCCTGGGAGCTCTCACTGCCATGATGACGCCAATGTCTAACTCATCCATGTATCGTGGAATATACATATATGATAATACACACATTAGCAATACATCTACTATGGCTAAATGCCACTGATCCTCTAGTATGGTGAAATTCCCAAAATATCGAACATAGCTGTCCTCATAGCCAATTCTGTCAATCAAAAAATGCTGGGATATCACGTGGCTGGATGTGATCTCATCCTGCACAACTCTTCGTCTCAGCCTGGTGAGAGTCATAAACTGCCGACTCATGTCACTAATGGCCATATACAAGCAAGGTCTGTCAAGTGGCAGCATCGTTAAACGTGCATACTCCTCCAGAGTCAGAGTCAACTCCTGGGTCCCAAGCCAGAAAACCCGCCTCTCCGGTACCCAGTGCTCCAGTATGCCCTCCACAAATCCTGCGGGAACCTAAAACATCAAAAGGGTCATGATATACTGCAACAGCTGATCTACAGTCACCCTATCTGGCGGTGACATGCTATCATACCAGGATCTCAGACGGGATGCCACCAATAATGGTGGGGTGTGATCTATGCGGCTGACTGTCGAAGAAGACATCTGTGTGGGCCGTATCATAATACCATCGAGGGGTCAATGTAAATATCTCTAGACATACATATATATGCATAACATGATACATTCATAACAGATAATAGATGGCAACATGATGCATGGAATAGAAGATAGTGCATACATTCCTAAATACATCATCATCTATATACATCATCTCTGTATAACCAAAAATACAGGGAAATGGGGCACAGACGCCCTACTACTAACAGAGGCCTATCAAATGATATAGCGAGAATGGGGCACAGCCACCCAATATCTAACAAGAGGCCTATCAAAAGAGATAACGAGAATACACATCAGAAGAAGACAATGGTGTCAATATCTACATCATCAATCCTGTCCACCTGATGTAACTCCTCCTGAGTCACTAGATCTTTATCAATAGGGATGTCAGGCCTATACAAAGGAGGATCTACACCGGCAAAGCCAAATGGGTCATTTGAGGGGCCAACTCCGGCACTGGAAGGATCAAACGAATCTGCCTCTATCGGATCTCTGCCCAAACGCCAGATAAAGAAATGTGTCCGGTCCAGTCGCTGGGTCAAGCTGTCAATCTGTGTCACATGAGTCGGATCTCGGACACGGGCTAGCCAATTCGTCATCATCATAGATCCTGGAACCATATCCCCCATGAACTAAGTGGCGCAGGTCTTGGCTCTAATGGTACGAGGGGACCACCAATGGTGTAATATCTCCTGAGTGCAGGGACCCTCTGATAATGAAAAACCATCAACACCCAACAATGGGATATCAGTGACGGGTGACTGCGACACAGGCCAATAACGCCTGGCAGGAAGCAAGTCTGGTATACAGATTTCTCTTGTGGTGCTCCTAATAGCACGCTCTCCTAAATAGAGCTCCCATCCTCCATTCGTAAAGAGAGGAATCCTACGGGTGGAAATCACGTACTCGACACCAGTCGGGTACCCATCCTCAAATTCAATGGCCAAGTGCTCCCCAGAATAGGGAATCCATGTGATGATATCAGCTGTCAATAACTCCAGCTGTAGGCGATAATGAGTGAAACCCTCAGCTACAGGGACCTTCGCCAGTATGGAATGATGCCATCGTCGTCCTCGTGGATAGGTGTCCAACCTTAATACACTCACATGACGTAAGCATGGGAGCCTCTCATAGGCCCAAAACTACCAACACAAAGACAAATATATGCTATCAGTCAACACTCTTAACCTGTACATGGTAAATTATAAGAGAAATACTCACCAACAGAAATGGGTAAAATCCTAACCAAGCCTCGGTCAAGCCCTACGAGCGCATACGCATGCCCCTGAGGAAATAGACAAAGGTGTAGGAACCCCAATCATACTCTCCAATACGGTCCACATGTCGTGTGACACTTATCAAAGTGAACGACACCGTAGAAGAGTTATCTGCTATGAAGCAGCCCCTAATAATCATCAGGAACAATTACCGAAGAATGCGATCCCTGACTCTGACATCAGTTGGTATGGGCTCACTCAACAAACCACTCATAGCATCTACACTCAAAGGACCTATGCGGACAGTCCTGCCCTTGAGCGCCTCTACCGGAACTCCTAACAAGGATTTGACGGTAGTCGGGGTAATATCTGCCGTGCAAGGCACTAGTGCCCCTCCAAACTCTATACCTGTGATAAACCGCCAATCCATCGCCGTCATCATCACCTCACAGTCCAAAAAATGGAGTGACTGAGTCTGGTGAAACCAGCGCTCAGACAATGCCCTGAGGTAACCCCAGGGACAGCGACGGGGAAGGATGGAAAAGAACGCCCCAAATCCCCAGTCATGCACAATCGCTCTATAGTCAGGATGCAGAGCCTGGTACATGGAGTGAATACTGAACCAATTCCCTCTAGGTTGTGTAAAGCCGGGAACCTACATGAAATGCAGATCGACATCAGAATCCTTTACTCCTCATCAATAGGAAAGAAGAAAGATTAAGATCTAACTTGATACCTCGTTGTTGTGCAAGTACATCGAGGGATGTCGACTCAAATCACCTAAAAGCTCTGGGTTTGCCACCTAAATACTCGGGAGGTCCCTACGATAAACCTGTGCAGTAGAAGCAGGGTCCGCAACTGGAACATCCTCCTCCTCGTTCTCGACGTCCGACACATTAACCTGGACTGGACGTATCACCGTCTCCACCAACTGACGAGGCTGTCTAACAGAACGGGTCAGAAGCCCTCCTCTGTACATTAGAAGTAGTCCTGCGGGAACTACTCGGTTGATCCGGATCCATAATATCTATACAAAAAGTCTCCAAATCACCTCAGAAAGGGTGTGGTAATTCTGAAACCTAAAGCTTTCTTTTCAAAATGCATTACTTTAACATATCTATACAGTAGAGTTAAAAATGCATGACTACTCAATGCCTACATTTTGAAATTTTTTTGCCATAGTTTCCTCTATAAATAGGACTATCCACATGCACATAGGCAGTAACTAGGTGGCCATTCAGTAGCACACCTGTCCACAGTTATATATATAATATTTGCATTAAAAAGTCAAAGTCATCAATCCATAAGGGTAGCCTAATTATCAGGATTACTTTGCTTTACCACCTTTGCTCATTTGTCCTCAAATAGGATAAGAAATAGCACAAAAAGGTGCCAATTTGACTGTTTTAAAAGACAAAATTTTTCATATCATTATGTTCAGTATGATTTAAAACTAAGATTTACTATGTTGAATATTTTTTATCAAGTCATTTGAGCATGCATATTCACTACTATGTGTTTAGATGCATTTCATATAAAAAGTCATTTTTCAACGGATAAAAACTGGAAAAGAATACATGCGTACGTTACTAGGACAGTGTAGAACACTTGTACAGTGATAGAATTTGCAGAAAGTCGCCCGAACTCAGCAGATCTGAAGAAGAGCTCTCAAATTTCTCGGATTTCCTTCGCGGCGCAACTTGAAAATGACTTATGAAAGCAACCTGCAGGCATTTAGTAGCCACAGATGGCCGCAGGTCCACCTGCGGCTGCTGTATGTTTACCTGTGGCACCCCGATGTGGGTCCCACCCCTCTGACTCGGTCCAATTCAAGTTACAAAGGAATTCTCCCAAGCTAAAAAGGCCAAATCAGGAATAAAAATGCTATGTGATTGAGCAGAATAGCTTACAATCCTAGGTCTCTAAGACTGAACCGTGGGTCGGCACGTTACTCTTTGGTGTTCGCCCAAGCATAGGGTACACTATGCCGATGATCTCAAATGTTACAAGTCACACTCAGCAATACCTTGCCCAGGTCCAATGCTACCAATTCAGGGTTATCGCCCTAATTTTCAATCAAAACCCCGACAGAGGCATCACACATTCTCAAGTTTATAACCCCGGTGGGGGTATCACGCATAGTCATCTGTCCAAAATACAAATTCCCCGATGGGGGTATCATGTATCTGCATCTGTTGAAACAGTATCCTCGGCAGAGGTTACAACGCATGGTCTGTTGGTTTATACATCAGCGAAGATCAAGTAGAGCCCCGACGGGGGTTACAACGTATTTTACGCTGATACACATATCAACGAAGGTTAAGCAGCCTTGACATCAATGGAACCGTTGACAAGTAAATCCAACGAAGCGTCGGAAACCATATGATGATTTTACCCGTTGATGCACACGTCAGCGAGGATCAAACAGGGCCCCGGCGGGGGTTACAACGCATTTTTAAGGATCAAGCAGCCTTAACAATCTACCCAACAAGGGTTTTATCCGGTGACGTACATATCAGCAAAGGTCAGGCAGCCCTGACAACACATGCTGTTGGCAGTAAAACCAACTAAACATTGATATGTCCTAGCGATACAAACCAGGAGAGGTCAATATCATCTAGGGGGATCGATGATGGAATATGTTATACACATCCTCAAACAGACATAGCTTTATCCCCACAGATCTCTTGTACAGGAGAGGCACATCTTTGAAATAAAGTTGGTATCAAGGATTAAGGACTTTGGTGATAGCCCCAACGTCAACATCCTAAGAGATTTGGATCACACGTCCAAGCTTGTCATCGTTGTCAATCCCCGGTAGAAGCAACAGGGAACCGACAATTATCCCCAGCATATGGGAAAACAATCCATATGCATCATACATTTGCATCATGTTGCTACACATGACATCATGTTTATCCTATTGCATTTCAAGTGTCTAGGATTCTTTATCTTATCCATGCCATTGCATTGCATGAATATGATAAAGAGGGGCATCTGTAGACAGTTAAAATTTTCTACACACATGTTACTCACATTGCAGGAGGGCATATTCGTCTTTTAGAGATAACCCTATAAGACAGCTCATATCCAATCCGAATACTACCGAAAGTTCAGTCTCAACCCCGGAATACACATTGGGAGTATCAGTTCTAACCTCGGAGATAACCCCGAGGCATGCAGTTCTAATATTGGAAATTTCACCAAAGAAGGTTGATTCATCCCGGAGATAACCCCGAGATATTCAGTCTCAGTCCCAGAAATAACACTAGGAGTAGCAGTTCCAACCTTGGAGATAACCCCAAGGAATGCAGTTACAGTTCCGAAGATAACCTTGGAAATGCTTGTTTCAAATACATGCAATCAGCTTCAACCTCGACACTCACACCGAGGCACTCAGTACAAGACCAGGATATAACACCAAGAAGACATGCATACCTCAGAGATGACACTGAGGACCTTCAACACTTGTAGTAGTCCAATCTCAGAGATAACCTTGAGCAATGTCTGCTTTATCAGCCCAAGCCGGAGATAACCCTGGTGAGGGGCAAAGTCATCATCTTACCACTTTGACACTACATCGCACCGCCTCAACACTTCATACATACATTTCTACACAACAATGTCCCACAAGAACCAAGGAGGTCCAATCCCGAGTGACTATTACGCAGGGTAACAGATAGAATTTGAAGCTTGAAGACTGGAGGGCACGACCCCATCTTCTTGACTTCGTACAACCTCTAATCACATGTCATTGTGTAACTCTCGACAACGGCGGTCCGAAATAGGTCTTATACACCTCAATCGGATGCCCGAATTGAAGTTCTAAAAGTTCAAGCGGAAGTCACGTTGCATGTGTGCACGTACTTTGAAACGACCGGACCTGCTAAGCCTGGGGCACCCCGGGCAGCCGCATGTACATATACGATGAGCCGTAGGTACATATGCAGCGAGCCGCAGGTCCCCCCTCTATAAATAGAGTGCTTGGGGTGGCCATTTTGTAAGAGAAAAAGGCAAGGAAGCCCTGTCCAATTTGCTCTGTACATTCCCTAAATTGAGTGCTTTCTCATTTTAAACACTTGTGAGCTCATATATAGCTACTATTGTACTGGCGGGAGCCGAGTGTTCATCCACTTAAAGTTATAGAAGTCTTCTTTGGTAGCCCACTGTAAGCCTTCTTACACATTTTAAAGCTTTTGTCTTCATCTTTACCACACCATTCTTCATGTTGAGAGTCGTGTTGCGTGTGTATGCCCGGACTTCGGTCCGTGGTTTCATTTTTGTTTATATATATATATATATATATATATATATATATATATATGGACTAACATTATCGAGTTATGCCTCGATTGAGCCTAGACATATGTCTGGAGCGTTTAATTACTTTTGTATATATATATATATACTTATATCTATGAACTGTGTGTCAAACTCTGTTCGATGAGCCTAGACTTATGTCTGGAGCATTTAATTGCTTTCGAATATATATATATATATATATATATATATATATATATATATATATATATATATATATATATATATATATATATATATGAACTGTGTGTCGAACGGCAACGGCGCCAAAATTGATTGTTTGGTATTCTTAATATTTTTACTATTTTTAGTTATAATTCTGAAATTGGATAGTTTAATAAAATTTGAATTAATAGGAAATTGGTAATTATGAGGGTTATTGTAACAACCCCAAAATAGGTACATTCCACCCAACTCATTCTGAGTCGTCAAATACATGGTACAGAAAATAACTACAACTTTATTACAACAATTATCGTGCAAATACAACAACACATATGCTGTGAGTTTGGATACAAATATATACCAAATGTGACATTGGACACCATCATGTATCAGCACTTCACAAAGGTACCTTACATAAAGGTACAGTCAAAAATTGTTTTAGAAACTAGAATCTTTGGGAAGTGCTCAAGGAAACCTTCGTACATGGGAGGCCATGCTTCTAGGTTATGATAGATATCATATGGCCACAGAATTATCCTTGGTTGACCAAATAGACCCCAAAGAAAAACGAGAAAATTACTATCATATTCTTCCCAATGGTGAGTCTTCTCTTGACTTATCATTATCTCCACTGTCTCTAATTGAGAATTATACTTCAAACAAACACCAAGATTATATAGGTAGTGCTCGTAGATATACTCAGCAAGTGGATGAGCACAACCCTGTCTTATGATGACACGAGGTTGTATGTCATTAGACATCTTGTATGATAGTGACGAAACACCCTTCCAACGTTGGGTTCGCCTCACCCTATTTTCTTCACCAACTATAACTACTAAATGATGACCACCGTTCTATTCCCTTGTTACCCCCGCTCGACCCAGCTACACTCTTATTACCTGAAAGGAATTGTGAAACAAAAGGGTGAGCACAACTAGCCTAGTAAAGAATATCATGACTAAAGATAAATAAATTATCAATAGTCTTCATCAGTAATAAATCAGAGATTTAGAACATATGGTAGATGATAAAAATTTCAACCATAGTTGTAGCGGAACGAGCAATCCATTAGAAGAGTCAAATAGACTATAAAGTCTATTATCTTCTCCATGTTAAAAATTCACCAACAATGTTTTATCCCTGTAACATCAATCAACAATTCTGGTCCACAATCATATGAATAACTCATAATCATAACTGTAGTTCTAAATTCCTCTTCTCATCCAGGACGAAGATAATTTTCATCACCTATCTTTACCTGAAACATCAAAGATCATGGTTACACCAAATCACATTTCCTGTTCATAATCATACTAATAACTTCATCTTTGCACTACGGCCAAAGATATTCATTTGTATCACTAGTTGGTCATGTTCATCTCAACATCTGTTCATCTTTGCACTACTGGCCAAAGATATTCAACAACATGTCATCTTTGCACTACGGGCCAAAGATATTCATCAACAATTCATCTTTGCACTATAGGCCAAAGATATTCATCAATATTTCATCTTTGCACTACAGGCCAAAGATATTCCTCAACAGTTCATATTTGTACTACGGCCAAATATATTCATCAACAATTCATCTTTGCACTACAGGCCAAAGATATTCCTCAACAGTTCATATTTGCACTACGGCCAAATATATTCATCAACAGTTCATATTTGCACTACAGGCCAAATATATTAATATCTCAAAGAAATGTATAATCATTTCAGAATTTATATAAACAATAATTATAACCATGTTGATCAATTCACCTTTGCACTTAAGCTAAAGATATTCACTTATAAATTCAATGGTCATGATCATACCAGTCAACAATTCAACTTTGCACTACTGGCCAAAGAGAACCCATAGTCATGATCATACTAGAAATCTACCCATCTTTACACTCAAGTCAAAGAGAAATATCATCATTAGGGTTATAAAAATATTATATATGATAATGAAATCAATATAATCAACATATAGATTCAATCTCAAGAGTAATATTCATAAACCAACTATAATTTGGTCAGAAAAAGAAACCAATTTTGTCGTGAATAGTAACTCGTGAATAGTAACTCATGAATAGTAACTCATGAATAGTAAACTCGACACAAAAAGGTAGAAATTTCACAATAAAATACATACCAATATTTCGGTATAATGATATTGAAAGAATAATATTTCTTAAGCTTATAAACAATTTATTTTAATTGTTTATACTTTACTAAATAATGCATTTAATCATCCTAAAATGCCAAACTCATAAGATTTCATCACCAATAACCAAAACCTTCATCAAAAATTTGCATATACCTCATATAGGATTCTCAAGCCATAAAATCCTATTTTTCAATTTTCTTACTTCACATAACATACTTAATTCATTTACTCATAACTAGACCATTTTCATGAAAAAATACCAAATTAGTTCCAAAAATATTTTTTTTTTTGGGATTTAGCATAATATAGTCCCATAGTGAACATATATTTTTCTCAGAATTTTTAAAAGTCATTTACTATTTTTCATATGGCCAAAACAGCCGAATATTTAGACATTTATCATAAATTGTACTTTTATCCAAAAATTTCGAAATTCACAGAGTACACTGATATTATATAGATATACTTCTAACAAAAATTTCATCAATTTTGGAGTTAACCACAAAGAGTTATAAGCGGTTACTTTTAAAATAGTCTTTCCTCGTAAAATTCATAACTCTTAATCTATACATCCAAAAATCACCATTTTTGGACAAAATCAATAAAACTCATCAAAATATCATTTCAAATTTTTTCAGAATTTTTTGAAGGTTAGAAAAATTACGAAACTGAAAAATATAACAACCCTTAATATCCCTTATTATCCCTTACCTCAAAATAGCAGCACTTCTGACCGGTATAAGGCTGAAGAAAACTTGCACTGATGAATAGAAACTCTCAAAGTATCTAAATACTCACAAAATACACTCAATAATCTAGAGAGAGAAAGAGAGAAAACTTATGAATTCTGGTGTGGCTTTGAATTTTAACTTAGCCCTCTATTTATAGGAAAATATTAGCACGCCGAAGCAGACTTAACCTGCAACCTGATGGCTTTACATGCTACTATTTCCACCCACCACATTTGAATAAAAATCTCAGCACATTTCTTCACCAACCAAGAGTGGGGCCCACCAATTCTAAAATTTTCCACCAAAATGATTAACTCCGAAAATTCAACAATTTTTGAACCAGTCATCTCGTAAAATTCATAACAAATTATACGTTCATTTTTAACGGTTCAAAATTTGTGGACATATACTCAACTTATATATGTATAACATATCCAAATATTACCACGATCCAACGGTCGGATTAAAAATTATAACCCTCGCAAAATATCTCAAAAACCCTAATTTGATTTTCAATACCTCCGTTCCGACAAAAATACAGATAAAACACCTCAACATTAACTCCTTCATTTTTAACCACAAAAATATATCCCTCATTTATATCCACAAAAAATAAATATTTTCTTATCATATGAATAAATAATTAATTATTCACAAATAATATTACAGAATCACATTTATGACAACCAGGCCGTTCCCAGGAAAGAGTGGGCTTTCCAATAAGAATTTCTCCTTACTGGCGCGCAATTAGGTGACCAAACCTCTCCTTAAATAGAACTTTCTAGACAATGCCAATAATGTTATCTAATAATATTATTCAAATAATATGAATTATTGATCTGATAATGGAAAATACTGTGCAGTGACAATTATTGAACAACAATAATATAAAATTTCAACGTAGCAATTATCAATAAAATAAAATACTGAACAGTAATTACTGTAACCATTATTGAGTAGTGCCTTCTTACGTAAGAATCAATAATTGGTGCAATACAGTGTGCTACTGTGCAACAACACATATTACTATTTTTAACCACCGGGTATTCCAACAGTATTAATGGTAACAACTACGCCGTTATTTATAAACAACTTATTTTTGTCGTTTTTTTCATCCAATCGCTTTCTGTTATGGGGCCCACAAATAGTTGCGCCGTCATACGAATATTCCCCGACAGAAAGAATATTCCACGACTAACGAATATTCCCCGACAACAATGAATATTTTATAACCACTTGTGTATTTCGAAAAAAATTCATATATCACCCTTAACTTTAACATTTATCAATTTAACCATTTACTAAATAGTAATTATAAGAAAAATTGAATACTTTTATTTCATAAAATTCGGGGTCTTACAGTTATTTTCTAGCTAATCTCTGTGGGAACGATACTTGTACAATCTCCAAAAACACGTATTCTGGCTCAAATTCCATGTACAATTGAGTTCTCAATCGTCCTAATCACTAGTCTCCATGTTAATCGCATGTTTCAATCCAAGCAGGAGACTGTCTTTCCCGTACCCCCGCCCCGGTGGGGGTTTACCTTACAAAGAGCCTGCCCCGGCGGGCATGTAACCTGTTAACTGAGTTGCACCCCCCCGCCCTGGAGGGGGTTTTAGTACATGGAAAGCCCGCCCCAGCGGGGATCCTTTATGCTAATTGTTCACCTTAGCTCCAAATCTTGCCCATTTTTTCCATAATTCTTGCCCTTTAAGTCCAATTGCCACGCCACCACACCTACACATGAAATTACACTAAACAAGTAAAAACGAAACATAAACACAATGAATTAACACCGTTTAAGCCCGAATTAGATGCTGATTCGTAGGTATAAAACCTACTTATCACATACCAAATGGGCCTTGCGTTGACAATATCGCACTCGTACCTGCATATAATCTTCTACTTAACGCGTCAGCTACCACATTTGCTTTTCCAAGATGGTATTGAATGATATGATCATAATCTTTCAACAGCTCGAGCCAACATCGTTGCCGCATGTTGAGTTCCTTTTGGGTGAAGAAATATTTGAGGCTTTTATGATCCGTAAAGGTCTCCACTTTCTCCCCATACAGGTAATGCCTCCAGATTTTAAGCGCGAAGACGATAGCTGCCGACTCTAGATCATGAGTAGGATAATTTCTCTCATATTCTTTGAGTTATCGTGAGGCATAGGCTATGACTTTCCCATGTTACATGAGAACATATCCTAACCCTTTGCCTGAAGCATCGCTGTATATGACAAATTCCTCCGAACCAGATGGTATTGTCAGAACAGGTACTGAAATGAGTCTCTTCTTGAGTTCTTGAAAACTCTTCTCATATTCCTCTCTTGAACCAAATTTTGTATCTCTTCGAGTCAGCTGAGTTAATGGAGTGGTGATTCGAGAAAACTCTTCCACGAATCTCTGATAATAACCAGCTAAGCCCATAAAGGTACGTACTTCGGTTACTAACTTTGGTTGCTCCCAGCTTTGTATTTCTTCAATCTTCGTTTGGTCAACAGATATTTTGTGATTCGATATCACGTGCCCAAAGAATGCTACTTCCTCAAGACAAAACTCACATTTCTTTAACTTGGCATATAGCTTGTTTTCACGAAACTTTTGAAGTATCAGCCTCAAGTGTTGCTCATGATCTTCACAGCTTTTAGAGTAAATGAGGATGTCATCAATAAAGACAACCACAAAATAATCCAAATACTCCTTGGATACTCGGTTCATCATTTCCATGAAGGCAGCAGGAGAATTAGTCAATCCAAAAGACATGATAAGAAATTCGTAATGCCCGTACCGAGTTCTGAAAGTAGTCTTTGGAATGTTATCAGTTTTAATCTTTAACTGATGATATCCGGAACAAAGATCAATCTTTGAAAAGAATTTAGCTCCTTACAACTAGTCAAATAGGTTATCAAATCGAGGTAATAGATACCTATTTTTTACGGTGACATGATTCAACTCCCGATAATCAGTGCAAAGTCGCATACTCCCATCTTTCTTCTTTACGAATAGAACATGAGCACCCCAAGGAGACGCAATAGGATGAATGAAACCGATGTCTAACAATTCCTGCAGTTGGGTTTTTAACTCCTGAAGTTCAATAGGAGCCATTCGATATGATGCTTTAGAAATGGGTTTTTTACCAGGTTCAAGGTCAATACAAAACTTGATTTCACGCTCTGGGGGTAGGCCAGGAAGTTCTTTAGGGAATACGTCAGGAAATTTATTAACAATAGAAATATCATTCAAATCTGACGTATTTCTGTTTAAATCCGTGACATGGGCTAAGAAAGCTTGACATCCATTTTTCAATAAACGAATGGCTTTATGGCTTGATATGATAGTGATTGACTTTAGTGGTCTGGTTGCTTAAATTCGTATAATAGGTTGGTTAGGAATATGAAAGCTAACAACCTTATGAAAATAATCAATTTTAGCATGATGAGTAGTTATCAATCAATCCCTAAAATCACATCAAATGTAAGTATTTTCAAAGAGATAAGATCGACAGGTAACGCGAGGGTGTCTATTTGAATCAAATAAGACTTATAAATAGTGAATGTAATGAAGGTTTCTCCCAGCGGAGTTTCAACAGATAAGTCAAAGTCTAATTTATCTGGAGTTAAATTTAAACGTTGAGCACAAGTAAGAGAAATAAAAGAATGGGTAGAACCGGTATCATATATGGTATAAACTTTGCAAGAGTTTATGATTAGCTTACCCATGATAACCTCGTTTGGATTTCTCGCTTTTTGGGAGGTCACGACAAACACTCTCCCTTGAACTACCGACTTTGACTTGTTTGGGACAACCTTTGGTGCCTCCATCCCAGCTGGACTTGACTTTACTACACGACAAAATCAGGCTAGGTGACCTTCTCTTCTACAATTGTGACACGCTTTGGATTGCTGCGTACAGTTTGGGCTGATGTGTCCCTCCCCTCTGCATTTGTAGCATACGACTGGTGGTCATTCTCCTTCCTTAAAAACAGGTGCTGGTGCTACTGTCTTTCCATCATTATTGAACCTTCTCTTCTAGAAATTTTCACTCCTATTATCTTGGCCATGATTACCACCGAAGTAGTTACCATTTCTGGCATATTGATTTCCTCAACGTTTGTTGTCACCGCTTCGATGACTGCTACCACCAGTATTATCGTTTTGCCAGCTGCTATCTTTTGGTTGGGCTGACTCATTATCGCGCTCCAATAACTGAGCCCTATTCAGAATATTTGAATACAAGCAAAGCTTGTGAGAAATGAGGTATTGACGTATTTTGGGTTTCAACCCTCTTAGAAACATTTGCGTCATACGCTCCTCATTATCTACCAAATGGAATGTAAACCGGGATAACTCCGCAAATTTAGCCTCGTACTGCGATACGATCATATTATTTTGCTCCAGCTTGATGAATTCTACCTCTTTCATGTGACGAATACTTTCAGGAAAGTACTTGTCGTTGAACAATTATTGGAATATCTCCCAAGACATCTTCAGTGCGGTAGGCTAAGTGCATTTTACATATTTCCACCAATGATCTACCTCTCCTTGCAACATGAAGGTGGCAAAGGGAACCTTTTGTTCCTCGGATCATCCCAAGACATCAAATATCTTGGTGATCTACTTAATCCACGTCTCTGCGTTAAGTGGTTCTGACTTTTCCAAATACTCCGGTGGTCCCAGCTTCTTGAATTACTTAACAGTGACCAACCGTGAGTTGCTAGTGTTTCCACCTACATTTTGCACAGGAGTCTCTCTCGTCTGATGTTGCATGAATTGCAGAAAGCCTCTAAACATCCATCGTTCATCATTTGGTCGGTGTTGTTATTTACCTGAGGATTATTGTCTTCCTGATGAACATTATCCTGATTATTGATCATCAGTGACTCAACGGTCTCATGTGCCCCATTGCTTATCTCAACATTTTTAGATGTCATTTTCAAACACTGCTACAAAACAAGGGTTAATTGACATGCCACATATTATCCCTATATTCTGACCGACCAATTAAATAACAATTAAGCTTAGGTAGGTCATACTAGCGAAGGATTTACCCGTCTCTTTCCTCCAAGTTCTAGCCTCAAATCTCAGTCAGGGATCATATCCCTAAGCTTTGATACCAACTGTGACGCCCCCAAAATAGGTATACATAACCCATTCTGAGTCGCCAAATACATGGTACAGAAATTAAATACAAACTTAATTTATACAATACGACAAAACGTAGCTGAGAGTTTTAACACGAATATTGTCTCTAGACAATATCCAAACTCAAATAGAGTCCTCATTACATTTATTATCACACTATTTTATAGAATAGTGAGGACTAATATAGCCACCATCTCGGACCATCACTTTATTCCCCGACTAGTCCCAGCTATATTCTCATTTCCTGAAGAGAACAATGAAAGAAAAGGGTGAGCTCAACTAGCCCAATAAAGAATATTGTGACTAAGATAATGCAGAATAAATTATCGTTAGCCTTCAACAGTGTAAAACTGATAGAATAAAATAGACAACAAGTCTAACTGCAGCAGAATAAACAATCTATTAGAAGAGTCAAGTAGACCATAATATCTACTATCTTCTATGATTTAAAAGTTCATCATCAATATTTTATCATTGAAACACAACTCAATAAATAATTCATATCATCGAATTATCAATGCACTATGGGCCAAGGATTTTCGTTAGTATCACATCCATGAATTATCCATGCACTACGGGCCAATGATATTCATTATTATCACATCCACGAATTATCCATGCACTACGGGTGCAAAGATATTCGCTAGTATCACCAGTGGTCATGATCATGGCAACAACTGTCCATCAATGCACTACGGGCCAATGAGGACTTTTACAACATAATTTGTAACATTAGAAGTCATGATTATACCGATACATAGTCATAATCATACCAATCAACAGTCTATCTATGCACTACGGGCCAAAGATGACTTTCATCACAATATAAGCATGAGGATGATGACAATGATATAAGAATTCAATTAAATGATAAATTTTAAAGATTTATAATTTAATTTATCTAGAGTTCAAAAATGTCCAAATTGTCAGCATGATACTGCTTTGTGGAATAAAATTCAAGAATTATATCATATCAAAAATAATTTGGACAGAAAAAAAATTAATTTTTGTCATAAATAGTACCCCGGGTGAATAGTACCCGAGTGAATAGTATCCCATGAATAGTACCCTGTGAATAGTTTTTCGGCATGAAAAAATTAAAATTTAACAAGAATGTTCAGAAAAATATTCCTGTGAAAAGATACTCAATAAAGCACAAATTTCAAGGATATTCTACTAATTTCAAGGAGTATAAAAGCAATATTTAATAAAATAAGTATAGAATTCGGAATCTAAAATAAAATAATATTACTGATATACAACAATGTATGGAAGAAAATATTATTTCTTACAAATATTGAACAAAAATAATATCCGTTACGACTGTTGAACGAAAATAATATTCCTTACAAATATTGAACGAAGATAATATTCCTTACGAATATTGAACGAAAATAATATTCCTTACGAATATTGAACGAAAATAAAATTCCTTACGAATACGAAAAATAATATCGTAAGCGAATATGAAATAAATAATATCCCTTACCTTTAAAAGAGAGTACTTCTGATATTCTTGAAGAAAACTTATACTGTTTTCTACACTCAAAGCTTCCTTAAACTCAAAAGAAATACACTCAATATTAGAAGAAGAATTATCTGATTCTGGCATGATTTTCAATTCTAAACTAAGCATCCTATTTATAGGAGAATGTCATGATACTATGTGGAAAAAAAAATTCACGGGTGAATAGTGGGGGATTCACGGATGATTTTCGCGGGCGCAATCTGAAGAATTTTTTTTTGATTTTATTATGCTGCACTATGCAGCACTATGCACAAACTATGCAGTACTATGTAACACTATACAGTACTATGCATAATAAAATATAATATATTCTATTTTATATAAAAAAACAAAACAAATAATATATATATATATATATATATATATATATATATATTATAAATTTTACTTAATAAATTAACATATCACTTTAATTACTAAATTAAATTAAAATAACATTCTAGGAAACTATATAATCCTTAACAACTCTCTAATTTAGTTATTAAGTTAAATTAGAATATTATCTCATAAATTTAATTCATCACTCTTTTATCTTAATTAAGTTAATTTCTATAACTCATGAATTATTTACTTACTAATAAATAATCCAACAAATATCTACTAAACAACAAACACATCAATTAAAAATATTTATTTAATTTAATAAAATTTTGAAATTATAAATAAAATTCTGGATTGTTACATTCTTCCCACCTTATAAGGATTCCGTCCTCGGAATCATCGAAACCCTACCTTCCTCAGGTTTTTATCAAATCTCTTCGTTGAATAACATCAACACATTACCTTAATATAAGTTTTATATTTCCTACTACATTAATTTTTTCAACAAATTCTAGGTTTTTATATTATAACTTTCACTTGAACTCAATTATATTTTGAGTATTATATATTCTTTAACCCATTCATTTCCTTTTTTAAGGATCGTTATAATAAACACTCGGGATATTACATTCACCCATTCTTCTAAGAATTTCGTCTTCGAAATTTTATTTATTAATCTTCATTTATTCAATCTATCAACATAGATTTTACATTAATACTTTATTCATTCATTGGGTTCTATAACCACTTCTTTCCACAAAGATCTTTCTACAATTATTAAACTTTTCTATTAAAAGTTTTATATTATTCTTTGATAACTCATCTCCTTCTCATTTTAAAATTTCTTTTCTCACTTATTCAATATATTCATCATTCAGTGTCGCATTCTACGACTTACTTCTTTCTAAGGAATATCATCCTTACCACATTCGCCTTTTAGAATAGCAAGAATCTTTCACAATTGCTCAATAATTGGGAAGCAATATGGATAACTCAGGAATTTAAAAGATTCGAAATCATGCTGAGGGGTCAAAAGACCTTGAACTACGTCCACGGTTATAAGTACTTTTTCAACTTAAGCCTTAACAGTCATTAGACTATAGGGACTCCCGTACTTAGGGTGTTAAGCCCTTTGTACGATGTATTGTGCACAAACATCTAAATGTATCGCGTAAAAATAATTCGCCCATAATAGGGTTGTTCTTCTTAGTTTTTTAGAGGTGTAACTGAGGGTCACAAGACCACGAACTATGTCCACAGTTACAAGTAATCTTTCACTTTTAACCTTAACAGTAATACTATAGGGACTTCCCGTACTTGGGGTGATCAGCCCTCCGTACCATGTATTATGCACAAACATCTAAATGCCTCCGCTTAATCCCCTATAAAAGAGTTGTTCATCTTAGCTTTTCAACATCTGAATCCGCACCAAAATAATTTGGTTTGGCATAACTTCTTAAGAAACGCTTGAATTTCATACAAATTTTTCAATATTCGTCTAGCTGAATCAAATAGCATAGACTTCTACAACAACAATTCAGATATCAATTATATAATATATATATATATATATATATATTCTCATATCCTAAAGATATCTCAAAAATCTTTTTATGGCGTCATGATTATGACGTTGTCATACTACATCTCACCATAGTGGGCTGAGGATCATATGATCACATCCAACACCAGGTTCCATTGCATTGATGACTCTATCGTTTATCATATCACCCGATACATATAGTTAAAATATATTTTGAAAATTTAAAAATCATTTTTTTAACTAGTCGAAACAAATAACATAGATACGCGAATAATAGCACTGTTTTAAAAATTCTTTGGTTCACTAGTGTGATCCAACATTTTTCAAAAATCAAAAGTACAACCATCAGCACGAAGTCAATAAATCTCGAAAGTTTAACATAGCTAGTAGATTTAGAATATCTATTTTCTCCATCAATTTCAGTCTTTACTCCATTATCTCATTACTAACTAATTCTTTTTATTTCTAGCACCACCGATATTCTTATAGTAAATATTCTTGTATTTCAACTTACAATCTTCCTATACCCCCAAAATAGTTCA
Source organism: Panax notoginseng (assembly GCA_016801055.1). NCBI lineage: Eukaryota > Viridiplantae > Streptophyta > Magnoliopsida > Apiales > Araliaceae > Panax > Panax notoginseng. The sequence continues at coordinate 100,665,585 of CM029013.1, forward strand.
TCAAACTTACTACACATTGGAAGCTTAGGAACTTGCCACAATAATATGAGTTTAAGAACTTATCCTAGTCAGACCATAGGCGTTCATTCGCTGAGGGGTTCAAAACATACCATATTATTATGAGTCACGAACTTACCATATGTATTAGTTTTAAGAACCACACCTAATCCTAATAATATTTGACTAATCTTAATTGTTTCTAACTATCAAATATATACATGAGAAAAGAATCACATTTTCGCCACATATACATTGATAGTGCGACACCAACATTCCAATGATTATTAATGTGATAAACTGAGTGCAAGCACATAACCCTCGCCCAAACAAAGGTTTGTATAACTCAGCCATCATAGGAGTCCTCAATTTAAATCCCACTTAACTCTATCTTGCTTATAACTTATTCTTAACTTGCTCAATACGAATTCTTCGAATCACATTATCTATAACTCCTCGTGAGTTTACCTCGTACAATATTATTGTAGATTATCTTCATAGCATCAAGCTATAATTATTCAAACATTACAGACCATCTTTCTTTTATAACTTAAACAGATCACGTAGTGATCTTATTTTATAATCATCTCCCTTAAAATTCTTTTCTTAACTCGTGATCGTTTTGTTTTACGATCCCCTTTCTTTCCTTTTTTATCATTTACAACATTATTCGTTATCTTGGCTATTGGAGTTAGGTAACTCCCATTTCTTATCTTTATATCTCTTCAAAATTCTTCTTTGAATTTTCTTGTTTATATAACACTTCTTCCTTTACGAATTTCTAACTTCATTTACATTGCTCAACATTTCATTCAAGTTCCACATTTTCATCATACGTATCCATTTTCTATACTTGGTACACATCAAGTCTGTAATATGATACGTTGAGTGGTTTTCCACAAACAACTAACAAACTAGGTTTCGAGTTGCTAGTTCGTATCTCTATGAAGGAATCATTTAGCCCAGATACCATACATCAACTATTAAAGAGTACAATTATACCATACTTAAATATAACTTTATATTCTTAATTTATTTATCATTCTCTTCTTATAGACATTGTCTATTTATTATCAACTTACATCCTTATTATTAGAGTTGGGTAACCCCACATCTTATAACTCTACGAGATTCTTCCTTGAATCATCTCACGCATGTTTTAATCCCTTCTTTATAAATTTCTTAAATTACTTCTTATTGTTCAAACTCTATTTGAGCTTATTCTTTCTTATCTTCACCTCTCTTCTCTAAGGTTATAGCCTACGGTACTCCTACCTAAGGTTTATAACCTACAACTTTGATACCAACTATAACGACCCCAAAATTCATACAATTTAACTATCGACTTCGGCCGTTAATAATACATCTAACTTCTGATTTTACATCATTATTCGATGTTAAACTTAATAAAATGCGAAATAATTAAAACTTTTATGTCTCCTTATTTTAATTCCTTGAATCAAAACCTTTATCATTTACATATCTCCGAATTAATTTTATCTTATGATTCCTTCATCAAAGTTATTATATAAAATCTTACATTTCAATCTGATAACCTTTGCATATCAGATAACTAAAACTTTAAATACTTATTGTGATTTCTCAAGTACATTTCTCAAAACCTTTATCTTTACCTACCTTTGAACCATACTTAGTTTATTACTGACTTTATCAGAGTTAATAAATAAAACTTACATCCAGGTTCAATACCCTTTATACAACTGATAAAAACTTAAACTTTATAATTCAATATCTATTAAACATCATACATTATTCAGAACCTTAAACATGGTACAAATAATAATAATTCAGCCAAAGGGTATAAATCTTCTAGTAACACATTCGGTTCATGTCTTTCAAGTAGCACAAAACTTTACCTTGGATCTTTAACTTGCAAAAGTGGTTATTTGCAAGGTTGAGCTCAACAGCCTAGCAAAATCTAACAATTTTCATACATCACGTAGCACATAATACTATGCTCAACATATATCTCATTAACATTGGACTAACATAACATACATGCTACAGTTCATATAACAAGTATAAAGATTTAGTTCCTTACTCAATCAACATGCTTTAGTCAATCAACGTAGTCATAAATTAAATTTAACATTTCATACATTCAATATATATATAACACATCATGCTCTTTATAATAACGATTTAAAACAGTTAATCATCAAGTTCACATAGCAAATAGGAACTGAAAGACTTGCCTTGATCGTTGTTTACCAATAATAGTTTAACAGCTTACAGCTATCTACGCTTCACGTGCCCTACACAATTATATAATCATGCACATCAACTATTAGTCACATAGCAATGCATAGTAGTTGTAATGTAAACTTTACTCATAACCCTTCTTATTATCAATACACAATGTTCAATTTTATTGTGTTAACTTTTGACTTATATCACACTATATTTCATATTCGAAGTTCATTCAAGTGTTTAAGTCTTGCTAGAAATTATTATTAGTTTTATATTAACCCATTTCATATCTTATACCATTCATTTTATTTGACTTAAAGCACTTTTTACGTTCATTAACATTTGTTACGGCGTTTCGACGTTCATTCGTCACACGCCCGATTTGTCTCTCTTGTATATGCTTAGTATACTTATACAACTTATCTAATACTTCATTTATTAACGTTAAGCACCATTATGTTTACTAACATTCATGTTTTATAACTTAGAACAACATCTTTTATCGTCAAAAGCACTACACTTGTATACGTGCATGCCCGACGCCCTCCGATTGTCCCTGAAAATACAACAGTTCTAAAGATAACTATTTTACCCCTGTTCCCGACCTCAAATTGAAAATCATAAAAACTAAGAGTTTTAGGTCTATTCATCCTCGTTCTGGATCATCTTGAATCGCCTCAATCGGAATTCGTATGAAAAAGTTATGCTTATTTTTCTAAAATATGTCAAAATAGTCACACCTGACATACTTTGGGCGTGGCTGTGCCCAATTAAGCCTTGGGCACAACACAACTGTGCTTTAGAGTGCAAATGACTTAGGGTGCAGCACCGCTACGCCCGTTAGCAGGAACGGGACTCTAAGTTCACTTTTCTTGCGATTTTTGACCCTTTTCTCCTACTAATCTTCATAACATGAGTTATACACATCCAAATTAGTCCGTTTTTGATTCTATGGATTCGTAATTCATAGAACTACAACATACTAGAATTATAACAATTTATAGAAACATTAACCAACATAAATCTTAACCCAAAACACATGTTCATACTCTATTTTCATGTTTTAATATGTTTAGTGAATTCATTCACTATGAATTCGTTTCTTAACCAAATTGATTCATTCAACTTGCGTTCTTTTCGTTTTTCAACGTACTAACAACATCTATTATCAATTTCAGATTATATACATGATCTAACCATCACTTTTTGACTCCAACTAAGCCATAACATACATATTTCATCAATAACTGAATTTCCTCTTCTTCATCATATTTTTCATGATTTTGATAACTCAAAACCAATTATAGATTACATATAACGGATTATTCATACCCATAAATATATCAAAAAATTCATCATCAAAACTTAATTATAGTGAAGTAATTTTAAGAAAACACAACTAGAGTTTAAAATTAAATTAGTACATTTGATTAGTTAGAAAACTCAAACAATCTTCTTGTTTTTTCTTTGATTCTCCAACCTTCACATAGAATTTCTTCTTCTCTTCCTCTCAATTTCTCTCTTCCTCTCTTATTCTCTTCTTCTCTTTTCTCAGGCTTAGGCCAAACCTTTACGTAAAAACCAACGCACAAAAACTAATGTCTAAAACTGACGTACTATTAAATATAATAATTATGTATCATTTATAAAAAATTTTATTATTATATTATTATTATTATTTTAATTCAAAAGTCATAAGACTTTATTTGACAAAACAATTTTAAAAATAAAGACTTAATATTCCTTAAGCCTAGTTTGGTAAATTCATTTAAAACTCTTTTAATTTATTTCAATAAATTATTTATACTATAGTTTATTGTCCCACACTATTTACTTGGATTTTCATATCCAATTTTAATTAAATAAACAAAACTAATTACCACAAAATTATAATTTTTATTATAATTTTGTTTAATAAATTAACATATCACTTTAATTACTAAATTAAATTAAAACAACATTCTAGGAAACTATATAATCCTTGACAACTCTCTAATTTAGTTATTAAGTTAAGTTAGAGTATTATCTCATAAATTTAATTCATCACTCTTTTATCTTAATTAAGTTAATTTCTATAACTCATGAATTATTTACTTACTAATAAATAATCCAACAAATATCTACTAAACAACAAACAAATCAATTAAAAATATTTATTTAATTCAATAAATATTTAAAATTATAAATAAAATTCTGAATTGTTACAGGTGAACAGTGGGGGATTCACGGATGATTTTCACGGGCGCAATCTGAAGAATTTTTATTTTATTTTATTATGCTGCACTATGCAGTACTATGCACACAGTATGCAGTACTATGTAACACTATATAGTACTATGCATAATAAAATATAATATATTCTATTTTATATGAAAAATAAAACTAATATATATATATATATATATATATATATATATATATATATATATATATAAACTGAGATAACTTTCTCTCGACGATTTTGAAAATTGAGAAAGTGGGGGTCCATGTAATAAACCAAATTTACAACAAATACTTTATAAAAATCTCCTTTATTTATCTTAATTCACTTGGCTTCACAAAACACATTCTAACAACATTTATCTATCATTAATATTATAACTCATAATTTTAACAGCCATATCATTCATAGAAAAGAGGGGGCTTTCCAATAAGGACTTCTCCTTATTGGAGCACAATTAGGTGACCAAATCTCTTTCATCGACAGAACTTTCTAGACATCGTCAATAATGCAAATAATAATATGAATAACTTTGTCGTCTCAATTATTGATTTAATAATATAAATTATTGTGTAGATAATACTGTGACAATAATTGAATCAATAATATAAGATACTATACAGCAATTACTGTGACAATAATTGAGTAAAACTGAGTGACTTCTCACGTAAGCATCAATAATCAAAGATATTGAACAATACCGTGTGCTACTATGCAACCACACACATTACTGTACTTTTATCACCGGGTATTTCAACATTTAACGGTAAAACTTTTGCCGTTATTTTTATAAAAAAAGTTATTTCTGTCATTTTCTAACTCTGATGGTAATTCCGTTGTGGGGTCCACCAATGATTGTGTCGTCGTACGAATATTCCCTGATAAAATAAATATTCCCCGACCAATCGAATATTTTATGACAACTTGCTTACTTTGCAAAATTTGTAAATATTACCCACAACTATAACATTATATCAAATCCACACCATAATATTCAAAATGATATTTAGAGAAAAATTAATCTTTATTCATAAAAGTTGGGGTCTTACAGCTAATATTGATCAAAAGAAGGAATCTACCCGGAGATTCAAGGAGATCGCGGAGAAGTAGGAGTTGAACTCGTACCTGTGGAAGCTTGCGAGGACAAAGGTATGATTCCATAACTTCTTGTTCTTCATTTTAATTAATATTATGCATAAAGGATGATCCTGGTAATTGGTTTATAAAAAAATTTAAAATATGATTTTACTTTGCTTCCGCTAATTTTTGCAATTTGATTGTTACTTTGATCTTCACAAAACCTTACAATAATAACACGTGTTTATGATTTTTGCATTTTAATGGAATTCATGATGTATGTTTAGGATTGAGATATACCTATGCATCGCATGTAATTATGTAAGAACTTGGGATTTAAACCTTCTTTAATTGTAATTTACATAAAGATATAGTGAATTAGTTAATTAGGGTGTTTGGCTTAATTCTATTATCTGTTGATTTAAGTTGATATGGTTTTAGTGCATTGAGAGATGACTAATGTTATTGTTGTGTTCTTGATTAATGAACTGGAATAGTTAATTGGATTAAAAAGAAGTGTGATAATCTGAGTGAAGCATAAAGTGAAGTTGTAGGCTTAATTCTCCATCATCTGATTAAAATGTACGGTAGTTAGTTAAGTTGATATGATTTTTGTTTATTAGTTTTTCATTATTTTCAATCATTAATTCGGTTAGTTTAATAAAATTGAGATAATAAAAAGTTGGTAATTGTTAGATTAAAATTGATTTCTGTCTCTATGGGAACGATACTCAACTTATCATTATATTACTTGTTGATCACATATACTTGTGTGTCGTGCTTAATTAGATTATGATAAGTAGATTTTATATCCATGAATCGGTTCCTAATCCAAGCTTAATCGGTGTTAATTTCTCGTGTTTACGTTCTATTTTACTTGTTTCTTGTTATTTTATGTGTAGGATGGTTGGTGTGGAAAATGAGTGAAAAAGGAGGCAATTAGAGCAAAATTTTAGCAAGTGAAGAGATTATCCAAAGTCAGTTTGCAGAGGGCTAGCCCGCCGGGGCTGGCATATTTAACCTTTACACCCCCGCCGGGTCTGGGAGTCTTCAATCCCAGTTGATAGAATGCTAACCCGTCGGGGCGGGTGTTTCCTATGCAATTACCCCCGCCGGAGCGGGGGGTGCTGAAGTTTGACTCTCCTAGCTTGGTTCTAACTCTGTTGGGACGTGGATTTGTGGACTTGGATAGCGTTTGGACTCTGAATGACATGGGACTTCGACCAAAACTGATGTGTGGTATATATATTGAGCAACAAATAACGAAATGAAGATCATGCAAAGCAATTAACAGAGATTAAGGACAGAATTGGATAGCAAGCATCGGAGTGAAGATTTTGAAGAACATTCATATCGATTGTGGATTAAGTTTAAAGTGAAGGGTGGTATGTGTTATTCTTCTACTTTGGTTTTATATTTGTAATTGAGAGATGTTATCTTTAATTTATTCACTGATTATTTCATTTATGATGAACTAATTTCTTTTTTAGGCTTAAGACGGATCTTTAGGGGGAACGATGGTTTTGTAATCTTTGATTTCAGTTTAATAAGCTATTATCTGATTTATCTATATTAATTTGAGCGTGAATTTATGAATTTCCTGATCAAGGATTCTTCGTGGACTTGTATGAATTCGAGAGATGAAATACGAGTCTAGACTTAGTTAGTATAGCATGTGTTCTTGATTTGTGTGAATGAACAGAATCTTGATGAATGTTAGGGTAGAGATATGCTTGACATCGCATGTAATCAGATAAAGGACTTGAACTTAAACCTTCTTTAATTGTAATTCACATAGAGATATAGTGAGTTAGTTGATTAAGGTGTTTAACTTGATTCTATCTTAATTGTGGATTGAAGTTAATACGGTATTAGTACGTCGAGAGGTGGCTAGTACTACATACGTGTTCTTAATTAATAAACTGGGATAGTGGATTAAACTGGAATAAAGGTGTAAAAATCAAAGTGATTATTAGAGTGAAGTCGGAAGTCTAATTCTCTATTATTTGTTTGAAAATTCAGTTTTTAGAGTTTGTTGAGTGTTTGGTGATTTTAATCTTTTTAATATTTTAGTTACGAACTTGAAATTGACTAGTTTAATAAAATTAGGATTAATAAGAAATTGGTACTTGTGAGTTTTAAATTCTTATTACAGTCTCTAAGGGAACGATACTCTACGTACTATTATATTACTTGTTGATCACGTATACTTACGTGTTGTGCGTAACTAGCTTTTACCCAACAAGTTTTTGGCGTCGTTGTCGGGGACTGTAGTATAGATTTTAATATTTTGCAATACCAGTTTAATTAGTCCAGTTTTACTTAAACATTTTTTTGTTTCGTTTTGTTAGTTATTTCAGGTTTTTGAAGTTGGTTTATGCAAACTCGATCCAAAAATCCAGACTTACTTCCTTTTAAGGACGACATTGAAAGACGCTTTCAAAGGCTAAGTAAATGGATTAAGGAAACAAGGGGCAACTTTGAAAATTCTGAGAAAGAAGAAGCAATGGCTGTAGAAGACCAGAAAGCGTTGAGGGACTTTGCTACACCCAAGGTGACTGAGCTGCAGTCAAGTATCACCAGGCCTGCTATAGCTGCGAATACATTCGCGATTAATCCTGGGACTATTCAAATGATCCATAATTCGGTTCAGTTTGGGGGACTGGCAAATGATGATCCTAACGAGCATTTGATTAGCTTTCTGAAAATATGCGACACTTTCAAGTACAATGGGGTGTCGAAAGACGCGGTAAGACTTCACTTGTTCCCATTCACTCTACTTGACAAGGCGAAGAGTTGGTTACATTCTCTACAGCCAGGATCGATAACTACATGGGATGACCTTGCTCAGAAATTTCTTGCAAAATTTTTCCCACAAGTGAAGACTGCAAAGATGAGAAACGAGATTATCATATTTGATCAGCAACATGGGGAGTCATTGCACGAGGCATGGGAGAGATACAAAGAATTGCTCAGAAAATGCCCACATCATGGATTGCCTAAGTGGTTGCAGATGAACACATTTTACAACGGACTACATGGGAATCTCAGGACTAGTATTGATGCAGCATCGGGGGGAGCGTTTACGGCAAAGAATTATGAGGAGGCATATCAGTTGATAGAGACGATGGCTGCTAACAACTATCAGTGGCCCATAGCAAGAATGACACAACCTACAGTCGCTGGAGTGTTAGAGGTAGATGGAGTGACGGCAATAACAGCGCAAATTTTAGCACTCTCTAAGAAGTTTGACGTTTGGTCAGGGGTACAGACACATCAAGTTGCAGTTATTTGTGAATTGTGCGCGGGTGAACATCCTACGGATCAATGTGCAATCAACCCAGAATCAATACAATTTTTGGGTAGCTACAACAAAATTTCCCAAAATACGTACAAGAGTGCATATAATCAGGGGAATAGGAATTTGGCGTGGAATAATAATCAAAATCAGCAAGCTCCACGACCATCGTATCCCCCAGGATTTCAGAATCAACAACAACCAGTTCAACGTCAAGAGAGGAAATCAAATTTAGAGGAGTTGCTATCGAAGTATATAACGAGCAATGAGGTAGCCATGAAAAATCAAGCAATGTCAATGAATTCACAAGAAATAGCCATCAAGAATTTAGAAAATTAGATGGGACAGATATCATTGGCATTGAATAACAGGACGCAAGGAACATTATTCAGTGATACAAAGAAAAATCCGAAAGGTAACCACGAGCAATGTCAGGCAATCATGTTGCGAAGTGGAAAACAGCTTGAGAGTCAGAAAATAGAAATTTTGGCTATAAAGGAGGTTGAGACTGTGACGCCCCAAAAATTAGGTATACATCACCCATCTTGGGTCATCAGATACATGGTACAAAATACAAATACAAACTTAATTATACAAATGTCGTGTAACATACGACAATACATAAACTGAGAGTTCTAATAGGAATATTGTCATCTAGACAATATCCATACTCAAGGAGCCCTCGTTATATTTATTGTCACACTATTTAACAGAATGGTGAGGACTACTAATGCTATCTTCTGGACCAGCACTCCTTTCCCTGACTCATCCTAGCTATATTCTCATTTCCTGAAGAGAACATTGAAAGAAAGGGTGAGCTCAACTAGCCTAGTAAGAAATATTATGACTAAGATAATGAAGAATAAATTATCAATAGTCTTCAACAATGTTAAACTAATAAAATACAATAGACATCAAGTTTAACTGCAGCGGAATAAGCAATCCATTAGAAGAGTCAAGTAGAGAATAAAACCTACTATCTTCTATGATTTAAAAATATTTTCATCAACTTTTATCATTGAGACTCAGCTTAATAAATAAACCACATCTTCTAATCATCCTTGTATTACGGGCCAAGGATATTCATTAAATCATCAATGATCATGACTATACCGAAAAATCCCTGGTCATAATCATACCACAAACTGTCTATCAATGCATTACAAGCCACTGAGGACTTTTACCACACCACTTATAACATCACAGTTCATGATTATACCGAATGATCCCTGGTCATAATCATACTAAGTCCATCTATGCACGTAAGCCAAAGATGACTTTTAACATAAAATAAACATGAGGATGATGACAATGTTATAGGGATTCAATTAAACAAGTTCAAGAATTAGTTTATCCAAGAACTAATAATATCCAAATTGTCAACATGATACTTCTTTGTAAAGTAACAGTCAAGAATGCTCAGAAGAATATTTTCATGAAAAGATACTGGATGAAGCGCGAATATCAAGGATATTCCACTAATTTCATGGAGTATAGAAATCAAAACTTTAACCAAATGAGTATAATAAAGAATATATGAAACTGCAAATGGATTTTCACCAGCCATGCGGTAATCCACGTATACAGATCATTTTCAGAATTTAATAAGGAATGAATATAAAGGATCATTCACCATGCATGTGGCAATCCACATAGACAGGTTATTCTAACAGAATAATAAAGAATGGAATAACAAAAGGATTCACCATGCATGCGATAGAGACCGCACAGACAGGTTATTCCCAACAGAATAATAAATGCGGAATAATAAATATGGAACCAGGTCAGGTGAAATTCACACCGACAGGATATTCCGCAGAATAATAAATGCGGAATAATAAATATGGAACCAGGTCAGGTGAAATTCACACCGACAGGATATTCCGACAGAATAATAAATGCGGAATAATAAATGATGGAACCAGGTCAGGTGAAATTCACACCGACGGGATATTCTGACAGAATCGTAAAGAACGGAATAATAAAAGAATTTCACCAAGTATGCGGTACTTCGCATAAACAGGTTATTCCAACATAATTATAAAGAATGGAATAACAGAAGAAGATCACCAAGTATTGGGTAAACAGCATATACAGGTAATTCCACCAAGTATAGGGTAAACCACGTATACAGGTTATTCCAACAGAATAATAAAGAATGGAATAACATAAGTTCTCTTCATGAATAAGAAAGAATAACACCCCTTACCATTTTAAAGAAGAACTGAAATAAAGAAGTAGTTAAGTGGCAGAATACTCTTCTTCTTTCTCTCTATAGTTTCTCTCTCTAGAGTTCAGTGAATTCCTAAGACATAATGAAGGAATGAGCTTCTATTTATAAGCTTGGTAGAGTAAGGGTAAAATAGTCTTTTCGCCATAATTTATGACATCATCGCTTACATCATCGATCAGATGACATCATTGCATACATCATCGATCAAATGACATCATTGCTTACATCATCCTTCTGATGACATCATTGCTTACCTCATCCTTCCGATGACATCATCGCTTACATCATCAGAATTCAAATTCAAATTGTTCTCTTTCACCTCATTTTACTTGTATACCATGAATTTACTATAATAATGTTACCATTCAAATTATAAAAAAAACATACTATCATATAATCACATTATACTACTATAAAATAATATTATAATAATATATTTAAATGAATTATTGATTTACTAATATAATTTCAACCAACGGTCTGAAAAATTAGTACATTTCCTCATGGAATAATATTGTACCCAAAAATGATTTGGACCGAAAATAAATATATTATCCGGGTGAATAGTAACTTGTGAATAGTAACTCCTGAATATTAACTCGTGAATAGTAACTCGTGAATAGTAACTCCGACACAAAAAATGTCTCAAATACTCGAGTGAATAATACTAGAGTGAATAGTAATTTAGATGAATAGTAACTCGTGAATAGCAACTCGTGAATAGTAACTCATGAATAGTAACTCCGACACAAAAAGTATCCTAAATACTCGAGTGAACAATACTAGAGTGAATAGTAATTTGGGTGAATAGTAACCTGTGAATAGTAATTCGTAAATAGTAACTTATGAATAGTACTCCGACACAAAAAGTGTCTCAAATACTCGAGTGAACGATACTAGAGTGAATAATAATTTGGGTGAATAGTAACCCGTGAATAGTAACTCGTGAATAGTAACTCCGACACAAAAAGTGTCTCAAATACTCGAGTGAATAATACTAGAGTGAATAGTAATTTAGATGAATAGTAACCCGTGAATAGTAACTCATGAATAGTAACTCATGAATAGTAACTTCGACACAAAAAGTGTCCTAAATACTCGAGCGAACAATACTAGAGTGAATAGTAATTTGGGTGAATAGTAACCTGTGAATAGTAATTCGTAAATAGTAACTCATGAATAGTACTCCGACACAAAAAGTTTCCCAAATACTCGAGTGAACGATACTAGAGTGAATAGTAATTTGGGTGAATAGTAACCCGTGAATAGTAACTCGTGAATAGTGACCATGTATTTTATGACAACTTGTTTACTTTAAAAAAAAATTTACATATCACCCTTAACTTTAACCTTTTATCAATTTAACCATTTACCAAAATAGAAAAATTGAATACTTTTATTTCATAAAATTCGGGGTCTCACAATCTCCCCTCCTTATGGAATTTCGCCCTCGAAATTAACGTACATACCTGATATTCGAAGAGATGAGAATACCTTACTTTCTTTTCGGATTGTACCTTTCCGGATAATTCCGCTCTATCATGATTTTTCCATTTCTCATCTCCTGTATTTCGAATATCATTTTAGAATATACCTTCAAAACAAAGGTTAATCGACATACCACAATTTATCCACTTATTAAGTAAACAATTTCAGCTTAGGTAAGTCACACCCTAGCGAAGTATATTACTCGTCTTCTAGACTAATATCTCCGTCAGTGACCATATCCCTGTAACATCAGTTAACAATTTCTGTCCACAATCATATGAATAACTCATAATCATAATTGTGATTCTGAATTACTTTTCGCACCCAGGAAGAAGAAAATTTACATAACCTATCTTCACCTGAAACATCAAAAATCATGGTTATACCAAATCACAATTCCTGCTCATAATCATACTAATAAATTCATCTTTGCACTACGGCTAAAGATTTACAACTGTATAACCAATAATCAACAGTTAATCTTCGCACTACAGGCCAAGGATATACAACTGTAAAATCAATAATGCTGAGACTCAGCTTAATAGTATCACGACCACGAATTATCCATGCACTACGTGCCAAAGATAATCGTGTTTTCAATTACGGTCATGATTATACCAAACAATCACTGGTCATAATCATACCAAGTCCATCTATGCACGTAAGCCACAGATGACTTTTACCACATCTATGAATTAATATTTCATTGCTGAGACTCAACTCAATAATTAATCCACATCATCAAATCATCCCTGCACTACAGGCCAAGGATATTCTTTAGTATCACGACCACGAATTATCCATGCACTACGTGCCAAAGATAATCGTGTTTTCAATTACGGTAATGATTTTACCGAACAATCCCTGGTCATAATCATACCAAGTCCATCTATGCACGTAAGCCACAGATGACTTTTACCACATCTATGAATTAATATTTCACTGCTGAGACTCAGCTCAATAATTAATCCACATCATCGAATCACCCTTGCACTCCGGCTAAGGATATTCTTTAGTATCACGACCACGAATTATGCATGCACTACGGCTAAAGATAATCGTGTTTTCATCAACGGTCCTGATCATGCCATAAAACAATTAGTCTTTGCACTACGGCCAAAGAGAATCCATAGCCATAATCATACCAAAAACTGTCCATCAATGCATTACGGGCCAATGAGGACTTTTTTCACATCATTTGTAACATTACGGTCATGATTATACCGAATAATCCCTGGTCATAATCATACCAAGTCCATCTGTGCACTACAGGCCACAGATGACTTTCAACAAAATATAAACATGAGAATGAGGTATTGACGTATATAGGGTTTCAAACCTCTTAGAAACTTTCGCGTCATTCGCTCCTCATTATCAACCAAATGGGATGCAAACCTGGATAACTCTGCAAACTTAACCTCGTACTGCGATATGGTCATATTATTTTGCTCCAATGCTTATCTCAACATTGTTAGATGCCATTTTCAAACACTGCCACAAAACAAGGGTTAATTAACATATCACATATTATTCCTATACTCTGACCGACCAATTAAATACCAAATAAACTTAGGTAGGTCATACTAGCAAAGGAATTCCCCGTCTCTCCCCTCCTAGTTCTTATCTTACATCTCAGCCAGGGATCATATCCCTAAGCTTTGATACCAACTATGACGCCCCAAAAATTAGGTATACATCACCCATCTTGGGTCATCAGATACATGGTACAAAATACAAATACAAACTTAATTATACAAATGTCGTGTAACATACGACAATACATAAACTGAGAGTTCTAATAGGAATATTGTCATCTAGACAATATCCATACTCAAGGAGTCCTCATTATATTTATTGTCACACTATTTAACAAAATGGTGAGGACTACTAATGTTATCTTCTGGACCATCACTCCTTTCCCTGACTCGTCCCAGCTATATTCTCATTTCCTGAAGAGAACATTGAAAGAAAGGGTGAGCTCAACTAGCCCAGTAAGAAATATTATGACTAAGATAATGAAGAATAAATTATCAATAGTCTTCAACAATGTTAAACTGATAAAATACAATAGACATCAAGTTTAACTGCAGCGGAATAAGCAATCCATTAGAAGAGTCAAGTAGAGAATAAAACCTACTATCTTCTATGATTTAAAAATATTTTCATCAACTTTTATCATTAAGACTCAGCTTAATAAATAAACCACATCTTCTAATCATCCTTGTATTACGGGCCAAGGATATTCATTAAATCATCAATGATCATGACTATACCGAAAAATCCCTGGTCATAATCATACCACAAACTGTCTATCAATGCATTACAAGCCACTGAGGACTTTTACCACACCACTTATAACATCACAGTTCATGATTATACCGAATGATCCCTGGTCATAATCATACTAAGTCCATCTATGCACGTAAGCCAAAGATGACTTTTAACATAAAATAAACATGAGGATGATGACAATGTTATAGGAATTCAATTAAACAAGTTCAAGAATTAGTTTATCTAGCACCTAATAATATCCAAATTGTCAACATGATACTTCTTTATAAAGTAATAGTCAAGAATGCTCAGAAGAATATTTTCATGAAAAGATACTGGATGAAGCGCGAATATCAAGGATATTCCACTAATTTCATGGAGTATAGAAATCAAAACTTTAACCAAATGAGTATAATAAAGAATATATGAAACTGCAAATGAATTTTCACCAGCCATGCGGTAATCCACGTATACAGATCATTTTCACAATTTAATAAGGAATGAATATAAAGGATCATTCACCATGCATGTGGCAATCCACATAGACATGTTATTCCAACAGAATAATAAAGAATGGAATAACAAAAGGATTCACCATGCATGCGATAGAGACCGCACAGACAGGTTATTCCCAACAGAATAATAAATGCGGAATAATAAATATGGAACCAGGTCAGGTGAAATTCACACCGACAGGATATTCCGCAGAATAATAAATGCGGAATAATAAATATGGAACCAGGTCAGGTGAAATTCACACCGACAGGATATTCCGACAGAATAATAAATGCGGAATAATAAATGATGGAACCAGGTCAGGTGAAATTCACACCGACGGGATATTCTGACAGAATCGTAAAGAACGGAATAATAAAAGAATTTCACCAAGTATGCGGTACTTCGCATAAACAGGTTATTCCAACATAATTATAAAGAATGGAATAACAGAAGAAGATCACCAAGTATTGGGTAAACAGCATATACAGGTAATTCCACCAAGTATAGGGTAAACCACGTATACAGGTTATTCCAACAGAATAATAAAGAATGGAATAACATAAGTTCTCTTCATGAATAAGAAAGAATAACACCCCTTACCATTTTAAAGAAGAACTGAAATAAAGAAGTAGTTAAGTGGCAGAATACTCTTCTTCTTTCTCTCTATAGTTTCTCTCTCTAGAGTTCAGTGAATTCCTAAGACATAATGAAGGAATGAGCTTCTATTTATAAGCTTGGTAGAGTAAGGGTAAAATAGTCTTTTCGCCATAATTTATGACATCATCGCTTACATCATCGATCAGATGACATCATTGCATACATCATCGATCAAATGACATCATTGCTTACATCATCCTTCTGATGACATCATTGCTTACCTCATCCTTCCGATGACATCATCGCTTACATCATCAGAATTCAAATTCAAATTGTTCTCTTTCACCTCATTTTACTTGTATACCATGAATTTACTATAATAATGTTACCATTCAAATTATAAAAAAAACATACTATCATATAATCACATTATACTACTATAAAATAATATTATAATAATATATTTAAATGAATTATTGATTTACTAATATA
Source organism: Panax notoginseng (assembly GCA_016801055.1). Lineage (NCBI taxonomy): Eukaryota > Viridiplantae > Streptophyta > Magnoliopsida > Apiales > Araliaceae > Panax > Panax notoginseng. The sequence continues at coordinate 100,681,968 of CM029013.1, forward strand.
ATTTCAACCAACGGTCTGAAAAATTAGTACATTTCCTCATGGAATAATATTGTACCCAAAAATGATTTGGACCGAAAATAAATATATTATCCGGGTGAATAGTAACTTGTGAATAGTAACTCTGAATATTAACTCGTGAATAGTAACTCGTGAATAGTAACTCCGACACAAAAAATGTCTCAAATACTCGAGTGAATAATACTAGAGTGAATAGTAATTTAGATGAATAGTAACTCGTGAATAGTAACTCGTGAATAGTAACTCATGAATAGTAACTCCGACACAAAAAGTATCCTAAATACTCGAGTGAACAATACTAGAGTGAATAGTAATTTGGGTGAATAGTAACCTGTGAATAGTAATTCGTAAATAGTAACTTATGAATAGTACTCCGACACAAAAAGTGTCTCAAATACTCGAGTGAACGATACTAGAGTGAATAATAATTTGGGTGAATAGTAACCCGTGAATAGTAACTCGTGAATAGTAACTCCGACACAAAAAGTGTCTCAAATACTCGAGTGAATAATACTAGAGTGAATAGTAATTTAGATGAATAGTAACCCGTGAATAGTAACTCGTGAATAGTAACTCATGTATAGTAACTCCGACACAAAAAGTGTCCTAAATACTCGAGTGAACAATACTAGAGTGAATAGTAATTTGGGTGAATAGTAACCTGTGAATAGTAATTCGTAAATAGTAACTCATGAATAGTACTCCGACACAAAAAGTTTCCCAAATACTCGAGTGAACGATACTAGAGTGAATAGTAATTTGGGTGAATAGTAACCCGTGAATAGTAACTCGTGAATAGTGACCATGTATTTTATAACAACTTGTTTACTTTAAAAAAAATTTACATATCACCCTTAACTTTAACCTTTTATCAATTTAACCATTTACCAAAATAGAAAAATTGAATACTTTTATTTCATAAAATTCGGGGTCTCACAGAGACAGACAGTGAGAATAAAGTGGGTGAGAACAGACAGGGAGAAGAAAAGTAATTGGAAAAGAGTACACCAATTAACACAACGGTTGTCTATCATCCCCCACCTTTTCAGCAAAGAGTACAAAAGCAGAAATTAGACAAGCAGTTTGCACAATTTTTGGAAGTTTTTAAGAGACTTCAGATTAACATCTCGTTCGCAGAAGCCCTAGAGCAGATGCCAAGTTATGCAAAGTTCATGAAAGGGATTTTGTCCAGGAAAAAGAAGTTGGAAGACTTTGAAACTGTGGCATTAACAGAGGAGTGCAGTGCGGTTTTACAGTGAAAGTTGCCACCAAAGTTGAAAGATTCGGGGAGTTTTACCATTCCATACACGATTAGGAACATGTCATTCAACAAGTGCTTATGTGATTTGGGGGCAAGTGTGAACCTTATACCGTCATCAGTTTATACAGAACTGGGTTTGCCAGCTCCAAAGCCTACGAACATCTCATTACAGTTGGTGGATAGGTCGGTCACGTACCCGAGAGGCATTGTAGAGGACATATTAGTTAAGGTAGACAAGTTCATATTCCTCGCGAATTTCATTATTCTGGATTTTGAGGAAGATAAGAATATCCCAATCATCCTCGGGAGATCGTTTTTGGCTACGGGTAGGACACTCATTGACGTACAAAAAGGTGAACTAATGATGAGGGTTCAAGATCAAGAAGTAAAATTCAACGTTTTCAAAGCCATGAAATTTCCTACGGATGAAGAAGATTATTTCCGGATGGATATCTTTGCTCAGATAATCTTGATATAGAATTTGTGGACTACTTACAGATGCTAGACTCCCTGCCACGAGTTAGCAGATTTAGAGCACCATTTGAACCATTGTACACAGATGAAGAAGCCAAAATAGGGATAAAATCGTTATTGGAAGAGCCACCGTCTCTTGAACTTAAGCTACTCCCTAAATACCTCAGGTATGCATACTTAGGCCATTCTAATTCTTTACCTGTTATTATTTTCGCTGCACTTAACGAATTGCAGGAAGAAAAGTTGCTGAGAGTGCTTATGGACCACAAATCGGCTATAGGATGGACAATTACGAATATCAAAGGAATCAACCCATCCTTTTGTATGCATAAAATTCTGATGGAAGATGATGCAAGACCGACAGTGGAGCAACAGAGACGGCTTAACCCAATTATGAAAGAAGTGGTCAAGAAAGAAATCCTGAAATGGTTGGATGAGGGTATCATTTACCCGATTTCAGACAGCAAGTGGGTCAATCCGGTGCAATGTGTGCCGAAAAAAGGAGGAATGACCATGGTTCAGAATGATGACAATGAGCTAATTCTGGCAAGGATAATGACTAGTTGGAGGGTTTGCATGGACTATAGGAAGTTGAATAAGGCGACCCGCAAAGATCACTTCCCTTTGCCCTTTATCGATCAGATGTTGGACAGATTAGCGGGACATGAGTACTGCTTATTGGATGGATATTCGGGTTATAATTAGATCGTCATCGCTTTTGAAGATCAAGAGAAGACTACTTTCACGTGCCCATACGGTACATTCACATTTAGGATAATGTCGTTTGGCTTGTGTAATGCACCCGCTACCTTCTAGAGGTGTATGATGGCCATCTTCTCAGACATGGTGGAGAAGAATGTGGAAGTCTTTATGGACGACAAAGATGATTTTGATGCGTGTCTGGAGAATTTGGTAATGGTCTTACAAAGATGCACAGGCACAAATTGGATCCTTAACTGGGAAAAGTGCCATTTCATGGTTGAAGAAGGCATAATTTTGGGGTACAAGGGCTCAGCTCAAGGATTAGAGGTTGATAAAGAGAAGTTAGAAACAATTAAAAAGCTTCCTCCACTAAGTTCAGTTAAAGGAATTAGAAGTTTTCTAGGACATGTTGGGTTCTACAGAAGATTCATAAAGGACTTCTCTAAAATTGCAAAACCTTTGTGCAGTCTTTTAGAGAAGGATTCAGTGTTCAAGTTTGATGAAGAGTGTAAATTGGAATTCGAGTTGTTGAAGAAGAAATTGACCACAGCTCCCGTAATCGTTGCGCCAGATTGGAATATACCCTTCTAGTTAATGTGTGATGCGAGCGACTATGCGGTTGGGACTGTTTTGGGTCAACGCCGAGAGAAGGTATTTCATGCTATCTATTATGCAAGTAAGACACTCACGAAGACTCAAATGAACTACACAACTACGAAGAATGAATTACTTGTAGTGGTTTATGCATTCGATAAATTTCTGGCATACTTGATCGGGACAAAGGTAGTAGTTTATACAGATCACTCGGCCATTCGGTATCTAATTTTGAAAAAAGATGCTAAGCCACGCCTTATTAGATGGATTCTCCTTTTACAAGAGTTTGATTTAGAAATAAAGGATAGAAAGGGGACGGATAATCAAGTTGCCGATCATTTGTCTAGGCTAGAAAATCAGGGTAAAAAGAAAGAAGACAATTGTGTAATAAATGAGTTATTCCCAGATGAGCAACTGTTTGGGATAAATACAGAATTCCCATGGTACGCGGACTTTGCGAATTACCTAGTGAGCAACATTCTTCCCCCTGATCTTACACGACAACAGAAAAAGAAGTTTCTCCATGATGTGAAGTGGTATATGTGGGATGAGCCTTACTTATTCAAACAGTGCGCCGACAAGATGATCAGAAGATGTGTGCCCTACAGTGAAGTGAAGAACATACTGCATGAGTGTCACTCATCTGCGTATGAGGGACACTATGGTAGTGAGAGAACAATGGCAAAAGTGCTTCAAGCCTGGTTTTATTGGCCTACATTATTTAAAGATGCCCACTAATTTGTTAAAACGTGTGATAGATGTCAACGGGTGGGCAACATATCGAAAATGAATGAGATGCCACTTTAAACTATTTTAGAAGTTGAGATTTTTGATGTATGGGGCATAGATTTCATGGGGCCATTTCCTTCATCATTTACAAATTAGTACATTTTGCTTGCGGTGGACTATGTCTCAAAGTGGGTTGAAGCAATAGCACTCCCGACCAACGATGCCAAAGTGGTTCTCAAATTCTTGCAGAAGAACATTTTTATGAGGTTTGGCACCCCGAGAGCTATTATAAGTGATGAAGGTAGTCACTTCTGTAACAAATCGTTCACAACTCTATTGGCAAAGTATGGGGTCAACTATAAGGTAGCTACAACATATCATCCCCAAACCTATGGGCAAGCTGAGGTTTCGAACAGGGAAATGAAGAGAATCTTGGAAAAGGTGGTAAACCTGAATCGAAAGGATTGGTCTCTTAGGTTGGAAGATGCACTATGGGCCTACCGGACTGCTTATAAAACACCGATTGGTATGTCACCATACCAATTACTATACGGGAAAGCATGTCACTTGCCTGTGGAGTTACATCACAAGGCCTACTGGGCTATTCAGAAACTGAACTTCGATCAAGCAGCTATAGGGGAAAAGAGATTACTTCAGTTAAACGAGCTCGATGAATTCCATCTTTAAGCTTACGAGAACTCGAAGTTATACAAAGAAAAGGTCAAGAAATGACACAATCAGAAAATCATGCACCGAAAGTTCGAACCAGAACAATCAGTACTACTTTTCAACTCAAGGTTGAGGTTGTTCTCGGGAAAGTTAAAATCAAGGTGGTCGGGGCCATTCACCATCAAAATAGTGTTCTCACATGGCGCCGTTGCACTATACAGTAGAAGCCCATTGGAGACTTTCAAGGTCAACGGCCAACGGTTGAAGCACTATTGGGGTGGCAAGTCCAATTGGCATGTCATCGCAATCACATTATCAAACGCACCATAAACAGGAAGTAGTCAGGCTGAACGACTTAAAATCAAGCGCTAATTGGGAGGCAACCCAATCATCTTTTTATTTTTCATATGTTTTAGTCATGTTAGTTAAATTATAGTTTAGAGTAATTAGGATATAATAAGTTCATTTAGTAGATATTATATTGTAGTGTTCTTCATAATCTATCAACCATTCTTCAAATGATCTCAATTTACTTACACTAATGTTTCATGGTCTTGCAGGATCCTAAAGTGTTCATGGTTTGAAGTAGCAAGGAAAGAAAAGAAGAGTAAAGAGCCCAATTCCAGTGTGCATGACCGCCGGGGTGCGCCCTCACAAGCCTAATACCCCCGCTGGGACGAGGGTCCTTCCATCAAAATACCAGGGAGCATGCCCACCAGGGCCGGCTTCGTATGCCTTATACCCCCCGTCGGGGCGGGGGTCCTGGAATTCCAAAGAGCAGTTTCGGCAGTTGCCTTCCTTATACCACTACCCCATTACTCTCTCCCATTACTTCTCTTACCTTCTCCATTACAACTTAAACTCCTATCCATTATAACCATCCTTACCCACGATTTGGATAGTACAACTCCATCATCTCAGTTCATTAAAACGCACGAACCCACTATCTCCATCACTTCTATTCTTCTCCATACACCATCTCTATATAAATACACCCTCTCAACCCAAGTTCACCGCATCCTTCCATCTCCATATCCAAAATCTATGAATTATGCAAATTATTGAGATAAGTGTATAGCAATTGAGTGTGAGGCATAATTCTACAAGTTCTTCATCTTCTCTTACCATAATTGCCATAAAAATTACCAAGTTTGGGAGAAGAAATCAGTGTGCACACCAAGCGTTCGACAGAGTGTGTGAGTTAAGTTTAGGTGGAAATAGTTATGTTACATCTTACTCAATTACGTGGCATCTCAACCCACTGCAAAACGACAAAGGGGAGAAAGTTCAAGGCCCGCACAACCGGCACGGACCTTTAATTGCCATAAATTTAAAAGTGCCACCGCCGCCGACCGTTATGACTACATGGTGACTAAAGCTCTTACACCCGAGCGGGGGTTGGCACCGGATCATGTGGATGGGGAGATGATGCAACAGATTTATCAGAAAGGGTGGAACAAGTTTACGGAGGAACCCAAAGCTTCCATTGTCAATGTGGTCAAGGAATTTTATTCAAACGCCAAGGACAAGGCCCCTTTCAATGCGTTCGTGTTGGGTAGATTGGTTCCATTCAGTGCCGATGTAATCAACACTTATTATTAGTTATGAGTGCTGAGACATTATCAGTATGCTCATTTACGTGACAACGATCTAGATTTTGAGGCTATTCTGAAGGATATGACTAAGCCAGGTACAACATAGATTAAGGGTCGGAAAGGAGGCACGGTTTTTCACAGTAAGGATCTTAGCAGGTATGGGAAGATATGGTACGCATTCTTATGTGCCAAACTGTTTTCGTCCACACACACATCAGACGTGACCAAAGAGAAGGCACTACTGTTATACGCAATTGTGCAAGATTTCATCATCAACGTTGGGGCCATAATCAATTTTTCCATTCGTCGATGCTTACGAGGAAATTTTTCGGGTGGCTTGCCACACCCATCACTCATTTGTGGATTGTGTCGCTAAGCGGGTATTAGATGGTCTGATGATGAACCCACTTAGATGCCACTGCAGCTACTAGATTTCAGAATGATTGCACGGTATTCGGTGTGGGCAAGAGGTGAGTCACATCCAAGAGGTGTAGGTTTTGTATTTCCCTCAGCTTCAGAGGATGAAGCTAACGCTGAGGACACCTCGGATGATGCCAAGTTTCAAGAGGATGCGGCGATGGGAGAGCAAGAAGTAGAGGAGGCACCATAGTTCGACGCCATATATAGCCCTTAGTTTCTTGCATTTTAACGACAAATGGAGGAGCACAACAAGGAAGCACGACGGGAGATGCGACGACTGGCAGTTAGGTAAGATCACATGTTTGATGCAATGAACCTGTCGTTCGCATCATTGAACATGATGCTCCAAAGCTTCAATCTTACTGCTCAATTTCCATACCAGCAACCGGGCCCAATGCCACGATTTCCACCAAGTGATTCTGAAGAAGAAGAACATAACACAACACCACCCCAGGCTTAAAGTGCTTACAGGGAAGTCCTCATATTTTTAGTGCTATATCTATACAATGAGGGCATTGTAATTTTAAAGTTTGGGGGAGTTAGATTTTATTTTGAATTTTATGTTTCCATGCATAATGTCATTAGTTAGGTTTGCATTTGTATTGCACGTTAGTTTTGCATTTTAGTTTTAGGATTTGTGATGTTGCATTCATGTAATAATATAGCTTCATAGTAGCTTAGGTGAATAAATAGTTTAATTATTAGTTCTGCATTTTGTTATGTTACGTTTGCCATCTAATAAAAAAAATAATAATTTAGTTAGAATTGTGTTGTGTTTGCATATGTCCAGCAGTGTTGTGGTTCATTTTATTTTGGCCAATAATGCGATTCGATAAATACAACACTGATTATTAGAACCTTGATGTAGTTTCTGTTATGAATTGAATCTTGTTCTTGTTTGAAACTGGTATAAAACGGTTAACACGCTAATAACATCTGTGTCGACTGGTTAGTTCAAATTGATATATAAAGAGTTTCTAAAGGTTATTACTATTGTGAATGAGAAAACGACAAAGATAAGCAGTGAAGACGAAGAATTGGGCAAGAACCTAAGTTTGTGGGGATAAATGTGGGGTACATAAGCTTTATATATATATAAAAATAAAAAATATATTTATATATGTCGTGACTAGTCTTGTTTCGGGGCCTTTGTTACTTGAGCAAGTACGCCCGTAGGGGTGTCTTAACACCTAGCGCCCTAAGGTCTTTTATGGTCTGAGAGTCGTATGTTGAAAGCTCGCTAAGGGGTAACACTGTTAGCCTAATGGAATGAGGCATTGAACAGTCATGTTAAAATATATATATATATATATATATATATATATATAAATAATTAGACGGGAAAAGAGCAAAAAGCCCCCGTGAAAAGAAATATATATATATATATATATATATATATATATATATATATATATATATATATATAAAGTATAAGTACCGTATGTGAACCCTTGATAGTGGTAATTGTTTAATTTTAGTTGGAACTCGTCTGCTTTTAAAATTTTTTATTTTGCTCTGTATGATTCCTTATAAGAAGTTGGTTATGTATTGAATTTTAGTCTGTATCAGTTTTCATGGATGTTGCACACACACACATACACACACTATATCAGTGATAACGGTCTAAGATTCGAGGATTGATAAGAAACTATTGAGTGGTTTTGATATTAGGTGTTAAAATGTTTGCTTGATCTTCCTGAGGCCGGTGGAATACTTTTGAGTTTATGACGCTGTTGGATTCAAAGACATATAGATTAGATGTATCACATATCATTTCATTGCATTGCATTTCATAACATGTTAGTTTGTTTGATTGCATGTGCTCGAGGACTAGCACGTTTTAAGTTTGGGGGATTCTGATAAGTGGATTTTATATCCATAAATCGGTTCCTAATCCAAGCTTAATCGGTGTTAATTTCTTGTGTTTACATTCTATTTTACTTGTTTCTTGTTATTTTATGTGTAGGAAGGTTGGTGTGGGAAATGAGTGAAAAAGGAAGCAATTGGAGCTAAATTTGAGCAAGTTAAGATATTATCCAAAGTCAGTTTGCAGAGGGCTAGCCCGCCGGGGCGGGCATATTTAACCTTTACACCCCCGCCGGGGCGGGGGGTCTTCAATCCCAGTTGACAGAATGCTAGCTCACGGGGGCGGGTGTTTCCTATGCAATTACCCCCGTCGGGGCGGGGGGTTCCAAAGCCTGACTCTCCTAGCTTGGTTCTAACTCTGCTGGGACGTGGATTTGTGGACTTGGATAGCGTTTGGACTCTGAGTGACATGTGACTTCGACCAAAACTGATGTGTGGTATATATATTGAGCAACAAATAATGAAATGAAGATCATGCAAAGCAATTAACAGAGATTAAGGACATAATTGGATAGCGAGCATCGGAGTGAAGATTTTGAAGAACGTTCATATCGATTGCGGATTAAGGCTAAAGTGAAGGGTGTTTTGTGTTATTCTTCTACTTTGGTTTTATATTTGTAATTGAGAGATGTTATCTTTAATTTATTCAGTGATTATTTCATTTATGATGAACTAATTTCTTTTTAGGCTTAAGACGGATCTTTAGGGGGAACGATGGTTTTGTAATCTTTGATTTCAGTTTAATAAGCTATTATCCGGTTTATCTATATTAATTTGAGAGTGAATTTATGAATTGCCTGATCAACGATTCTTTGTGGACATGTATGAATTCGAGAGATAAAATATGAGTCTAAACTTAGTTAGTATAGCATGTGTTCTTGATTTGTGTGAATGAATAGAATCTTGATGAATGTTATGGTAGAGATATGCTTGACATCGCATATAATCAGATAAAGGACTTGAACTTAAACCTTCTTTAATTGTAATTCACATAGAGATATAGTGAGTTAGTTGATTAAGGTGTTTAACTTGATTCTATCTTAATTATGGATTGAAGTTAATACGGTATTAGTACGTCGAGAGGTGGCTAGTACTACATACGTGTTCTTGATTAATAAACTGGGATAGTGGATTAAACTAGAATAAAGGTGTAAAAATCAGAGTGATGCTTAGATTGAAGTCGGAAGCCTAATTCTCTATTATTTGTTTGAAAATTCAGATTTTAGAGTTTGTTGAGTGTTTGGTGATTTTAATCCTTTTAATATTTTAGTTGCGAACTTGAAATTGATTAGTTTAATAAAATTAGGATTAATAAGAAATTGGTACTTGTGAGTTTTAAATTCTTATTACAGTCTCTTAGGGAACGATACTCTACTCACTATTATATTACTTGTTGGCCACGTATACTTGCGTGTTGTGCGTAACTAGCTTTTACCCAACAATGCAAAATTATATTACTTGAACTGGCTGTTGTGCGTAAAATCTAATTACGCACAACACGCAAGTATACGTGGTCAACAAGTAATAAAGTGAAAGTAGAGTATCGTTCCCACGAGGAATTGTTTAATAAAAATCACCAAGTACTAACCCGTAACTAACTCAATCTTATTTAAACAAACGAATTTCAAATTATATAAATTAAATTATTTAATTACACTAATTCTAATTACCACTAATTAAAAATCAGATTATGAAGATTTAAGATCACAACTTCACTTATTGCTTCATTTAAGTTAACACACTTCTCATCAATTATTTTCTATTCTGAATTGTTAATCAAGAATACTAAAGCAAATAAAACCACCTCTCGATGCATAATATCCATACTCACTTAAATCCACAGATGATAGAATTAAGAAAGACACCCTAATTAACTAATCCACTATATCTCTATGTGAATTACAATTAAAAAGGATTTACAGCACAATTTCTCTATAAGATTACATATGGCGTAAAGGCATATCTCCATCCTAAACACGAATCATGAATTCCATCTATGCAGAAATCACAAACACGTGCTATCATGATCAGATCTAAATCTAAAACTTAATCTCTCGAGTTTATATAGATTATCACGGTAATTGATGGCCAATCAAATAAATAATTAGGTCCAAATCACAATACACAATCCTCACAATAGAACATAATATATGATAGCAAAGCATATTAAAATAAACTACACAATAAGATCCATTGTAATCTTAAACAAAGAATTAGTTCATTGAATTAAAATTAAGAATCCACACTTGCATACACATTAAAAGACAAAGATAGAAGAAGATAGAATCTATTGTCTGTAGATTTGATACTCTCTCCTTTCTTCTACTTTGAATCTTCAGTGGTCTCCAAGTTGCTTCAATCTCCAAATCTCATAAGAACTTGAGCTTTGGTCCTAATCTAATCTAATTAAATCCTCTCTCCCCCTCTAATCCTTGTGATTCTCCTCCTTTTATAAGTATCTTTATATGTCTTTAAGTCCTCTTGAAAGTCCATGAGTCAATCGGATCGAACCAATCCTTCTTGGACTCAAATTTGGACAAAATTCGCATTTTCTACGTGTACCCCCACCCCGGCGGGGGTTTAGTCTTGTAAAGGGCCCACCCCGACTAACATACACACTGTTTTACAGCTGGTACCCCCGCCCCGGCGGGGGTTTTATGAAGAGAAAGCCCACCCCGGCGGGGGTCCTTTTTCTGCTTTGACGTCCTTTGGGAAAATGGTCATAACTTATTCGTCTGAACTCCGATTTCGATGATTTAAGATGTCTGAAAAGAGGAGATGTAGATTAATAACTTCCATGCTTTGAGTTTGTCAAAATAAGGACTGGAGAAATGTTGAAATTGGCTCTGAAGTGGCTGTTATGTAAATGGTCACCCAAAACAGTGAAGTTCAACGTCCGTTGGTACAAAGGTCATCCCTCATGCATCCGAACTCCGATTGGAATGATTCAAAATGTTCCGGAAAGCTCAGAAGAAGCTCTACAATATATTCAAAGTTCCAAGCCAAGAACATGAAAACCCAAACGATGTCCAGATTACTTTTCTTTGCGATTTCATACCAATTCTTTGCGATTTCAGCTCCCAAGCATATAATCTATAAAACGAACACAAAATGCATGAAAAGTAACTAAGAAACATGAGTTTAAGCAAATAATTCAAGTAACAGATACCGGATAAGTTGGTATAAAAACTACTTATTAGATTACACCCAACACTTACCCTTTAACCTAGTGTGCATACACGGATGAAAAACCTGCAAAGATGGAATAAACAAAGAAAATAAAAGTGTTTAAATTAAGACTGAATTGATTATAACTAATATAGAATTAAATACCAAACATAAATTCCCTCGCAACGGCGTCAAAAACTTGTTGTCCGATTTTTGTTAGAGACGAACCCACAAGAATCTATATCTAATAAACCCCAACTACTAATTTTATATCAACCCAATTTTGTTTAAACTACTAAAACATATGAATGTTAATTAAATTAAACTAAGAGTAAATTTAGCACAAAAATTGATTCTAGATATATAAAAGCTTAAGACTACAATATCCCTAATTATGCAGTATAAATCAATTATTCAATTCATCTAATTATTAAATTCACTTGAATTGTTAACAATAATTCATGATTATTTATAAGCACTTGCCCAAGGATCTAATAAAAATATTCAACTCAATTAATCTTGTAATATTCATATACAAAACAAAAGAATCAAAATCATTAAGTATCAATTCCCAAAAGTTACATGTAGTAAAAAGAGATATCCCTATTCAATTCACAACCCTTATTATTAATCCCATGCAAACAATTAAGAATACATGCTATTATATTCAGATCTAACCCTATATTTTATCTCCCGAATTCATCTAGTGGACCACACTAATTATTGGCCAGACAATTAATCAATAAGTATAAAATACAATAGACAACTAAATTTAAATAAATAGGACTTCAATAGATAACTAATTTATAAGCATAAAAGGTTCAATTGCAATCTTAATTATAAATTTAGTTCATGCTGAAAATTAAAATCAAAAATCCCAAACAAATCATAACAAATAAATTACAAAACTGAATAAGGAAGAAAATAAAAATTCAGTAGATGTTCTTCAGTCTTCAATTCTTCAGCCTGAATTCCTCATGATGCTCTGCAACCTTCAATCTATATATCCACTATCCAAGTCAATCTCTATGAAAATTTGATAGCAAGCCCTCTCCATTTTTATATCTTTTGTTCTCTCCAAGTCAGCTTTACATAGAATCTTATTTTGAGTAGAAATCAACTTCTTTTCCTTAGCCTTGCATAAATCTCGACCACTTTTTCTTGACTCCTAGCACCCCGACGATGTTTTTGTACTAGAGAATAGCACCCCAACGCTGGAGACTTGCTGGAATTTACATTTTTGTCCTTAATGAAGCCAAGAGTCATGTTTTGTCCTAACCCGTAAAATAACAACTAAACAAATAAAAAAAATCCTAAAATACTTTAAAACAAACAATATGTCAAATCTAAAAATAATCAATTCATGATATATTACCCACTCATTACATTACTCAATAGAAATACACATCAACAGTACATGCTAATAGATGCACAAAATAATCTTTGAGATAATTGAGGTTTACTTTAATTTGGATAAGGTTTTTGGGGTTTTCAACTATACTTCTTATGACAAAATAAAATCAATAACGATTCTCCAAGTAAGACTTGACAATAAGATACTTGGTGTTGCTAAGAGCATCTTCAAGAGTAGTAGTAAAAAAACTCTTCAAGTTAAAGTTTGTTGACCTACGTGACAATTTGAAAAGAATTATTTGCTACTTTCATATTTTGTGTCTCGTCAGTCTCTTCAATTCAATGAACTTTACATCAAACTCATCGAGCGTAATAAATGTTTTTAGCCTTTAATTGTAGATCTGAAGAGTGAGAAGGAGATTACAAATTTGAAGAGTGAGAAGAAGGTTGCAGATTTGATGACTAAGGTTGAAGAGACTGTTGGAGAGAATTTTTTTGATGTGGCTCACCTATTTGAGTATCCCAACATAGTTGAAGAGTCTGTTGGAGATGCTCTAATAGAGTTGTCATAGTATTTAGAGATCATTATATATATATATATATATATATATATATATATATATATATATATGGAAATGATCTATGAAAAACATTAGTTCTGGACACTATTTCAACTAACTGTTATTCAACCATCCAAAATTAGAGTCATACTCAAATAATTATCCTTATTAGAGTGAATATAATATAAACTCAATCACTATTTCTTATTTATAATTAAAAATCATATGACGATAATCAATAATTGTGATAACCCAGGATTTCGAATAATCCGAATTTTATGGATAAATTTTTTTTATTTAATATTAATATTGATTATCAATTTTGTGACGAGTATCTGTGATACGAGTCTCGAGAAGTAGTCAATTTGTGTATTAACTGAGAAAATATGAGTAGAGTTGTGCTTAACATATTTAGAAACCTTAACCCTAAGTCCGGATAGGGATTCAATAGAAAATATAATTAAAATAATTATATTCATGAGTTCGTGTTAGTGTTGTATAGAATTTTGATCGATGATTGATCGAGTAGGGTACAAAATTAGTAAACTCTAATCTTAGGATTAGAAACCCTAACGTACCGTTAAAAACCTTAATTGAAAGCTGGGAAACCCTAATTTTAAATTCAAAAATCCTAAACCCTAATTAGGAAACCCTAATCCTAATTAGTAAGCCATAAAGTGATTAGTAAATGTTAATATAATTAGGAAACCCTAATTATACTTTAGAAATATTAATTTCTATTTAAAACACTAATTATATTTTAAAAATCTGAATTTTCTATTTTAAAACCCTAATTTAGAAAATCCTAGAAGTTAAGGTTGTAAAACCTAAGGATTAGAACCTTAGGGTTAAACCCTAAGGGTTTGGTCAATTGCCTAGAAAGCCATTAAAATTACATGATCAAAGTCTAAATTGCCCTTTTTTGGATTTTTATGAGGTAACTTGCAAATCTTGCCATATCAAGAGTTGGTGACCAACTAAAGGCATCCATTTAACTTATTTCTCATCCAAGATCAGATCTAGCATGACACCTTGCATTGCATACATGTTTTGTATCTAATTATAAGAGATAAAAGAGAGAGAAAGTCACAAAATTTGCTCATTTTGCTTTCTTTCTCTCAACAACTCTTTCTCTCTCCAAGACCTCCAAACTTCATAAGTAAATCAGTCCCATAAATAGTCCTTAGATCACTAAGATCAGCTAAGGAGATCATAGATCAAATATTGGACAAAGAAGGTATAAAAGTCCTAACCCTATTTGATCTTATGTAATCTTGTGTGAACCAGCGTCTGACAAGCTTTTCATATGCCTTGATCTGTCAGTTGTTATGTTTTATGATGATATGGTTGTATCCAGTTTGTAGCATGTAATGTGGACTATAGATCCTGGCCTTTAGATCTCTTAAAACATCAACATAGAGAACATATTAGGTGGTCAAAGTAGGCCATTCAGCCATGCTTTAGAGTTTCTGGAGTTTCCAGAAATGGGAAGGTCACGCTTTCTGACAGCGTTTGACCAGGCTAGATTTGGATATTGTGCTATTGTTGAATTGAGATGTTGTCAGGTAAATGTTCCTTGACACATAGACTATAGATTAGAATCATAATATCGACCGTTTGATGACCAGAACTAAAAGAAAATTGATCTAGAAAGAGACCACTCGAACTGCCTGGGTTTCTGGAAAACCCAGGAACGCTCTGACAGTATGTTTGCAAGCCCAAATCTTCCTGATATGTTGATGTATGACCTATATTGTGGTTGATAGTTGTAGTGGTGAATACTGACTACAAAGATCAACGTTTAAACGAACCCCGAACATGTAAGAACATGGAATTACAATCGGTCAAACGAGCAAGCTTGAACACTGACTTGTCCGTGTTCTTAAGCTCAAGAACACCTAAAACGACAGAAAACGTCGCTATAGGCAATATATAGCGACAGTTTATTTAATTTCTATTTTCTAAATTTTTGAAAAATACTTAAAAATAAAAAATAAATTCAAAAAATTACAAAAATAGTTTTAAAAATTATTTTAAATTTTGAAAAACAACTTTTAATTATTTGGGATATTTTTTTTTATTATTTATAATTATTTGAATATTAATGATATTTAATTTATTTAATTAGTGTATTAAATAAATTAGAGAAAAATGATTTTAATATTATAAAAATCATGTTAAATAAGAATAAAATGTTTAAAAATATTTTGAGTTATAAAATGTAACTTTTAATATTTTTGAGTAATTTTCATTAATAATTTAATATTAATGATAATAGATTTAATTAATTATTATATTACATAAATTAATTAAAAAGAGTTTTATTGATTTAAAAATCATTTAAAAATGAGAAAAATAATTTTAAAATATTTTAAGTTATAATTAATGACTTTTAATATTTTGATAATAATTTCATTAGTATTTATATATTAATGGTGATGATTTAAAAATAATTTTATTTATTTTAAAAATCATTTAGGTAGAATATTGATGATTTAAAAATATTTTAAGTTATTAATAATAACTTTAATATTTTGACAAGTATGTCATTAATATTTTTATATTATTAAATATTAATGATGATAAGATTATTTAATATTTAAATCATTTAAAAATGATTCTAGTGTTTGAAAAATTATTATAAATTATAATAATTATTTATTAATTATTAAAAGCTTTCAAAAAATATTATAAACGATATTTGACTTATCTTAAATAATACTGAAACTTAGAGACCAAGTTTAATTGACAATAAATGTGTTAATTATCGAATAGGGTGACCAGAACACTGAGAATAGACTGAAGTCCAACCATACCAAACTAGTTAGACATAATTAGTGTTTATATAAGCTACAAACACTGATGTGATTATGTAGTAATGTGTCTAGGAGAAAGATTGAATGTGAACTACAGTGTTACGTGTTATAAATTATTGTGCTAATTGTGAGACCGATATTATTGATTATAGGACTTACGAACGCAATTAAATATATTGTGTAGCAGTAATCCACGGAGAAGACAAGTTTCCTAACTCAACCTTGAGTTATACTTGTTCAATTATTATGGTGGTTAATTATTGTTGATTAGACTACGTCCAATAATTTATTATTGATTATTAACAGTTAGTGCATGTTTATTAATTCAAATTGAATTAGTGAATTTTGAGAATATAATTAGAGAATAACTATTGTTGGATACTTACATCCGTAGAAGCTATTATTGACAATACAGATAATTCTTGTTTATTGTCGAATTGTGTTGAGATATTTCTGAGCTAATTATTCTAGCTAGACGAACAATTGTTAGAACTTGATAGATTCAAGAAGATAATTCAATTATTATTGACAGATCGATGCCAATTATTTTAGCTAGATCGAGAAGTGACTAAATATTAAAATCATAATATTTTGTTGTTAAATCAAATTTTGATTCAAAGACTGAGAAGAACAACTTTTTATATAAAGAGAATATATTTGGTCGTATATAGGCTTTTGCGCGCGTTTTGAGTATTATGCATATTATAGGGTACAAGGAGTTGGCCGCTCTAAGTACTTGCAGAGGGGTATAATTTAATCTTTGTGGTTATCTGATACACCTGGGTATATCAAAGTCAAATATTTGATAGTTACTCGAGAAGAGAAGTTCAAGATCCAATGGATCACTCAGCATAAATCTGGAAAATATTCCACTTTGTTATTGCGTAGAATTGATTCTTGATTATTCATTAGAATATCATAGAAACTTTGAAAGCATTGTACTCTTTCATTATTAGATTATTATGTTGCATAGAATACGTGAAGACTTGTTAGTTATTAAAGCATTGTTCAGCTATTTTAAAGTTCGCCAAACTTTGGTATTATTCTATCAAATTAGATAGTCTGTTTTTATTGATTCATATACATTTATTGTATGTCTTAACTTGCGGGGCAAATTTGTTGCTCATGTAAGACCCCAATTTTTATAAATAAAGATGAATTTTCTATAAATATCATTTTTGAATATTATGGAGTTAATTTGATATAATGTTATAGTTGTGGGTAATATTTATAAATTTTGCAAAGTACGCAAGTTGTTATATAATATTGGTCGGGGAATATTCGTTTTAACAGGGAATATTCGTACAACGACACAATCATTGGTGGACCCCACAACAGAATTATTGTCGGATTGAGAAAACGACAAAGATAGTTTATTAAAAATAACGGCGGAAGTTTTACCATTGTTACTGTTGAACTACTCGGTAGTAAAAGTACAGTAATACGTGTGGTTGCATAGTAGCACTCGGTATTGATTATTAATGCTTATGTGAGAAGTCACTCAGTTTGATTCCATTATTGTCAGTTAATAATATGAATTATTTAGCGATAATGACGTTTTGTTTTATTCGTATTATTAACGTAATAAAACAGAAACATCTTTTTATATAAAACAAAATACTTTATTAAAGTTATTCTATAAATAGAATATATTATATTTTATTTAAAAGATTTTTCTTTAAATATGGACCGTCAGATTAAAGTAATCAATCTGGACCGTTCATGGATTAGTTACTATGCATTCTATTTTTCTATAAATAGCAGCTCATTCCTTCATTATTTCTTACGAATTCACTGAACTCTAGAGAGAGAAACTATAGAGAGAAACTATAGAGAGAGAGAAGAAGAGTATTCTGCTACTTAACTACTTCCTTACTTCAGCTCTTCTTTAAAACGGTAAGGGGTGTTATTCTTTCTTATTCATGAAGAGAACTGTTGTTATTCCATTTCTTATTATTCTGTTGGAATAACCTGTATACGCGGATCTACCCTATACTTGGTGACATTCTTCTATTATTCTGTTGGAACATCCTGTCTGTGTGTTTTACACCGGACCTGGTTCCGTTTTTATTATTATTCTGTTGGAACATCCTGTCTGTGTGTTTTACACCGGACCTGGTTCCGTCTTGTTATTATTCTGTTGGAACATCCTGTCTGTGTGTTTTACACCGGACCTGGTTCCATTATTTATTATTCTGTCGGAATATCCTGTCTGTGCGTTTACGCCAGACCTGGTTCCATTATTATTATTCTGTTAAGAATAACCTGACTGTGCGGTCTATCGCATGCATGGTGATTTCTTTTGTTATTCCATTTTTTATTATACTCAGTTGATTAAAACTTTGACTTCTATACTCCATGAAATTGGTGGAATATCCTTGATATTTGTGCTTCATCTAGTATCCATTCATGAAAATATTCTCTGATCATTCTTGAATTTTACTCCACAAAACAGTATCATGTTGACAATTTGGACGTTATTAATTCCTGGATAAACTAATTCTTGAACTTGTTTTATTGAATTCTTATATCATTGTCATCATCCTCATGTTTATAAAATGCTGAAAGTCATCTGTGGCATGTAGTGCATAGATGGACTTGGTATGATTATGACCAGGGATTATTCGGTATAATCATGACCGTAATGTTACAAATGATGTGGTAAAAGTCCTCATTGGCCCGTAGTGCATTGATGGACAGTTGTTGGCATGATCATGACCATTAATGAATACACGAATATCCTTGGCCGTAGTGCAGGGGTGATTCGATGATGTGGATTATTTTATTAAGCTGAGTCTCAGCGATCGCAGTGTTGAAAAACCTTTTAAATCATAAAAGATAGTAGAGTTTATTTTCTACTTGACTCTTTTAATGGATTGCTTGTTCCGCTGCAGTTAAACTTGATGTCTATTATATTTTATCAGTTTAACATTGTTGAAGGCTAATGATAATTTATTCTGCATTATCTTAGTCATAATATTTCTTACTGGGCTAGTTGAGCTCACCCTTTCTTTCACTGTTCTCTTCAGGAAATGAGAACGTAGCTGGGACAAGTCGGGGTACGGAGTGATGGTCCGAATGATAGTATTAGTTAGTAGTCCTCACTATTCTATGTAATGGTGTGTTAATAAATGTAATGAGGACTCCTTTTGAGTATGAATACTCTCTAGAAGATAATATTTGTATTCAAACTCACAGTTTATGTTTTGTCGTATTGTACACGACAGTTGTATTATTAAGTTGTATTTGTATTCTGTACTATGTATCTGACGACCCAAGATGGGTGATGTATACCTAATTTTGGGGGCGTCACAGTTGGTATCAGAGCTTAGGGATATGATCCCTGGCTAAGATGTGAGAATAGAACTAGGAGGGGAGAGACGGGGAATTCCTTCGCTAGTATGACATACCTAAGTTTATTTGCATGGTATTTAATTGGTCGGTCATAATATAAGGATAATATATGACATATCAATTAATTTTTATTTTGTGGCAGTATCTGAAAATGGCATCTGAGAATGTTGAGAATAGCAATGGAGCACAGACGACTGTTGATTCACCACATATCAATAATCAGGATAATGTGCATCAGGAAGGTGTCAATCCTCATGCAAACAACAACACTGACCAAATGATGAATGATCAAATGTTCAGAGGCTTTATGCAATTCATGCAACAACAGGTGAAAGCGGCTCCTGTCCACAACGTAGGTGGAAATACTGGAAACTCTCTGGCGGTCACCGCTAAACAGTTTAAGGAGCTGGGACCACCGGAGTTTAAGGGAGAACCCAAACCACTTGTAGCTGAAACATGGATAAAGCAGATCACCAAGATATTTGATGTCTTGGGTTGCTCCGAGGAGCAAAAGGTTCCCTTTGCCGCCTTTATGTTGCGAGGAGAGGCAGATTACTGGTGGGAATCGATAAAGCGTACTCAACCTGCCGCACTGAAGATGTCTTGGGAGAAGTTCCAAGATCTGTTTAACGACAAATACTTTCCTGAGAGTATTCGTCACATGAAGGAGCTGGAGTTCATCAAATTGGAGCAGAATAATATGACAGTGTCGCAGTACGAGGCAAAATTTGCGGAGTTATCCCGGTTTGCGTCCCACCTGGTGGATAATGAAGAAAGAATGACGCGGATATTTTTAAGAGGTTTGAAGCCGGAGATACGTCAACATCTTGTTTCTCATAAACTGTGTTTGTATTCAGATGTTGTAAATAGGGCTCAGTTGGTGGAGCGCGATAACGAGATAACGCAACCAAAAGAGAGCAGCCGGCAAAATGATAATACCAGTGAGAGCAGTCATCGAAGCGGTGACAACAAGCGTGGAGGGAATCAACAGGCCAGAAATGGTAACCACTTCGGTGGTAATCAGGGCCAAAATAATAAGAATGGACATTTTAAGAAGAGGAGATTCAACAATGATGGAAAGATGTCAGCACCAGCACCTGTCGTTAAGGAAGGAGAACGACCACCTATCATATGTTTCAAATGCGGAGGGGAGGGGCACATCAGTCCAAACTGCGCGATGCCGTCCAAAGCATGTTATAATTGTGGAAGAGAAGGTCATTTAGCCCGATTTTGTCGTTTACCGAAGACAAATTCAGCTAGGATGGAGGCACCAAAGGCCGTCCCAGAAAAGTCAAAACCGGTTGTGCAAGGGAGAGCGTTTGTTGTGACCTCCCAGAACGCAAGGAACCCGAATGAGGTCATCACGGGTAAGCTTATCATAAACTCTAACGAAGTCTATACTTTATTTGATACCGGTTCAACCCATTCTTTTATTTCTCCTACTTGCGCTCATCGATTAAATTTGATTCCGGAGAAATTAGACTTTGACTTAGCAGTTGAAACTCCATTGGGAGAAACCTTCATTACATCCACGGTTTATAAGTCTTGTTTGGTTCAAGTTGGTACCCACACATTACCTGTCGATCTTATTTCATTAAAAATACTTGCATTTGACGTGATTCTAGGGATTGATTGGTTAACTACTCATCATGCAAAAATTGATTGTTTTCGTAAGGTTGTTAGCTTTCATATTCCTAATCGACCTATTATGCGAATTCAAGCAACCAAACCATTAAAATCAATCGCTGTCATCTCAAGCCATAAAGCTATTCGTTTATTGAAAAACGGATGTCAAGCTTTCTTAGCTCATGTCACAGATCTAAACAAAAATACGTCAGCTTTGAATGATATTTCTGTTGTTAATAAATTTCCTGACGTATTTCCCGAAGAACTTCCTGGCCTACCCCCAGAGCGTGAAATTGAATTTTGTATCGACCTTGAACCCGGTACAAAACCCATTTCCAAAGCCCCATATCGAATGGCTCCTATTGAACTTCAGGAGTTAAAGACCCAACTGCAGGAATTGTTAGACATTGGTTTTATTCGTCCTAGTACTTCTCCTTGGGGTGCTCCTGTTCTGTTCGTGAAGAAGAAAGATGGGAGTATGCGACTTTGTATTGATTATCGGGAGTTGAATCATGTCACCATCAAAAATAGGTACCCATTGCCACGTATTGATGACCTGTTTGACCAGTTGCAAGGAGCACAATTCTTTTCAAAGATCGATCTTCGTTCTGGATATCATCAGCTGAAGGTTAGAACTGAGGATATTCCAAAGACGGCTTTTAGAACTCGGTACGGGCATTATGAATTCTTAGTTATGTCTTTTGGATTGACTAATGCTCCTGCTGCCTTCATGGATATGATGAACAGGGTATTTAAGGAATATTTGGATCACTTTGTGGTCGTCTTTATCGATGACATCCTTGTTTATTCCAAAAGCCGTGAAGATCATGAGCAACACTTGAGACTGGTACTCCAAAAGCTTCGTGAATACAAACTTTATGCCAAGTTGAAGAAATGCGAGTTCTGGCTGGAAGAGGTAGCATTCCTTGGGCACGTAGTATCAAGTCGTGGAATATCTGTTGACCCGGCAAAGATTGAAGCTATTCAAAGCTGGGAGCAACCTAAATCAGTGACCGAGGTACGTAGCTTTCTTGGTTTAGCTGGTTATTATCGAAGATTCGTGGAAGGATTTTCTCGAATCGCTACTCCATTAACTCAGCTGACTCGGAAAGATACAAAGTTTGGTTGGAGCGAAGAATGTGAGCAAAGTTTTCAAGAACTCAAGAGGAGACTCATTTCAGCACCTGTTCTAACAATACCATCTGGCTCGGAGGGATTTGTCATCTACAGTGATGCTTCGAGCAAAGGGTTGGGATGCGTTCTCATGCAACATGGAAAAGTCATAGCCTATGCATCAAGACAACTCAAGGAATATGAGAGGAATTATCCTACTCATGATCTAGAGTTGGCAGCTGTTGTCTTTGCACTTAAAATTTGGAGGCATTACTTGTATGGGGAGAAAGTGGAGATCTTTACGGATCATAAAAGCCTCAAATATTTCTTCACTCAAAAGGAACTCAACATGCGACAACGACGTTGGCTTGAACTGTTGAAAGATTATGATCATACCATTCAATACCATCCTGGAAAAGCGAACGTGGTAGCTGACGCATTGAGTAGAAGATCATATGCGGGTACAAATGCAATATTAACAACGCAAAGGCCCATTTTGTGTGACTTGCAAAGGATGGAGATAGAGTTGAAGACTCCAGGGACCCATGTGATGATGGCGAATATACGAGTAGAACCGACTTTAATCGATAAAGTTAAAGCTGCTCAAGCTACAGACCTGGAGCTGATGCGTATGAGGAAGAAAGTGCAAGAAGGTTCTATGCCGGAAGCAAGAATCGATGAAGAAGGAATACTTCGAGTCAACTCCAGACTTTGTGTTCCTAACAACCCTGATTTAAAGTATGAAATCATGATGGAGGCGCACAACACACCATTTGCAATCCATCCTGGAAGTACCAAAATGTATCATGATCTTCGTCATACATTTTGGTGGAGCAATATGAAGAGAGAGATAGCGTTGTTTATCTCAAGGTGTCTAACTTGTCAACGAGTCAAAGCGGAGCATCAAGTACCAAAAGGTCCATTGCAACCACTTGAAATTCCAGAATGGAAGTGGGAGCACATTACCATGGATTTCGTTACCGGTCTTCCTAGGGTTTCTCAAGGTATTGATGCGATTTGGGTCATTGTTGATAGATTGACCAAGTCTGCTCATTTCTTACCGATACGAGAAACTTATACACTTGAACGTCTTGCTCGTATGTACATAAACGAGATTGTAAGACTGCATGGTATGCCAGTATCCATAGTTTCTGATCGAGACCCAAGATTCACTTCACGATTTTGGGTTAGTTTACAAAAAGCTATGGGCACGGAGTTACGATTTAGTTCAGCATATCATCCTCAGACGGACGGACAATCAGAGAGGACTATTCAAACTCTTGAAGATCTATTAAGACTCTGTGTCTTTGACTTCAAGGGAAGTTGGGACAAGTTCTTACCATTGGTGGAGTTTTCCTACAACAACAGTTATCAAGCAAGTATTGGCATGGCTCCATTCGAAGCATTGTATGGAAGAAAATGTCGTTCTCCAGTATGCTGGGATGAGGTGGGCGAAGCAACGTTGTTGGGACCGGAGTTGGTACGTATGACTACAGAAAAGATTCAAACGATCCGACAACGTATAAAAACCTCACAAGATCGACAAAAGAGTTATGCTGATCTTCATCGAAAGGACGTGGAATTTGATGTAGGAGATCATGTGTTCTTACGTGTTGCTCCATGGAAAGGATTACGAGATTTGGAAAGAGAGGAAAGCTAAATCCTCGATTCATCGGTCCATTTTTAATCCTCGATCGAGTAGGAACTGTGGCTTATAGACTCGCTTTACCGCCAAGTATGTCTCGTGTTCATAACGTTTTCCACATATCCATGTTACGCAAATATGTGGAAGACCCGAACCACATTATTGAGTTAGAACCGGACGAAATAGCGGAGGATTTGACGTATGAAGAAGTTCCTGTTCAAATCTTGGATAAGAAGGAACATATTCTACGCTCCAAGGTTATACCTCAAGTTAAAGTTTTGTGGAGAAACCACGATGTTGAGGAAATGACTTGGGAGTTAGAATCAGAAATGAAATCAAGGTATCCTTACCTCTTCGACATACCAGGTACGTACCCTAATTTCGAGGGCGAAATTTCATAAGAAGGGGAGGTTGTAAGACCCCAATTTTTATAAATAAAGATGAATTTTCTATAAATATCATTTTTGAATATTATGGAGTTAATTTGATATAATGTTATAGTTGTGGGTAATATTTATAAATTTTGTAAAGTACGCAAGTTGTTATATAATATTGGTCGGGGAATATTCGTTTTAACAGGGAATATTCGTACAACGACACAATCATTGGTGGACCCCACAACAGAATTATTGTCGGATTGAGAAAACGACAAAAATAGTTTATTAAAAATAACGGCGGAAGTTTTACCATTGTTACTGTTGAACTACTCGGTAGTAAAAGTACAGTAATACGTGTGGTTGCATAGTAGCACACGGTATTGATTATTAATGCTTATGTGAGAAGTCACTCAGTTTGATTCCATTATTGTCAGTTAATAATATGAATTATTTAGCGATAATGACGTTTTGTTTTATTCGTATTATTAACGTAATAAAACAGAAACATCTTTTTATATAAAACAAAATACTTTATTAAAGTTATTCTATAAATAGAATATATTATATTTTATTTAAAAGATTTTTCTTTAAATATGGACCGTCAGATTAAAGTAATCAATCTGGACCGTTCATGGATTAGTTACTATGCATTCTATTTTTCTATAAATAGCAGCTCATTCCTTCATTATTTCTTACGAATTCACTGAACTCTAGAGAGAGAAACTATAGAGAGAAACTATAGAGAGAGAGAGAAGAAGAGTATTCTGCTACTTAACTACTTCCTTACTTCAGCTCTTCTTTAAAACGGTAAGGGGTGTTATTCTTTCTTATTCATGAAGAGAACTGTTGTTATTCCATTTCTTATTATTCTGTTGGAATAACCTGTATACGCGGATCTACCCTATACTTGGTGACATTCTTCTATTATTCTGTTGGAACATCCTGTCTGTGTGTTTTACACCGGACCTGGTTCCGTTTTTATTATTATTCTGTTGGAACATCCTGTCTGTGTGTTTTACACCGGACCTGGTTCCGTCTTGTTATTATTCTGTTGGAACATCCTGTCTGTGTGTTTTACACCGGACCTGGTTCCATTATTTATTATTCTGTCGGAATATCCTGTCTGTGCGTTTACGCCAGACCTGGTTCCATTATTATTATTCTGTTAAGAATAACCTGACTGTGCGGTCTATCGCATGCATGGTGATTTCTTTTGTTATTCCATTTTTTATTATACTCAGTTGATTAAAACTTTGACTTCTATACTCCATGAAATTGGTGGAATATCCTTGATATTTGTGCTTCATCTAGTATCTATTCATGAAAATATTCTCCTGATCATTCTTGAAGTTTACTCCACAAAACAGTATCATGTTGACAATTTGGACGTTATTAATTCCTGGATAAACTAATTCTTGAACTTGTTTTATTGAATTCTTATATCATTGTCATCATCCTCATGTTTATAAAATGTTGAAAGTCATCTGTGGCATGTAGTGCATAGATGGACTTGGTATGATTATGACCAGGGATTATTCGGTATAATCATGACCGTAATGTTACAAATGATGTGGTAAAAGTCCTCATTGGCCCGTAGTGCATTGATGGACAGTTGTTGGCATGATCATGACCATTAATGAATACACGAATATCCTTGGCCGTAGTGCAGGGGTGATTCGATGATGTGGATTATTTTATTAAGCTGAGTCTCAGCGATCGCAGTGTTGAAAAACCTTTTAAATCATAAAAGATAGTAGAGTTTATTTTCTACTTGACTCTTTTAATGGATTGCTTGTTCCGCTGCAGTTAAACTTGATGTCTATTATATTTTATCAGTTTAACATTGTTGAAGGCTAATGATAATTTATTCTGCATTATCTTAGTCATAATATTTCTTACTGGGCTAGTTGAGCTCACCCTTTCTTTCACTGTTCTCTTCAGGAAATGAGAACGTAGCTGGGACAAGTCGGGGTACGGAGTGATGGTCCGAATGATAGTATTAGTTAGTAGTCCTCACTATTCTATGTAATGGTGTGTTAATAAATGTAATGAGGACTCCTTTTGAGTATGAATACTCTCTAGAAGATAATATTTGTATTCAAACTCACAGTTTATGTTTTGTCGTATTGTACACGACAGTTGTATTATTAAGTTGTATTTGTATTCTGTACTATGTATCTGACGACCCAAGATGGGTGATGTATACCTAATTTTGGGGGCGTCACAGCTCACCCTTGCTAAATAAAACTTTTCAGCTAGGGACGAAGTGGCAGTAGGTACTGTGAAGGACAAAGGCAAAGGCATAGTGATAAATTAGTTATGAATAACATTATTATTATGTTGTATTTGTGAACTCTTTTTGTATATCTAAATGGTATGTTTGTAATGTTAAGGTTAGAGGACCTGTGACTTATATATTAACTATATAAGTTAATGATGTGTATGTTCTTATTTATAATTAAATGGGTAGTTACATGTTATTTATATTGTGGATCGTGAGCATCAAACTCGGGGGTCAGGTAACCTGGATTTGGGGGTGTCACAGGTTGGTTTGAAAGCTATAAGCATGAATTTTTGAAGAGCCCCGAGCCTTTTGCTGGTGACATCCCTTTAAGGGAAGGCACCGAAGCCAGACTTTCCGTAGAGGATGCCGAGCCAGTCGGTAGCAAGTTGATAGGTATCACTGTGGGGTGCTATGGTTGGAAGTACCATGAGTGTCACAGGTTGGTATCAAAGCTGTAGGGGATAAATCTTAAGTGGGGGGGGGGACCCTAGGATTATAACCAAAAGAGAAATATAGAATACTCATGTGGAGTACTAAGTGAGGGATTGCCGAAGTATATCTATAGTGAGATATGTGGACACATAGTGTGAGAGTTTCGTATTGCTGAAGTACTAATCAAGTTGGTTAAACTGATTGTAGGATGTCGGGAGAAGATGAAATGTGTACGGAGATGCTAGCAGCTATAGCACCAGTGCCAGAGCCGAGGTGCCAGTGCAAAGCGAGTCAGTTGAAGAGATGGGAAAAAATGAACCCATGGTGAATCTTGGGAGTGATCATGACGATTATCCCGAGATGTATCTAAGTGATGATGAGGAGGCGGAGTCTGAAGAAGCTAAGGTGGAGAAAAGGAATAAGAACAAAGTTGGAGAGAAAGATCAAGAATCTGCAGAAGTCCAAGAACTCTGGAGTAAAGTATTTATCTTGGAGGAGTTGTGGAAGACGGAGCGAGCGTTACGCGAGATGACTGAAGAACGGAACAAGTTGAAAGCGCAGGTGGAAAGGATGAAGACTGAAGGTGGTGGATCGTCTGAGGGAACAGTCAAGCAGAAGGGCAAGAATAAGAGAAAGAGGGATCATGACAGCGATAATTTTGAAAATTCAAACCCGAAGAAGAAGCAAGTTTGTAACAAGTGTGGAAAGACTCACATGGGAGAATGCATGATGTGGAAGAATCATGTGTGCTTCAATTGAAAGCAGGAAGGGCATATTTCTCTACATTGTCCTAAGCCAAATATGAGGAAGTATTTTTCATGTGGGAGAATAGGTCACGTATTCAACAAGTGTCCCAATAAGAAGAAGACCGGTGAAGGGAGTGGACGGTAGATAATTTAAGTTGAGCGCTAATATCTTTTGGTAGTACGTTATGATATTAATGATTGTAATATCGAGAACAGTGTGTAAGCATACGTAATTATAAATATATTTGTATGAATGAAATCTTTATTTTCTATATGAATATAAGATTAAGATTAATTGGTGTGTTCTTAAAACTCATACTTATGGTAAGTTCATGACTCATAATTATATGAAATATTTTGAACCCCTCAGCGAATGGAAGCCAATGGTCTGACTAGGATAAGTTCATACACTCATATAATTGTGGCAAGTTCCTGAACTAATACGTGTGGTAAGTTTTACGAACTGGTAATAGCTATGTGTGAATGGAGAATTGTAACTTTTTATGTAAAGCTGTGTTGTTAATCCTGATATGATTTTTAAATAAAGGGCTAGTAATATGTGTTAAGTACTAAATGTACTATGTGCTATTTGAATAAGTATGTGAGTATATAAGAAATATGTGTTGAATTCTTATTGTGTTAAGAATTTGTGTAAAGAAAAAGAATTAATGTAAGATCTTTATTTAAATCAGATCATGCCGCCTAGACGACAGAATCGAAACCAAAGACAAGAACAGTCAGTGAATAATGAAGGAGGTCAAGCTGACCCGATGCAGAATTTTACAAATATGATAGCCGAAGCTATGAGGAATAGAGCTCCAGCAGCAAGAGGAAGAGCGAGAAAAGAACCAGCTGTCAGATTGGCAAATTTTAAAGACTTTAAAGCGATAGGACCACCAGAATTCAAGGGAACCACGGATCCGATTGAAGCCCAAACTTGGGTGAAAGAGATGGAGAAAGCATTCATTATTGCGCGTGTGGCAGAAGAGCAGAAGATAACTTTTGCAACATATCTGATGAATGGAGAAGCCAATTACTGATGGGAGACTAATCAAGCGAGAGCGGGTACAGCTGTGGTGACTTGGACAAGATTGAAGGAGTTGTTCTTTGAGAACTACTTTTCGCCGAGTATGCAATCCAAGATGGAAGTCAAATTTCTAGAATTGAAGCAGGCGAATATATCGATTTCGGAATATGTTGCCAAATTCAACGAGTTAGCGAGATTTGCACCTAATCAGGTGGACACAGAGGCGAGAAAAGTGAGAAGATTCAAGAATGGACTGAAACTGTGGATATTGAATAAGGTAGTGGTGTTGCAGATCGATACATTTGCGATTTTAATGGAGAAATCGTTAATTGCTGAAGGAGAGACCGAAGCTGCATCTCGATTTCACCAAGAGAAGAAGAAGAAGACAAATAATGGAGGTAGTAGTGGTGGTAGTAACCCTAACAAGAGAAAGTGGAGCGAGAATACCCAGTTGGGTAATAAGACAGAAGGAAATAAGAAAGGGAGAGAGCCATGTGCAACTTGTGGGAAAAATCATTTTGGAGTTTGTCTGAAGAAGAAGGGAGTCTGTTACAACTGCGGACAAGAGGGACACATGTCACCCAATTGCCTAAGTCCGAAGAAAATATAAGGTTGCTTTGCGTGCGGATCGACTGATCATTTTGTTCGAAACTGTCTGAACACGAAAAAGAAAAGTGGCAACAAGGGACCCGGTAGCGAAACCTTGGCAATTCGAGGACCTGCACAGCCAGGAAGACCAACGGCCAATTCGAGTTATACTTGTTCAATTATTATGGTGGTTAATTATTGTTGATTAGACCACATCCAATAATTTATTATTGATTATTCGCAGTTAGTGCATGTTTATTAATTCAAATTGAATTAGTGAATTTTGAGAATATAATTAGAGAATAACTATTGTTGGATACTTACTTCCGTAGAAGCTAGTATTGCCAGTACAGATAATTCCTGTTTATTGTCGAATTGTGTTGAGATATGTCTGAGCTAATTATTTTAGCTAGACGAACAATTATTAGAACCTGATAGATTCAAGAAGATAATTCAATTATTATTGACAGATCGATGCCAATTATTTTGACTAGATCGAGAAGTGACTAAATATTAAAATCATAATATTTCGTTGTTAAATCAAATTTTGATTCAAAGACTGAGAAGAACAACCTTTTATATAAAGGGAACATATTTGGTCGTATATTGGCTTTTGTGCGCGTTTTGAGTATTATGCATAATATAGGGTACAAGGAGTTGGCCGCTCTAAGTACTTGCAGAGGGATATAATTTGATCTTTATGGTTATTTGATACACCTGGGTATATCAAAGTCAAATCTTTGATAGTTACTCGGAAAGAGAAGTTCAAGATCTAATGGATCACTCAGCATAAATCTGGAAAATATTCCACTTTGTTATTGCGTAGAATTGATTCTTGATTATTCATTAGAATATCGTAGAAACTTTGAAAGCGTTGTACTCTTTCATTATCATATTATTATGTTGCATAGAATGCGAGAAGACTTGTTAGTTATTAAAGCTTGTTTTAGCTATTTCAAAGGTCCTCGAACTTTGGTATTATTCTATCAAATTAGATAGTCTGTTTTTATTGATTCGTATACATTTATTGTATGTCTTAACTTGCGGGGCAAATTTGTAAGCCCTTGCTAAATAAAACTTTTCAGCTAGGGACGAAATGGCATGAGGTATTGTGAAGGACAAAGGCAAAGGCATAGTGATAAATTAGTTATGAATAACATTATTATTATGTTGTATTTGTGAACCCTTTTTGTATATCTAAAGGGTATGTTTGTAATGTTAAGGTTAGAGGACATGAGACTTATGTATTAACTATATCAGTTAATAATGTGTATGTTCCTATTTATAATTACATGGGTAGTTAAATGTTATTTATATTGTGGATCGTGAGCACCAAACTTAGGGGTCAGGTAACCCGAATTTGGGGGTATCAAAGTAGTTACCCTTATACATACTTATTTTATTAATAAGTACAACGATAAGTACAAGAATAAATTCTGATTATCCTTATAATTTTTTATTATTTTATTTTACTGATTAATAAATAGTATGTATAAGGATAATCAGTAATTAAACCAAATTCTTTTATGTTGGCTGCTACTCTCTCTAGCGGCCAGTTAAAACACGGTCATTTTGACTAGCCGCTAGACGGAGTAGCGACCAAGATAAAAGAATTTGGCTGGCCGCTAGAGGGAGTAGCGACTGACCCTCATCTCAGTCATTCACTCTAATTTTGGATGACTGGATAACAGTTAGTTGAAATAATGCCCAGAAATAACGTTTTCCATATATCATTTCCCATATATATATATATATATATATATATATATATATATATATATATATAGGGTCCTCATCCGTAGCAAACGGTTGCTACGGACACTGTTCAGCAACCATATTTTGCACTGTAGATCGTCAGATTGAAAGGTTTGGATGAGTTGGATTATTTACCTGCCGCAGGAGCCTGTAGTGGCAGGGACTTGTGCCAAATTGGTACATGGTAATTACTATGTTGCCCCTCCATATATCAAAGACCACCATTTTTATTCCTCTCCTGCTGCGAGAGGCTATTACGACAGGACATGTTGTGCCTTTGTCTCAATTTATATCATTTAATTATGAAAATATATAATGTTATTATAATTTATTTGCTCTCACTTTTTATCATTAATTCCCTTTTCTCTTTCTCTCTCACACTATAAGACAATAGTATATCTTATTAATTACTCTAAATAAATAAAAATAACAATAATAATAATTATTATGACAAAAATAATACTAATAATAATAATAACAATAATAACTATAATTATAATAATTATTATAATAATTTATTAATTTGTATATTTAATATATAAATAAATTGTTCAAAATAATTTATGGAGAGAAGGGGGAAATTAAATTTAATTATACAATGTTGATTGTAGAATTAATGGATGAGATATTAATTATTTAAATTGGTAGTTTGTTACACAAAAAGTGTTAATTTTATTATGGATTAATTTCATATTTAATGAAATGATTTTTATGTATAATTATAAATGTATAAATTATCAAATAATTATTTATTGGAGTTACATATAAAGTGTAATATAATATAATGTAATTTAATGAGGGTATGTAGGTATGTATATATATATATATAATGAAATGTCGAGAATTAGAATAAGTATGTAATACATTGTGAGAGTGAAAATGAGATATGCTGACTAATTAGAAGTGAAACATGAGGTGTATGAATATGAGATAAGCCACATATTATTCTTGATGAATAAGCAGCTGAAGGATTACTTGAATAAGCCTTATTCCTTTTCTCTTCCGTCTAAGTCATTTCAAAGTTCAACAAACTCCTCTACCTCTAAAAGCTATCAAGTTACAAACACAAAAGCTTCATTAAAAATTAGAAACTATATGGTGGAAGTATGCAATTTAAGTTGAAATTGAAGAAGGATTAAACAAGTTTTCATCTGAAAAGAGGTGATTAAGTATTATTGATGATTTGTGCAAGGATTATATCCTTCAACAAATCTTCAATTCAAGGTTAAAGGTAACACTTAACCTTTATTCTGAAAAACTTGTTTTATTTCTAAATTCTAGTTAATTAATATATGAATTGTTGTTGTTATAGAAGTATAAATTGATTGTGAATCAGAAAAATTATGCCGTATAAGTATAGAATTATAGTGTGGAGATGGTATTTCTATGCTTCAAATTTATATAAATCTAAGTTTTCAAAGCTTGTATCTTAGGTGTTTGTTAAAATGCCTTAATAAAGTTATTTTGGCTAAATGTGAGAATTGACTTATGTTTTGAGCAAGAGAGTGTATATACATAAATTTTAAGTTAACTCAAGTTGGTTAGATGGTTTGAAATGATTTTAAAATGATTTTTTAAAATTTTCTTATAAACCAGTTGAACAAGAAAGTTTGTTAAATTTAGATTTTCAAGTCTCTAATTTTATGTTCTAAAGATTTTTTGAAAGTTCAAATTTTGGGGTAATTTGTAATATGTAGTATGACCTAGAAGTGTGATCAAGTCTGACTCAGGGTGTGAAAGTTATGAAGTTAAGAAGGAAGCATTAAAGACATAAAGTTAAAAATTCTAAAGAAAGCAAAAGGGAATCGCCTTTGTTGAAGCAGCGATGCTGCGCCGCTTCCAGGCCTTTTCACCGCTCTGTAAAGTTCTCAAAAAGTTCTGTTTTGGCAGGGGAACTTGATGGTTAGGTGTAAAAACCTTTCATGAGTTAAAACTTGAATCAAATGAAGGATAAATTAACATGGTTATAAGATGATCAAACTAATTTGAAGGTTGGTTAACGATTAGTAAACTAATCTACGATATATAAACAAGGTGAAATCTTACGCGAAATTAAGATTATGAAATGTAAGACTTATTTAGTTTCTAATTTTGATATGAATACATATCAGATGAAAATGAAGAATAAATTAACCTAGTTATAGGATGATCAAACTAATTTGAAGGTTGGTTAACGATTAGTAAACTAATCTACGATATATAAACAAGGTTAAATCTGACGCGAGATTAAGATTATGTAATGTAAGACTCTTATTGAGTTTCTAATTTTGACATTTTGGCATTTTGACATGATTACGTATCGGATGAATGAATTTATAAATAAAAAGGAAATAAATTTTGAAATGAGGTATTGGATACATTATGTGTTAAACGTACCTAAAAGTGTAGGATGACGTGAAGACTACTAAGTTATTCTAGAAGTTTTTTTAAAAGCCTCAAATAAGAATGTGTTCGAATAAATTAATTAATTTACGTAAGTTATAAATTCATTAAAACGAAGGATAATGTAAAGATTACCAAGTTAATCTAAATGTGTTCTTAAGTCTCAAATGAGACTAAACTCTAGAATAAAATGGATAAGTATGTTATAACCAAATTGTAATATATAGGACATATGACAAAGGGAAATGCTCGGATATTAGCAATCGATGAATAGAAGCTGAAATCATGGACGCGAGATGAATGTATAGCGATTAACATAAAACTAAGGCAAGTTTTTCAAATTATTTTTTATATGTAAATTAAGTTATATGATACAAAGTAATTGAAGAATATAGTTATGTGCCTTCGTGTTCTACTATGATTTGTTCTTGTTAAGGTCAAAATATGACCAAATGTTAATTAAGTTATGGAAACTCAATCAATTTGATATATGAGTTACATGAGAAAAATAATACATGTAATAGCTATAAGAATTGTTAAACGTGATGAAATTGTAATGTGACTGATTGCAAT
This sequence comes from Panax notoginseng, assembly GCA_016801055.1. Classification (NCBI taxonomy): domain Eukaryota; kingdom Viridiplantae; phylum Streptophyta; class Magnoliopsida; order Apiales; family Araliaceae; genus Panax; species Panax notoginseng. The sequence continues at coordinate 100,716,095 of CM029013.1, forward strand.
GGTATCACTACAAAGAAAAAGCCTAAATTCGACGGACTATTCCGTCGGACTTATACTTATTCCGTCGAGATTAGGACTATTTTCGACAGAATAGTCTGTCGACAATTCAGTCGTAAATAGAGCCATCAACATTAAATGTGTCGAGAATCAATAAAATCGATGGCTTATCCTCGACAGAATGGTCTATCGGATATATATTAAGATCGACGGAAGAGTTCTATTTTTGACGAAAAAGTCCGTCTTGTTTACCATTTTAAGAATGAAGATTAAAATTTAAATCCAACTAATTCTGACTGAACATCCGTCAGAAATACAATATTCCATTGAGACTATAATTTTCTCAGAAATTAAATTTTAATGCAGGCAGTTAAGGTCGACGAAAATTTTGTTGGTATTATTCTATTGCGTAGAGATTAGATAATTTTTTTTAAAGATTTGTTTTAATTTGTAGTTTTCATGGTTTTAAACCCCAATAATGTACCTGTAACATGTTTTATCCCAACAATACATACAGTACTATATTTCACATTCAAAATAATTATAAAACTTGTTTTATCCCATCACGTAGCTAGTAACAATATATACGCTAATACCAAATATACGCTATCTGTTTTATCCCATCACATAAATAACTCATCAAGAATTACAACAAATAATATGCTAACGACAAAATGAGCACAAACCTGTTATGTTTACAAAATTTGTACAAAGTAAACTAAATTTTAAACAAAATGTATAAATTACAATGTAATGAATACAATCCATACAAAGGAGCACGTAAAACTAACTAGCTAGTAGGAGTAGGATCATCGGACGAGGGTGGATAACATTGCTGCTCTGGTGTATGAAAATCAGTGTTAACGTCCCTCTGATCGCCATCGCCACCCTGCAGATAGGATTAACAATATAAATCATTAGTCTATATATATGCGAGAATTAAAAGACTGCTAAATGAAATCATTAGTCTATATATGTGAGAATTAAAAGACTGCTAAATGGAATCATTAGTCTATATATGTGAGAATTAAAAGATTGCTAAATGAAAATAAAATAACATGAAGAATACCTGACGGCGCTCGGGCTGATCACCAAAAGCCTTCAATAGTATGGTAACCACCATCCGGAGCACATCGCCGCTTAACACGACGAACTGCTCCGACGGTAATCCTGTACTCTCTACGGTGGCCCCTGCTACAATATCCTGAGCTAGCTGGTGAAGGCGAGCATGGTTAGGCAAGTGTTGATGTTGAAAAATCAGATCCGTTTGAAACATATCCAATACCACTACTATAACCCTCTGGAAGAGCGCGTCGTTCAAGCCAACGCCCGTATGAGATGGTCCAACTGGTGCTCTCAGACGCTAATGCTGGCACTAGCTAGAGCCTTCGATAATAACCAAGTTATTACGTAGTGTGTGTGTGTGTGTGTGTGTGTGTATATATATATATATATATATATATATATATATATATATTTATTTATTTATAACTTAAGATATATTATATATTACCTCTAGGTATGGTATACACGGGTATCCTCGGCAAGTCCAACACGTGATACCTGCCAGTACTCGAAGAAGGGGGATCCTGAGATGTAACCCATAGTCTCAGTTCCTCATCCTGAGAGAATTCAATCTCAGGCAAAGGAGTGGTGGAATCTAATGGCTCAAAATCCCCCCTAGCAGCCCGCAACTCAACTAAGCGTCTAAAATCAATCATGTAATGTTATTTGCATATGTGAGTTAATTATATCATTATATTAACTATCTAATATTAATAATAGCTTAGAATTTAGACTAAGTCTTACCCGTATAGCTAATTTTGTAGGAGACATGCGAGAGTCCTTAAGGGTGTGGGCTCTATCCCAAAACTCACTTATCGTAAGACGTCGGCCCAAGCTCTCGACCATGGCCTAATAATTAAGACAACCAAAATTGTATTAAGTATGTTACTGACAAATGACTAACTAAACAACAATATACGTAATACTTATTGACTTCACCTCCTCAAAGGACTATGACCCAGTCATGTGTACGACTCAGAGCTAACTCTGATTTTTCTTTACTTGCTCCGACTTCTTCTTGAACACATCATCATCCCAATGCCAACACATAGCCTCCCAAGCTAGATCGAAGACTATGCGGGGCTGATGATCTCTGATCGTAGTCCCGGGGTGCTCGCCAACTGCTTGGATGGCCTACTATCTCATCTCGTAAAGCCAGCCGAAGTAGTTCTTTGCGACATGTGTAGTAATAACATTGTCCCCGGCTACTAAAGATACACATTCCTCATATCTAAAATAAATCTATAAGAAAAGTTGTATTGACATATCAAAATTCATTTGAAAAGTATATAAAAGGTAAATGATAATGTTGACTTTAAGCTGTGCAATTCAACTTACGTGAAAATTGCGTAGCACAGTGTCCATAAATGAAGCATCATACTTGGCAAATTGACTAAATCGCATACAGCCAGTAGGCATGTGTGTCAGGTAGATGGCATGTAGCATCGCCTTCGCGACGGTGTCCAAGATACTATAATACAATACGAGAGAACTAAAACAATGTGTTATTTTAATAATGTAATAATATATATACAATTTAGTTATTTAAAATTGACATATTAAACGTGATACTGCCCTAGGTCGATATCTACCTAGACAACGTGTGGCTGTGTCGCGACCGGCCAAATAATCCGAGGTTAGTGCCCCGCTGACGTCGGCAAACACTATATTTAAAATTGACATTATGTAAATATACTATTTTCATATATGCTAAAAACAATTTAATAAAATTAATGATAATTATTTAAGTTTTGGAAGCTTACTAGCTGATGACGATCCCTCGCCGTGGGTCCGTCATCATATCCCGAACGACCACCACCACGGCGACCTCCTCCGTCATCAATTTGTTTTATTTTTGTTTTATTTTTATTTCATTTTATTTTATTTGTTTAATTTAAATTTGTTAATTTAATTTAATTTTTATTTCATTTTATTTTTCTTTTATTGTAATTTATTTTATGTTAAATTATTTTATTTTATTTTTGTTTATATTTTATTTTATTGTAATTTGTTTTATGTTAAATTATTTTTTTAAATTTTTAAATTTTTATTTTGTATTTTATTTTATTTAAGTTATTTTGTTTTGTTTGTTTTATTTTATTTTATTTTGTTTTATCAGCGAAATTTATTTGATTTATTTATTTTCATTTTATTTTTTAAATAATATTTTATTTTATTGTATTGTAATTTATTTTATTTTAAAAATTTTTATTTTCTATTAGGATATTGTATTTTATATTATATTATTTTATTTACAATTTATTTATGGTAAATTAAATTATTTTAATTGAATTTAATATATTTGATTGTATTATATTACTATATATTATACTATATAATTTAATTTAATAACAAAAAATTAAATTATTTTATTTTATTTTATTTTATCTTAATTATGTAATTTAATTTTATTATTTTATATTATCTTATCATACAAAATATAATTTAAATTTAGTTTATGTTATAATATTATTTATTTTTTTAGTAATTTGAAACTAAGTAAATGCTACTTAGTTCATTTTTAGTTGATTTTATTATTAGGAAACTAAGTACATGCTACTTAGTTTATTTCAATATTAGAAACTAATTAAAATACATAAATTAAATAAAGCAGGGCCCATATATTTTGCAATTGAAAAATTCTGACGGAATATTCAACGAAATCGCAAATATATCAATCAAAATATACCAAATCATCTCAATCCCTAAATCACAATGGCAATGACCAAAATATTAATCTCAATTCCTAATTCACAAGGTCATTGACCAAAATCACATCAATTCATAATTAACAAGGGCAACAAATATATTAATCTCTATACAATACAAAAAATCAGTCCCAAAATAATCTGATAGTCTCAATTCAAAACATAAAGCAATCCAAATTAATTTAAAATTATTCATTTAATTCATAAGGGCAGTGACCCATTTTCAATTCCTAATTCTCAAAAATTATCAGAGTAATTCAAAGTAATGGGGTGTCCCATTTTCAAAGCAATTATCTCAAAATCATTTTAAATTAATGATTGATTAAACCCTAAAAAATCCTAATTGAGGAGAAATCAGATAATGGGGTGTACATGTGTACCTGGAAAATTGATGGTGGCGCGATGATTGGACATCAGTAAATTGATGATGGCCTTCCCGTGAGGCAGCAAGGTGGCCAGAGGTGGGGGTGGCTGTGTGGAGGGGGTGGGGACTTGGGGGAGGGGGTATGGGGACTGGTGGCCGGGGGGAGGGGTGGGGGGACTATTGGCCGGGGGAAGGGGTAGGGCTGTGGTGTGGGTGAGACCGACCTGGGGAAGGGTGGGGGGACTAGTGGTAGGGGGAGGGGTGAGGGGACCGGTGGAAGGGGGAGGCGTGGGGGGGACTGGTGGCGAGGGGATGGGTGAGTGAGAAGAGAGAAAGAGTGAGTGAGAGAGAGAGAGTGAGTGAGAAGAGAGATAGAGAGAGAGGGAGTGAGTTTGTGTGTAACGAACGAGAATTTTGTAATTAATCTTAAATATTTATCGAATCAAATAAATATTTGAGTTGATTTATTTATTGAGATAAATATATATTTGATGGAATTATTGTACAATAATTTAGTTAAAATGTGTTATAATAACTAAATTAATGTATAATAATTTTATGGTTTAAAGTTTTGATTTAATGAGATAATTAAATTAAATAAATTGTTTAATAATTATATTGTTCTGTAGTGGTGATGTTCTAATTTAATTTAATAATTAGATTAGAGATGTAATAATTTGTTAAGTAAAATTATAATTTATAATGAAAATAATAATTATAAGGCAAATGTTAATTTGATTTGTGATTTAATTAAATTAATTAATTAAGGGTGTGACAAATGAACTATAATATAAGGAAGATATAAAAATAAATTAAAAAAGGGTTTTGAGAAGATTGCCAAACATGGTCTTATGACCTTTGGTGTTTTGTCAGTTGAAACCCTTTGGGTAATTTAGCTGATAAAATAAATTATATGTATTAAGGTTATATCAGTTTATGTTTTACGTATTATATGTATATATCAGTTTACATTATATGTATAATCCTAAGGCTAAAGCTAGAAACACAAAGGAAGGAAATTGAGACTTCTTTGAGAATTGAGAGTCAAGAGGAAGAAGAGAGTTTTGTCAAGCTAATATATCATCTTTGCTAACTCTTAACAAGGAATTAAAGGTGATAGTAATCTATTTCTAATTCTTATGTGCTGGTTAATTTCCTACATATTTTACTCTGTAATTGGTTTATGAATTAAAGAGACATGATGCTATGTTTTTTATTGGGCATTTATAATTTGTGATATATTGTTTAAGAATGATTTTTTGAAATCAAAATATCATGGAATATGTTTTAAAATGAGGAATTGTGTTCTTAATGGAATATATATGTTTTAGCTTGGTTGAGAGTCAAAATTGAGAATTTGATCATATAATAATCTGTTAATTGTTATCTGATTATGTTAATATGTCAAGAAACGAAAACAATACATGTATAATGGTTTAATTTGGTAAAGAAACGAAGTTTTGGTGATTGAATTCGCTAAACATGTTGGAAAACGAAGAAACTAGCAAAAATATGGTTTTAATCCTTTAAAATTGATTGTGTAAGATGTTTGTGCTGTTAGAAGTGTAATATGCATGCTTAGTGATGTTGTTAATAAGTTTATAGCTTCTGTGTTTGTTGAATTTTTGTTTAGTTGAGAAAATTGGATTGTTTGGGATGAACTGTGAAGCAGGGACATAATCTATAAATTTATGTCTGCGTACTGGCACAGCTGCGCTGGTATCAAAGGCAAAAATGGTGCATCTATGCGTGTTGAGTTTTCTGAGAATTGAGCACTAGCGCAGCTGCGCCGATGCGAAGGCTTGGGGTAGTGTAGCTGCGCCCTCCCCTGAGCAGAAACAAATTGTTTTTTTTTAAGTTTTCAGTCCATAACATGTTGGCCTAACCTAGTCTAATGTGCATGATAACGTGTTAAACATGTAATGAGGTTTTATAATAGATTGTAAACATGTATTCGATGATTTCAAAGTGTAAAGTTAATAAGCTGTGAAAAACTTTAACTTGTTATTTGTTTAAGTTTTGAGATGTGGTTTAAAAGTTATGTTGCTATAATAGACTTATGATTTCAGATTAGTGATGCGATATTCATTTAAAAGTCAGAACTTGAATTATGTTAACAAGTTGGATTTAAATGAGAACTAAACATATAGGGTTAATGTTAGAGTAACTAATCGGTATTGCGATTTTAATGATACATGTAGGGTTTATGACTAACGTGTGTTATAGTTGTATAGCTTACGCACGAGGCAAGTTCTTAAACCTCATTTCTTTACATAAGAGCAAGTTCTTTATACCTATCTTGTTTATTGTTACGCAAGCTTCTAAACCATGCTTTTCTTCGAGTAAGTTTTCTAATCTTAAACTTGTTAATGTTGTGATTATAACTATTCAAGTTCCTATCCATTGTCTCTCATTAATGCAATTCGTACAAAACTTTCTAATTCTTTTGAAGATAGTACATTGAATATACAATGCTTTATTCAATTGTATATTATTGTGAGACAGTCTTTGATTCAAACATTGTAGTTCAATATCATTTTATTGTATCGAACCTTGAAATAGTTAGTGAATCTTTATTGATTTGACTAGTCCATAGTCGATGAGCGTTCTAAAATTCTAGAACCATTGTTAAGCTAATCCAAACTAAACATTCTTTAGTGCGAAATCCTAAGTCAAATTGAGATGAAAAACCCTATTATAGGGGATTACTTACGCGTTAGCGTTAAGATGTTTGTGCACAATACATGGTATGAAGGGTTGATCACCCTAATTACGAGAAGAAAGGTCCATATAGTCTAACGACTGTTAAAAGTTGAAGTAGAAATACTTAATAACCTGGGACATAGTTCGTGGTCTAGAGACCCTCAAATATATAATTCGATCTAACCTTCTAATCTTGATTCGAAGGTCGAGTTTTTCATTATTCAGTCTTCATTGTTTATTTTATGATGTTATTATTGTCACCACTATATTTGTGAGCACTTGTTTGCTCACTCTTGCATATAAAACATTGCAGCTAAGGTTGAAAGATCAGACAAGCCGTTCACTAGTAAGGGCAAAGACAAAGCTACGAAGTGATGCAGACTTGGTTTATTTTATTTTATTTGAAAGAATTTATGTTATGAGACTTATTTGTTTATGTGATGTATTCCGCAAACTTATGTAATAATTTAAGGTTAGATTACCTGGGATTTGTTTTAAGTTGATGTAACCCTTTAATGGGGAGGATTATTGTTTAAGTTATTTAACTTATGTCTTTATCCTTGATTACGGGTAGTTGGATGTGATTGTTTTGGATAGTGAGCACCAAAACCTGTGGGAATGAAGTACCCAGATTTGAAAGTGTCACAAGTTGGTATCAAAGCTTTAGGTTATGGACCTTAGGTGGGAAACCTTAGTAAGTAGCCTTATAAGAGATCAAAGACATAGAGGTGATAAACTCTTATCGAGTTTTAAGGAATGGTTTAAGGAATTCATTAAAGATAAATAGTAAAAGACTTTATGTGCCTATGAGTTAATAACTTATGTGCTCGCGTGTATCGAAGAGTGTCACGTAGTAAATAAAACTTAAAGTATTTTGTTGTCAGGATGTCTAACGTTGAAGGATCCATTCAAGTAAGGGAAGAGATTCCTCAGGTGCCTTGAGATGAGGAGCCCTGAGATGTCCATGTTGTTCTGGAGCAGTTGGTTTAGAGGGAGCCATCTTTGTTGGTCACTGTTGAAGGACAGGAGTATGAGCCTATGTCTGATCCTGAGGAGGAGGACTCCGAGGAGATATAGGTGAAGGATGAGGAAGAGGATCTTGTGGAGTTTCCACCAAACTCTATTGTAGCTGGGATGTATGATGAATTATATGACCATAATATAGAATTACTGGCTAAAGTTTAGGAGTTAAATGAGCTGGCTGATATGCGACATGCCACTATAGAGCAGAAGGATGTGGAGATTCAGGTTCTCGACATACGTCTTGGAAATGTGGAATGTAACTTAGTTCATATAGAGAATCATCAAGAGCAGTTATTGGCTGAGAATGAAAAGATGAAGACTAAAGTTAAGAAGTTAAAAGATGATCTGAAAGAGGAGACAGTTAAGCGTGCAAGAGCGAAAGATGCTTGGATAAAGGCTACTCAGCGTGAAGATCATGCTGAAGAAAAGGTTCATACAAAGAAGGCTAAGTTGAATGAAATGGATTATGCTTTTCATTCTACGATTGATAGGGCCCAAGACCGAGTCTGTTATTACCCAGCTCAGTCCGAAGACTTGCCATGGTATATGATGGATCGTAGAACGATGTTCTATATCATGGAAGAAGAACGTAGAGAAGCTGCTAGACGTCTTAATATGCCAAAATAGGAAGAGTTATAAGTTATGTGATTAATTATTTGTTAAATAAATTGTGAATCCCATGTTTTGAGATAAATAATGGGGTAAGATGAGTATGTAACCCTAAAACTTTTCAAGATCATGAAAGTTGATGTAGATAGTAGAGATGCTATCCTTACTATGTTTTAGAAGTTATGAATGAATGAAATATCGAAGTTATTTAAATGTTATGTGTTAAGCTTTAATCTTTGAAAGTTTAAGTTAAGCCTTAAATATTTAAGAAATTGAGTAGTGATCTAATAAGCGTATATCTTCAACAGAAAAATGTCTCCTAGAAGAAGACAACCGTGCCAACAACCACCTCCTGAGGGGTCTACTAATAACAATAATAACGAGGCCAATGCTAACCCAGTTTAGTAGTTTGTGACCTTGTTAACATGAGCACTTGCGAATCAGTCGTAAGCTCAAGTCACGACTTTCAAGGACTTCAAATCGGTTGGACCGCCATAATTTTTAGGGTCTATGAATCTAGTTGAGGCCCAGACTTGGATCATGGAAATGGAGAAGGTTTTTGATGTTGCCAGGGTCAATGAGGATCAGAAAACCACCTTCGCAATGTTTATGTTGAAATCTAAAGCTAGTTATTGGTGGCAGGCGAATAAGGTTCATGGGGGATGGGGAATAATAGAGTGGGATAGGTTCAAAGAAATGTTTTTGAGATGTACTTTCTGACAAGTTCCTAGAACCAGATGGAGGTTCAATTCTTGGAACTAAAGCAAGGAACCATATCTATGCTAGAGTATGCTGCGAAGTTTAATGAGTTGGCAAGGCTTGCTCCGTATCAGGTCAATATAGATGAGCGTAAGGCGAGAAGGTTTGAACAGCGGTTGAAGCCCTGGCTATATAGAAAGGTTTCAATGTTTTAGTTAAATATATTTGTAGCAGTACTAGAAAAGGCAATTATCGCGGAAGGTGGAAGTGATGCCTTAACCAAGTATAATCAAGAACAGAAGAAGAGGAATAATGAGAATGAAAATAAGGCTGGTGGAAGCAATAACCAAAAGAGGAAGTGGAATGAAAATTCAAATACTGGAGGACAACAAGGAAGTCAGCAAAAGAAGAAGTTTGAAGTTTATACTACCTGTGGGAAGAACCACACTGGTGTGTGTCTGAAGGGTAAGCGGGTGTGTTTTAATTGTGGTCAGGAGGGTCACATTGCACCGAATTGTCCTAGCCCGAAGAAGGGATCTTGTTTCACTTGCGGGTCGAAGGATCATATGGCTCGTGATTGCTCTAGAAATGGTTCTTGCCACAGTTCCCACATTGTACTAGCGGCTTCTTCTTTGTACCCTCCTGCTTCACCTGTATACCCCCAAAGTTGTTTCCCTTCCTCTTTTCACTCCTATTTTCACTGTTTGATTCCACCTTCCCAGATCCCTCAACCTTACCCTTATTCCTTCTTTATTTGTTGTATAGGCTCATGGCCTCACTCCCCTCCTCAGCAATAATAGCTTTCTCCATGAGTACTGCAAATGTAGGGATTTACAAAACTGCCACCTTGTTGTAGAGCCAGGGTTTTAATCCCAGCTCAAACCTTCGTGCTTTTCTAGCCTCTGTATCAACTTGATGCGGAGGAAACCTAGCCAACTCATTAAACTTAGCGGCGTATTCGGACACCGTCATATTTTCCTGTTTTAATTCAAGAAATTTTACTTCCATCCTAGCCTGCATACTAGATGAAAAATAGTTTTCGAAAAATAAAGTTTTGAAGTGGGAGGTGCAAATGGAGGTAAGGGAAGCAATAGTGGTGGTACATTGACTATTACTGGACCAGTGCCATCGGACCGACCCATTGCTAGAACTTTCAATATAACCGTACAAGATGCTCTGCAACCAAATGATGTGGTGTCAGGTATCATTTCGATCATTGGTATTAATGCATATGTGTTATTTGATTCGGGTGCTACTTGTTCATTTATATCCGATAATTTTGCTAAAAACTTAGATTTGCCTTAGGAAGAATTAGATTTTCCTTTGAGCATATATATTGCGAATAGGGAGGTGATTCGTATTAGGTTTATATATAAGAATTGTAGGGTGGATATAAAGAACCACGAGATGATGGTGGATTTGATACCGATTAAACTTGGGGAATTTGATGTTATATTGGGAATGGATTGGTTATTCAATTACGGGGTGATAATTGATTGCCAAAAGAAATGTGTTAACCTTATGACTCTGATAAATGTGGTGTTTTATGGCAGCAAGTCACCTAGATAAACGAGTTGTCTGACGATTATGCAGACCAAGAAGTTACCGAGCGAAGGATGTGTAGGATACTTAGCCTACATAGTTGATACTTAAAAAAAGAGTGCGAAGTTAGAAGAGATACCGGTTATTAGAGATTTTGCAGATGTATTTTCGGACGATTTGCCTAGACTTCCGCCAGATAGAGAGGTTGAGTAAGTGATTGATTTAGCGTCAGGGATGACCCCGATATCTAAAACCCCGTATAGAATGGCCCCAGTAGAAATGAAAGAGTTGGTGGTACAATTACAATAATTACTACACAAGAAGTATATCCAATCGAGCGTATCGCCGTGGGGAGCGCTAGTATTATTTGTTAAGAAGAAAGATGGGTCAATGTGGCTCTGTATTGATTACATGGAATTGAATAAAGTCACAATTAAAAATAAGTATCTGTTACTGAGAATCGATGACTTGTTCGATCAACTGTAGGGAGATAGGTACTTTTGAAAAATAGATTTAAGAAGGGGATATCATCAGTTAAAGGTAAGAAAGGGGGATATACCGAAGACATCATTCAGAACTCGGTATGGTCATTACGAGTTTTTGGTTATGTCATTTGGTTTAACCAATGCACCTGCAACGTTCAAGATCTTATGAACACGGCGTTTAAACCATTCTTAGATAAATTTGTAGTGGTGTTTATTGATGATATATTAGTGTATTCTAAAACCAAGGAGGAGCACGTTAAACACTTAAGGGTGACGTTGGAAACATTAAGATGAGAGAAGTTGTATGCAAAATTTTCGAAATGTGAGTTTTGGTTAGAACATGTGTAGTTTCTTGGACACGTTATTGACAAGGACAGAATCTCGATAGATCTATCAAAAGTTGAAGCTGTAATAAACTGGGATCAGCTAAAGATACCGTCAGAAGTAAGAAGTTTCTTGGGGTTGGCAGGTTACTATAGGCGTTTTATTCAAGATTTTTCCAAGATCGCAACTTCATTGATAAATTTGACTATGAAGGCAGCTAAGTTTGTTTGGACGGAGAAATGTCAGGAGAGTTCCCAAGAATTAAAGAAGAGATTGAGTTCAACACCTGTGTAGTCATTGCCTGATGATACAGGGAATTTTGTGGTATATAGTGAAGCATTGCATAAAGGACTAGGCCGTGTGCTATGTATAACGGCAGGGTCATTGCGTATGCATCCCGTCAATTAAAGGAGTACGAGAAAGGGTATCCGACTCATGATTTGAAGTTGGCTGCGGTGGTGTTTGCTCTTAAGATCTGGAGGCACTATTTTTATGGAGAGAGGTGTGAGATATATACAGACCATAAAAGTCTTAAGTATATCTTTACACAGAAGGATTTGAATATGCGACAGAGAAGATGTTTGGAGTTGATTAAAGACTACGACTGCGAGATTCTTTATCATCCCGGAAAGACGAATGTTGTTGCCAATGCCTTAAGTAGAAAGGGTCGGAAAAAATTAATGATGTTAACTGCTCAGGAAAAGCTTGTAGCAGAAATGGCCAAGATGGAGTTGGAAATTAAATATCTGACAGAATCAGATGAAAAATTGTTCCAGATGGTGACCAGTTCAATTTTGGTGGATAAGACGAAGAACGCACAACTACAAGATGAAAATTATGAAAAGATAAAAAGAAGAGTGTCTGAAGGTGAAGAAGACAAATTTAAAATTGATGTAGAAGGGTTGCTTAGATTTGAGGGAAGAATTTGGGTTATGTCAATACCAGAAGTTAAAGAGAAAATTTTGAGTGAGGCTCATAACTCATGATATTTGATTCAACCTAGAAGTACGAAAATATACCAGGACCTTAGACATCATTTCTGGTGGTCGAATATAAAAAAGGACATTGCTAAATGTGTGGCAAAATGCTTAACGTGTCAGAAAGTCAAAGCTGAACATCAAAGGCCAAGCTGATTATTACAACCGTTAGAGATACCGGAATTGAAATGGGAGCATATCACAATGCATTTTGTGGTAGGTCCTCCAACGACTTAGCAAGGTTATGATGCGATTTGGGTGATTTTGGATCGATTAACGAAGTCAGCACACTTTTTACCAATCAAAATTAGATTAAACCTAGATCAGTTGGCAAAACTGTATGTGAAGGAGATTGTATCAAGACACTGTGTCCCGATGTCCATTGTATCAGATAGAGATCCATATTTCACATCAAATTTTTGGAAACAACTACAGGAGTGCTTGAGGACGCAGTTGAGAATGAGCACATCGTATCATCCTCAAACCGATGGACAAAGTGAAAGGACAAACCAGACATTTGAGGATATGCTCAGAGCTTGTATTATGGATTTCAAAGAAAATTGGGATGACCATCTACCGTTGGTTGAATTCGCCTATAATAACAGTTATCACGCAAGTATTGGCATGCCACCTTACGAAGCATTGTACGACAGGAAGTGGAAAACTTCGTTGTGCTAGGGACAAAGTTGGTGAAAGTCAGCTATTAGGTCCAGAATTGGTTCAGTAGACTGTCGAGATCGACAAAGTGATTCGGGCAAGATTGATAGTTGCACAGGATAGGCAGAAGAAATATACTGATCAACACCGACAGAATCGGGAATTTGATGTTGGTAGTTTTGTTTTCTTGAAAGTGTCTCCCCAGAAAGGGAAAATTCAGTTTGGTAAAAAAAGGAAAAACTAAGCCCTAAGTTTATAGGACCTTTTGAAGTGATTCAACGAGTTGGTGAAGTGACATATGAGGTAGCTCTACCTTCGGAACTAAAACATATTCATAATATTTTCCATGTTTGGGTATTACGACCATATAAGGTCGATTATAAACATGTTATTGAATACGAACCGTTACAGTTTGAAAAAGGTTTGTCTTCTGAAGAAGTTTTTGTTCAGATTGTTGACAAAAAAGAGCAAGTACTAAGGAATAAAGTGATACCTTCTGTTAAGGTAATTTGGAGAAACCACAATGCTGAAGAAGCTACGTGGGAATTCGAAGATGTTATGATAAAAAATTATCCTTAGTTATTTAGTTAATTTTTGTATAGCGATTCTGGGGACAAAATCTTTTTAAGTGGAAAAGAATGTTACGAATGAATTTATTGAGTTGTAATTCTAGGGACATAATCATTTTAAGGAGGGAAGAATGTAACGAACTGGAATTTTGTAATTAATCTTAAATATTTATTGAATTAAATAAATATTTAAGTTAATTTATTTATTGATATAAATAAATATTTGATAGAATTTTTGTGCATTAATTTAGTTAAAGTGTGTTATAATAATTAAATTAATGTATAATAATTTTATGATTTGAAGTTTTGATTTAATGAGATAATTAAATTAAATAAATTATTTAATAATTATAATGTTTTGTAGTGGTGATGTTCTAATTTAATTTAATAATTAGATTAGAGATGTAATAATTTGTTAAGTAAAATTATAATTTCTAATGGAAATTATAATTATAAGAAAAATGTTAATTTGATTTGTGATTTAATTAAATTAATTAATTATGGGTGTGACAAGTGAACTTTAATATAAGGAAGATATAAAAATAAATTAAACGGGGGTTTTGAGAGGATTGCTAAACATGATCTTATGACCTTTGGTGTGACGCCCCCAAAATAGGTATACACAACTCATTCTGAGTCGCCAAATACATGATACATAATTTAAATACAAACTTAATTTATACAACTGTCGTGCAAAATACGACAACACAATAGCTGAGTTTCAATACAAATTTTGTCTCGTAGACAATATCCAAATTCAAATAAAGTCACAATTACAATTATTTTCACACAATTTTATAGAATAGTGAGTACTACTCTAGCAACCATCTTGGACCATTACTCCATTCCTCGACTAGTCTCAGCTATATTCTCATTTCCTGAAGAGAACAATGAAAGAAAAGGGTGAGCTCAACTAGCCCATTAAAGAATATTATGACTAAGATAATGTAGAATAAATTATCCTTAGTCTTCAACAAAATAAAAATTGATAGAATACAATAGACAACAAGTTTAACTGCAACGGAACAAGCAATCCATTAGAAGAGTCAAGTAAAGTATGTGTTACGCCCCCAAATTCAGACCACACTTGTCTCAAATTTGGTTGTCACGTACTAACTCTAATAATAAATCATAATCTCACACAACAAAAAATTGAATAAATTACATTGTCATAATATAATTATTCTCATCCCAAGGATTCGTAACTTAAACATCTCTTACGTACCTTAAGCATAATTAAACATAATTTAGATATAACTAGTACATATCACATCTTATGTCATTACATGAATATAGTAGTCTCCACTAAACATAAACTACTCAGTGGCCTTGTCCTTGCCCTTATCAATGCTTGAGGGGCCGCCTTGCTCTGCCTTAAGTAAAATGTTTTTTTGGGAAAGCAAGAATGAACAACAAATTTACCCAGCAAGTAATATAGCAATAAGGGTACTCAATGTAGTTTTAATATTTCAAGGGTATAACAATAATGATAGTTCGAGATAGTAAGAAGTATTGATGAATATCAACAATAGTCGCTATGGATAGAAAATATCAATAATATTCCATGATAAATCAATTCAAGGTTTCAAAGTAATGAAAACTGAGCAGTCACTAAGGACTAAGAACTTCTCCTAGAATTGACAGTAATAAACTGATAATTCCATAAAACGAGTACAACAGGTGATCAACCTAAAGTACTCTATATCAATGCATTACATTTAATCCTTCTCAAGTGTGCACGTCAATTTCCCGACAATATATAATTCCCCTACCAAGAGGGTTGTTCATCTCAGTTATAAGAGTTCGCACCAAGTTAATTTGGTTTGGATAGCTTTCGATCAGATATCAATAGTCTAGCCGAAGCAATGACTTAGATAGTTTTCTTTCACAGTATATATATAAACACTTATCGTTCAAAATCAAGGTTTGTAAACAATTTCATTTCTAGATTATGAAGTATTATACTTTCAAAGTTCTACTTGTACGATCAATAATAATACATGTTCAAGTAATGCTCAATAAAGAGTAGGGTTCGAGTACTTGCATTCAATATACGAATCAAATGAAAGTTAAGAACTTGCACAAAATTCAAAGTTGTGTAAGTTAGGAAACTTGCTTAATATAAATGAGAGTTTGGATACTTGCCTCAAGCGTAGTTTACCAAAATATAGCTTATCCACACTCTTTTGAATCCTAACATAATATAGTTACACGTATAGGATATTCATTAGTTGCAAATGCTCATTCATGATATGTAAGTTTAAACGCACACATAAACGTCTAACTTAGTCTTATACTCTACGCATACTTCATCGCATACTTATAGCACGAATCAGTTTATAAGACACCATAAAGTCAAACAATATAGTTTCTAATCATTATTTTTCATTTCACAATCATCTTTTAAACTTATCACTTTGAAAGTTTATATTTAAACATTCAATTCTATCACTTATCACGTGTAGACACTCAAATTTTTTTTGCATACCTGTTACTAACATTGCAGGAGGACAGAATCGTCTTTTAGAGATAACCCTGGAAGACATCTCAGTTCAATCCTGGAGATAGCCCTGGGATACTCAGTATTACCATCTCAAAGATAACCCCGAGACATCCAGCTCAGACATGGATACCACCAGAAGTTTTAACCTTAACCCCATCGACAACATCGTGAGTTTTCTGTTTCAACCTTGGAGATAACCTTAATGACTGCAGTTCAGATACCGAAAATCACACTAGAGAAGATCGTGTCGTCTTGGAGATAACCTTGAGATACTCAGTCTTAGTCGTGGATAACACCGAGAAAGATAGTATCAACCTCGGAGATAACCCCGAGGCATACAATTGCAGTTCCAGAGATAACCCCCGGAAATACTTGTTTCAAAGCCATGCAAAAAGCTTCAGAACACTCGACAAAAGCCTCGAGGTACTCATTCCACAAGCCCGAAGATAACCCTGGGAAGTCAGGCACATCTTAGATACAACCCTGAGGACGGTCAACACTTGCAGCAGTCTAATCACAGAGATAATCCTAAGCAAAGACCGCTAACACAGCTCAAACCGGAGATAACCTTGGTGAAGGGCAGAACCGTTATTTTTCCATCCCAATGCCACATCACGCCATCTCAACAATAATATACAAGCATTTCTACACAGCAATGTCCCACAAGAACCAAGGAAGTACAATCCCGAGTGACTACTGCACAAGACAGCACACCGGATAGAATTGGAAGCTTGAAGAGATAGGGCATGGTTCCATCTTCCTTACTTCTTACAACCTTTAATTCCATGTCATTGTGTAGCTCTCGAAGACGACGGTCCAAAATAGGTCTTGTACACCTCAATCGGATGCCCAGATTGCAGTTCTGAAAGTTCGAGCAAATATTATGTTACACGCGTGCACGTACTTCGAGATGGCAGGACCCGCGGAGCCCAGGGCACCTCGGGCAGCCGTTGGTACACCTGCGGCTCCCCCCCTCTATAAATAGAGGGCTTGGGGTGGCCATTTTGGAAGAGAGAAAGGAGAGGAAGCCCTGTCTAATTTGCTCTGTACACACCCTAAACTGAGTACTTTCTCTTTTTAAACACTTATAAGCTCACATATAGCTATATTTTTACCGGCGGGAGCCGAGTGTTCATCCACTTTCAGGTTATTGAAGTCTTCTTTGGAAGCCCACTGTAAGCCTTCATACACACCTTAAAGCCTTTCTATTCATCTTTGCACACACCGTTCTTCACGTTGAGAGTCGTGTTGCGTGTGTTTGCTCGGAATTTGGTCCTAGGCTTTTATTTCTTTTATATATATATATATATATATATATATATATATATATATATATATATACTAACATTATCGAGTTTTGCCTCGATTGAGCCTAGACTTACGTCTGGAGCATTTATTTGCTTTCGTATAAATATATACTTGTATATATGAATTGTATGTCGAACTTTGTTCGATGAGCCTGGATTTTACATCCAGAGCGTTTATTTGCTTTCGTGTATATATATATATATATATATATATATATATATATATATGAACTATGTGTCGAACAAAGTTCATATATATAAGTACACATATATATCGAACAGTTGATTGTTTTACTTCGTGGCAGTTCATTGTTTTTACTACTTTCTTTACATTTCGTCCCGCCTGGAGTTTACTTCATGGCGGTTGATCGCTTTTACAGCTTTATTTATATTTTTGATCACCCATGGAGGTGCTTCGTGGTGGTTGATCATGTCATATATATATATATATATATATATATATATATATATATATATATTTACAGCTTTTATATATATAACTGCTTACAGCTTTTATATAAACTGTGGTATCATGTGAGCCTAGGAATCATGTGATCACAGATTCAGTCTACTGAATCTAGATTCGGTTCCCGTGATGGACATTTTCAGCTGTAAGCAGCTTATAAATTATTCACGGTGTTCGAAATTCCTCAGATGGTTTTCATGCCCACGAGGAGTTCGGCACTGCTTTTTACATTATTTTCTCGAAGATACTTCGCATCTTAAAAATAAAAGCAATCCAGCTGAACATTTGATAAAAATGAAAGGGTAAAAGGTCTCAATTACTGTTGAGCATAAAGGTTTGAAAAACCTCTTTTTACAAAACATCACTGCTATATCTTGTTTAAAACTAAATTTTTAAATAAAGTCAAACCCTGTGTATATAGGTGCGAACGAGGCCTCGCACTACTTCCAAATAACTGCACATTGACCCACATACACACACATACACATCCATATAGTATTTTCTTGAAAAGTGGCGGTCACCGTGGTAACACGGATGTCGGGGGGTGCCTAACACCTTCCCTCCGCATAAGCAAGTCCCCGGACCCTAATGAATCTCGATTTCGCAGGCCCGTTAAGTAGTGTCACATCACTAGGTCAATGTGCAAACTTTTTCTTGGTTGTGTTGGTACAACCAGTTAAAAAACTAACTGGTGACTCTTATAGTCCAATCGTCGAGATATAAATATCGGACCTTTTCACAACTTTTTTTTCAAACAAATCTCACCTAAAATGATAACACAAAAGAACAAGAACAGAAAAGGGACAAATAAAAATCCCGACGTCGACAGGTGGCGACTCTGCTGGGGAAACTAGTAAGAGTACTTAAGCCGCTATTACAATCTTTTCAAAATTGTTATATGCTTGTGTGTGGATGTTGCATTTACATTTATGATGAATGTGTACGAATGCATATATTTTCTACATTTAATGCTTTACACTATATCTGCTTGTGATATTAGTGCTTTGCACATGTCATCATTTTCATAAACGGTGAGACACGTTGTATATAAATGTATGTTGTGTGGTTCCTCCACCAGGAAGCTATCCTGTCGATGTTTGATTACAGGACTCGTAGGAAGACTAATTCCAACGAGGCTCAGGAAATGCACCACCCAAATTCGCTCTAGTTGAAAGACCGGATTAACTTCCCATTAAATAAATTGCGATGATTTGGGAACCTTCATGCCAAAAAGCTGCGAGAGTAACCTAAGATAGGTCAACCTCTGATAAATCAAATGCGGAGGAAAGTCTCTTCATGCTTTCTCATTTCAAATTACTCATAAAGTCAAATTACTTGTAATTTCATGCCATATTTATCTCATTGTAATGGGAAATATGAAGAAATATGTGCACATGCATATTTAAATTAACATGCTATCCTGTATTACAAACAGCTAACATCCGTTTTACAGGATAATATTCCTAAACAGATACATCACATAGCATGTAAACATTTACACATTCCCTAAGACTAAACTATGCAAGTCTTTCACAGGGAAATAATCGGACCTATTACCCGTTCAAAATCCAAAAAGGCCACGAGCCTACAGTCAATCATGTCGTCATCACACTAGACTGACCTTAATCCAGTTTCTTAGAAAGAATTTGATGGATTAAGTAAACAAATCACAGATTTGGCTGTTTTGCTTAAAGAACTACACCGGTCTACTCTGGGTACAAGGATAGCCGTACATGCTGAATCCTCTACACAAGGAAGAACCCAAGGTTTGGATAAAGCCATTACAGTACCTAAGTTGCAGTTAGATACAACCAACAAAATTCATGATACCACCTATCTCAAAGAAGATATAGACACCAGTAATATCAGAAAGAAGGTTCTTTAGATGGAAGAAACTCTTCGTTCTCTCAAAGGAATTGGAGCACACGAGAGTGTCTCATATGCAGACCTGTGTATATTCTCTCGTGTGCATTATCCAGAGAAGTTCAAAACTCCTGACTTTGAAAAGTATGATGGGTTAGGAGATTTGAAGGTGTTCATTGGAGAACTTAGATCTTATGCAAAGGACGAAAAGCTCAGAATGCAGCTATTCAAAAAGAGTCTGAGTGGAGAAGCCCGTTCGTGGTATACCAGATTAGACAACTCAAAAATCTATAGTTGGGAAGAGCAAGCTCATGCCTTCCTCACTCAATATAGCTTCCAGTCTCAGATGGCTCCTGACCGGTACCAGATTACCAAGGTCAAGAAACAGTCCAATGAGTCTTTCAGAGACTATTCTCAAAGGTGAAGGCTCCTTGCTGCTCAAGTTATTCCTCCTATGACAGAGTCAGAAATGGTTATGACCTTCATAGACATACAAGAAGCTCCTTTCTATGAGAGGGTCTTAGCTGGCATTGGGAAACCATTCTCTAAAATGATTAAACATGGGGAGATGGCTGAGATGAGATTGAAGTCAGGAAAGATTCAAGACCTAGCTGCCCTTAAAGATGTTGCTGAGCACATCCAATCTAAAAATTATGGAAACAACCCCCGAAGGGTCCATGAAAAGAAAGAGAAAGATGTTTCCTTGATACTACAAGGTCAAAAGGGCAGTCAGAATATGCCTATCCAAAGGAGAAATTACACTCCCTTTCAAGCACAGTCTTCAAACACTCCATTGCCTAAGGGTGGAGAAGTCAACACCCTCGAGTGTTCACACCCTTGGGGGACTCACTCGAGAACATTCTCAAGCTTCTAACGGCTTAAAAGAAAATCACACATCTTCTTCCACCCACTAACCCAACTGGGAAGGGTTTTAATGCTACTCAAAAGTGTGCTTATCATGTCGGGGCACCGGGACATGATACTCAAGATTGCTGGGCCTTGAAACACAAGATCCAAGATTTGATCGATAACGATGAGATCGTGGTCACAAAGCACCTCACGTGCAAGACAACCCTCTTCCTCAACACAAAGAGGAAGAGGTCGATATAATTAATTGGAGCAGCGGACAGAGTTTAAATTTTAATGGTGAATCATCCCAGACCATCAAAGACGATATTGACAAATGGGATTATGCAAAGTTCGAGTTTGTGATGGAACGAAAGTTGAAAGCTCTGTGTAAGCAGATTGAGTAATTGGCAGAACTGGTGATCCATCAGCATCAGATCACACGCCAATTAGTCAGCTAGGAGCATGCGAGTCTCCTCCCCTTTGTTATGAATATTCCATCATCACCTTCAGAAAATGAAACACTGGAGGTCAAAGTTACGAAGAGAGCAAGTGCCAAAGCCCGTTGAGATTTTGCCAATAGAGAGGAATTTACATACCTGGGCCAACCTATGGAGGAGATACTTCAGATGCTGATCACTGAAGGAAGGATCACTTCCTTTTTACCTCCAATTAACCCCCGTTCAGGATGGTTCAATTCTGATGGAGTATGTCTGTATCACTCCTATTCTCACGATCACAGCACGAAAAAATGCTGGGTACTCCGCCACCTTATTCAGAATCTAATTGACAGCGGTGTCCTACAACTGACAGATGATGATACTGTGCTATTTGAGAGTGAGAATACCTATCCTACTAAATGGAAGGGATTGGTAGTAGTTATATCTGCTGAGGCTGATGAGACTATAAGACTATTCGCAATACAAGCAATCAACTCAAAGGAATTGACAATCCTTTGAAAGTGGCTACACCAGAGCCAATCAGCTTACCCTTTAGACCGCAATATCCTATTATCAGCTTACAAAAAGTCCCCTAAAATTATGGAGAAGCTGAAGGATTTACCTCACATACAACTGCAGTAGTGTTAAAGGAAAATCCACTGTATCTTCCCCAACGGGTGATGAAGCCTGCCATTAAATCAAAGGGGAAAAATTCCCATGGAGAAAATTGAAAAATTCCTCCGTACTATGGGTCATAATGAAGCCAAGGTGGTTTTAAGCTTAAGAGAAGCTCCACATCAAATTTCAATACTGGACTTGGTTTTCTCTTTCGAGGATCACAAAAAGATCTTATTGAAGGTTTTGGAAGAAGTCTACTTGCCGAAATTAGTGGATGTGGAAAAATTCAACATTTGGTTGATCACATTTTTAACAACAATGTGATATCTTTCACTGATGATGACATACCGCCCGAAGGGACTGGTCATTGCAAGCCATTGCACATTACAATTTTGTCCTCCGGATACATTCTAGCTAGAGTCTTGATAGATGGAGGTTCGTCTTTGAATATTTGTCCTTATGCTACTCTGGTAAAGATGAATATCAATCTCAATCGGATCCGAAGAAGCCATACGATTAATAAAGCTTTCGACGGATCCTGACGAAACTCTGTCGGAGAGATTGAACTGCCAGTAGAGATTGGTGAAAGTAGTATGCACACAAGCCAATCATGTTTGATGATAAAGCATATACTTTGTAACAATCTTATTCATTTTTTAATTAAAGGTATTAATTTATTAAAGGCTTTTAGTTATCTACATGATGCTGCTTTATAATATGTGATAAATTCATAGTTTTAAGCAATGCTTTTAGAATAATGATGATGATCGTTCTAATGAGATCTAAATTCTTAGAAAGCTTAAAACTAAAATAGTTCCCAATCGTTGGATTACTAAATTGGGGATTAGTGAATCCGGATAGATTGGTACATACGTTGCTTGCTCATTGGATGAGGATGATTGATATCATGCTCATTTGTGTGGAGATACTAAAGCAAGTATGTAGGTTCTTATTTGAGAATAAGTACACTGAACGTGGCTCACTAAAGAATACCTAATGGAGTTTTACTTGCCTGTTAATAGGAATTCCTGTAGTGATAGTAGTACAAGTGATCCTTGGACTTGAGATCATCATAGTATCTTGTGTATGATGAGTTATACTTTGACTTATTCCTTAAGACCCTTAAGGTATATCAAAAGGTATGCTTGGGTATAATAAGTTATACATGGAGATAACATATGATCAATAAAGAATCTACCGCTTCTAGTAAAAGAAGAGAAATGTCCTATGTGATTCGATAAATGATAACCCAGTAGTCCTTGACCAAGGCAGAATGAAATTAGAAAGGAGTTTCTAATTTGTATTATTTGGAGTTATGCATTTAAGAGTCGAAATACATATAATTAAATAAAATAATACTTGACAATAATTCCATATCTTATATTTAATTAGGACATTGTATGGTGGAAGGATTGAATTGTACAGTAACTATTTACTCAAAGGTTATTTTGTGATTAATGTTGAAATCTATATTATCTGGAAAGTCGTTGATCCCTAGGGAGGCTTATCCCCATTGTAGAATAAATATTATTTATTTAAATAAATTAATAGTTTAATTTATTTATTTAAATAAAATTAGAATTGTTCTAATTGATTTATTCACAACCGGTTTAATATGGAGAACCTAAAGGGTCACACCATAAAAGGAAGAATAATTATTTAAGAAGTTAATGACATAATCGTAATAATAAGTTGAGTATATTTAATTTAATCTATGGTGATAAAATAAATTAAATAGCTTAATGTTTATTATTTAATATTTTGGAAATATTAAATATAAATTGATAAGAGGAGTCGTATTATTATTATTACTATTATTATTATTTAATTCCTAAAGGAGTTTGGAAATTAATTAATAAATGTACTCTCATATATCCTAATAAGATTAGGAGGCTAATTAATTAAAAGAGTTTAATTAATTATTCCTAATAAGATTGGGAGCCTAATTAATTAAAAGATTTAATTAATTAAAATAAAACCCAATTTCTTAATTGTTAAGGAGGGTTGCCCACATCTATAAATAAGAGGAGTCTTATTATGGGTGATAGAGTTGTTGTTGACTTTTTCACAACAGACGTGATTCCAATTGTTGGAGAGTACGCTCCTTTTCTATCAGAGATAAAAAACTAGGGTCTTGCCAAACTCCCATCTTCTTGAATTCTTGTTCTTCCTTGGTGGATCACCTCTAGAGGCCAAACACTTGGGTGACTAACGTTGATCAAAGGAAACAACCAAACACGGTGGATTCAAGTTGAACGCGAAAGGATTTGGAGGTGAACTTGTACCTGAGGAAGCTCGAATCTTCAAGGGTATGATTCTTATTCTTTATCTTTTCGTTTAATTAATAATTGTGCATAAAGGATGATCCGGGTATATGGTTTGTAAAATTTTTAAAACTCTGATTTTGATTGCGTCCATGATTTTTACAAACGTAACAATTGCTCCTCGTACATTTTGCGTATCTTTTCACGTTCTCAAAATAGATACAAGGTACAACTTGCTATTGGGAAGACCGTGGATTCATATGGCTGGGGTCGTTCCCTCCACTCTTCATCAACAACTTAAATACATTATCAACAATAGCCTAGTCATTGTCAACGTTGAGCCGGAATGTCCTGAACAAGGTGACATGTCACTCATCAGCTTCAATTCAGAAGTTGAGCCGGTCAGTTTTCATGCCCTGGAGGTGAGCAACACTCAATACCACCCTATGGGGGCGCCACCTCATATACCTTAAAATTTTACCGAAGTAATGTCGGCCACTCAAGAAATGATGCCATTGGGTTATCAACCTGGACAAGGGTTGGGAAAAGACAATCAGGGCATCAAGCGTCCCATTCAATGTCCCAGTCAAACAGGGACAGATGGACTAGGCTATACTGCTAGTTCCAGTCGTAGGAATCCTTATAAGCATAAACAGATTCCTCCAGCTTCAGCCACACGGTGATTATCTCCACCTGCAGTTCATGAACCTGTACGGTCTCCGGTAAAGGTGTCGGTCCATGTAATGGCCATGTTATTTCCTAAATCGGTATCGGTGAAGGAGAAAGAAGTCCTAGTCCCAGATCCAAAAGTGGAAGAGGAGGAACGGAGAATTAAATAAGACATCGTTCGGATGATGTCAGGAATACGCATCATTGTCCATAATTAACATACAATCAGATACACCCTAGACGATGATTGCCCAAACGTAATGGTCATCATTCGGGAGAAGGAGGACAATGACAGCCTCTACATCACTGCAGTCCACCTGGACTAAACCCTTGCCAATTGGAGCATCACTCCTTTCATTGGTCGACAAGGGTAAAATGGGCAGAAACTCCTTCTGCCCTGTAGATAATAAATGCTGACTTTTCTGTACAGTATTAGTAGTTGTTTTTTCAGTACATGCTAACACTTTGTATGATTAAATAGTTTCATGTATATTAAGTGAAAGCATATTTTGTTTTAGGACTTTGAATTTAGATGTGCATGTACTTGCTGATAAGGTGCCTTTTCTCCACAAAGATTGTAGCTTTGATGAAAAGCTGGACTCAGACTTGATGGAAATACAAGAGGGCATTGAGATACCTCAGGAGATCAAAGAATTGGTCGACGATAAACCTAAACCCAACCTTGATCAAACCACCTCCTTCAATCTCGGAACCTTAGAGAACCCTAAGTTAATTAAGATTGGTTCAGACCTCAATCCAAACCAGAGGAATGACATGGTTACACTACTAGCCCAATTCCAGGATGTGTTTGCATGGTCTCATGAAGACATGGTGGGTTTGTCCACTGACATTGTCCTTCATCACCTTCCCATTAAAGATGGATTCAAGCCAATCAAGCAGAAGCTCAGGCGATTGAAACCTAAGTGGAGTTTAAAGGTTAAAGAAGAAATTGTGAAACAATTTCAAGCTGGCATTATCATGGTGTCCACCTATCCTGAATGGATATCCAACATCGTTCCTGTACCTAAACTTGGAGAAAAGGTGCAAGTTTGCGTGGATTACCGGGATCTGAATAAAGTTTTCCTTAAAGATAGCTTTCCCATGCCATTTATCCACATTCTCATTGATAATACTGCTCAATACGGCATGTACTACTTTACGGACTACTTTGCGGGGTACCATCAGATCATGGTTACTGAAGAGGATCGTGAGAAAACTACTTTCATCACGCCTTGGGGAACCATTTGCTATAGACGGTTGTCTTTTGGCCTCATCAATGCCAGAGCTACCTATCAGCGAGCCATGATGACTCTTTTTCACGACTTAATGCACAAGGAGATAGAGATCTATGTGGATGACATCATTGTCAAATCCCGGAAGGAGGAAGACCACCTAGACCATCTCAGAAAGCTATTCAACAGGTTGTGTGAGTACAACTTGAAGTTGAATCCAGCCAAGTGCGCCTTTGGTGTTAAATCAGGCAAGTTGCTAGGATTCCTAGTCAGGCTCAAGGGAATTGAGCTGTATCCCACCAAAATCCAGGCCATTACGGAAATGCCCATTCCTCAGACAGAGAAGGAAATACGGGGATTTTTGGGAAGAATCAACTTCATTAGCAGGTTCATTTCTCAACTCACAGCAACCTGTGAACCCATCTTCAAGCTGTTAAGGAAGAACTCCTCCATGAAATGGAATGATGAGTGCCAGAAGGCCTTCCTTACAATCGGAGAGCAACTAGTCAAAGCTCCTGTTCTAGTACCACCCAGGGATGATGTTCCCCTGTTCATGTACCTGTCCATAAGTGACAATGCCATGGGCTGCATGCTGGGACAGAAAGACGATAGAGGCCGAGAATGAGCTCTCTATTACCTCAGCAAAAGATTCAGCAGTAGTGAATACAAGTACACTCTGATTGAGAAGACTTGTTGTGCTTTAGCATGGGCTTCCATGAGGTTGCATCATTACCTCCATGGTCACATAACCCATCTCATATCCCGATTGGATCCTCTAAAGTACGTGTTCAGTAAACCCATGTTAAATTGTCACCTGTCCAGATGGCAGTTGATCCTACAACAATTTGACATCGTCTACGTGACACAAAAGTCCATTAAAGGAAAAGGAATTGCAGATCAACTGGCCGCCACACCTTCAGGGGACTTCAAACCCTTAGAAACGTACTTCCCCGATGAAGGGGTCATGGCAGTTCAGCTACACCATCAGTATAATGCATGCTATACGTGGAAAATGTATTTTGATGGAGCTGTTAACATGGAAGGTTCTGCAACTGGAGCAGTTCTAGTATCCGGTACGGGGGAGGAGTATCCCATCACCATCAAATTGAAGTTTGGCAGTACCAACAACATAGCAGAGTATGAAGGCTGTATCATGGGGCTAAAACTTGCCCGTTCAATGGGCATCAGGCGGTTAACTATCTTTGGGGATTCGGAATTGGTAATCAGACAATCCATGGGAATCTATTAAGCCAAAGAGCTACATTTGCTGACTTACCATCGACAAGTTTTACAGATGGCTTCGGAGTTCGAAGAGATCTCCTTTCTACATATTCCTCGTAGCAGGAATGACATTGCAGACGCACTAGCAACTTTGGCCTCCTTGATTCATATACTGGACAAGGAACACATGCCAAGCATCACATTTTCCCTACAAAAGGCACCAGCCTATGGGAACTATGTTGGAGAAGTATCGGATGAGCTACCTCCCATCCAGCACCATTGGTATCAGCATATCAAGGAGTACTTACAAGATGGATCTACACCTGCTGAGGCGAGCTTGACTGCGAAAAGGCGGATCCATCGACTTGCTATGAAATTCTACCTAAGCGGAGATGCACTCTACAAAAGAGATGCAGAATTAGGTCTCCTTAGATGTCTAGACAAAGACCAAGCTCAGAGGCTCATGGATGAGATCCATGGTGGAGTATGTAGCCCACATATGAGTTGCCCCCTACTTGTTAAGAAGATCCTCAGAACAGGGCATTAATGGCTTACTCTCAAGGCTGATTGTGATGATCACATCAAGAGGTGTTATCAATGCCAAATTCATGGGATTGCTATCCACGCCCCTCCAAGGGAACTCCACAATATGAGTTCGCCCTGGCCCTTCTTAATGTGGGGAATGGACGTGATAGGGCCCATCGAGCCTAAATCCAGTAATGGGCATCACTTTATATTCACAATGATCGACTACTTCACCAAATGGGTAGAAGCAGCCTCCTTCCCTAGGGTTACCAAAGAAGTCATCATTGCTTTCATCAGAAACAATGTCATTTATCTATATTGACAACCAGAGGTAATTGTGTCAGACAATGCTAAGAACCTCAACAACAAAATGATGGAGGAGTTGTACAGCAAATTCCACATCAAACATCTCAACTCCGTCATCTACCGTCCAAAGATGAATGGTGCTGTTGAAGCGGTTAACAAAAACATCAAGAAGATCATGCAAAAGATGTCCGTCAACCATAAAGGCTGGCCTGACTTATTGCCTCTGACTTTGTTAGCCTACAGAACATCAATGCGCACTTTCACTAGGGCAACTCCCTACGTATTGACCTATGGGATGGAAGCAGGGCTACCCGTAGAAGTGGAAATGGAATCCCTCAGAGTATTAATAGACGCTCAGCTGGATGAAGACCAGTGGGTATAAGACAGATATCACCAAAGGATCGCGGCTATCTTTCATGGTCAGTTATATCAACAAAGGATCGTCAGATCCTACAACAGAAAAGTCCGGCTACGGCAGTTTAAACAATATGACTTGGTTTTAAAGAAGATCATTGACAACCAAGATCAGTCCAAGGGAAAATTTGCTCCAAACTGGGAAGGCCCGTTTGTTGTCAAGGAGGTATTGACAGGAGGCGCTCTCAGATTACAAGAAATGGACGGTGATGAATTTTCACAACTCATCAACTCGGACACCGTGAAACGGTACTATGTCTGAGGTTACCATCAAGAAAACATCCTAGTTTTGGATCATCAGATCACCAGTCATTCCGGTTCTTTAACCCTTCACCACATACAACTTTCTTTCACACTTTGCCCCTCAGGGAATCATACTCTTCAAGCTAGCAGCCTGGCTTCACTCCATGCAACTTCGGTTATCCCACTAGGGATTGAACCTTTCACACTTGCAGTTTGTCCCCAAACATGGGATCAAACTTTTTCACACTTGCAGTTTATCCTGAACTTAGGATCAAACTTTCTTTTCCCCCGCAAGTTTGTCCTGCACATGGGATCCAACTTCTCATCGGCTACAAATCGTCCTGAGGGGCGAACTACGTCAACCTGATCTCCCTGATACACGGGCGTACGTAGGCAACCATTTTATATGTCCCGGTCGCAATAAAATAAAAACAATAAAAATATTTCTACACCCTTTTCCTTACAAAAATAAAAACAAAAAAAAACATTCCTACACCCTTTCTACCACATACAACGTTAAACCTCTTACACCAGGTTTGAACTATGTAGACCTGATCTCCTCTTCAATAGGAGTATGTAGGCAGCCATTTATGATTCGGTCTAACCCCCTACCAAAACATAATGACTTGTCATCTGGTACTGGGATCAAACTTCAATCCACCACATTTCATTCAGCTTCAGACCAAAGGGATGGAATTACCTGACCTCCCCATATAACTAGGAGACTCGGCGACCATCTAAGCTATGGTTGTTCCTCAAAGAGAAACACCAGTCCATAAGAGATGGAATTAACTAGGCTCCTCCTAAATAGGAGTACTGGCGACCATCTGTGGTGCGGTTAATCTCAGAGAGGAAAAGCCACATTCCTCTCCATATTTCCATACAGAAACCAGTCCCAAGACACCAAAGATGGTAGGGAATACACACAGATCAACGATCCATTCTGAAAGGTCTGGAGACATTTTAATGTCCATCCATCAAGGAAGAATTCAGAATACATCAAGATCACAAGCCCTGAAGAAGCATACAAAATATCAAACAAGCAACAAAGCATATCTAAAAGGGCAGTGATCAAAAATATATTTTTGTGCTATATATATATAATGCTGTTTAATATACATAATATAAACTGTATATGACAAAATGGTTAAGCTAGTATGTGCAGGAAAATACAAGGCTATCTTCAGATCGGTATGCATGCGGGCTAGCAGATATAACATAACATCTCTCTCAGAAGAAGGGGGTAAAACTACGGTCTCCTGCATTAACATATCTACACGAGCCAACAAGTCCGAGGCTAACTGCATGGTGACATGATGCTCATCAATATATGCACTTATCTCGGCAAACATACCAATGGTCAAGGATCTTACTGAAGTACTGTCTACAATGGCTATATCCCTAGCAGATAAGGCAGCATCCTGCTCAATGATAACTGTATTTATGGCTGATCTGGCCTTATCCCGCTCCTCAATAGCAGTGTCTCTATAAGCTACAACTTCATCTCTCGCCGATAAAGCGGTGTCTCTCCCATAAAGAGCTGTCAACATCAAGGCCCTAGCCTGATCTCTCTTAAAGGTCATTAGATGAAGACTCTGCTCGAAGTACTGTGTTGAATGCTGAATAATAGTAGTACTTGTACTGGGAGAATCTATCACAGCTGCTGGCAACCCAGTAAATAGTGCCTCCTCGGTGGGAATATCAGTGTCCTCCATAGGCTCCCCATCGTCGAAATCCATCCCCGATACTGTGGATACTACCATAGCCAATGTCGTCTCTTTCTCTATCCATGCGGAATACTTTGTAGAACAACTCGGATGGCTAACAGAAAACTCAGCTAGCTCACGCTGATCACAATAGGCATACAACCTGGATCTGTCCTCTGCTGATAAGTGGCGAGAAGCCAAGCGCTGACTCAATGCCCCGTCAAAAGGATGAAAATCCTGGAACTAGTCGAACTGGCACATCATGGCTAGTGGGTGATAGGTAGTCATGCCTCTCAAGCTAGCCAGAGGGAGATAATCCATGCCCGGAGCATGAGTAATGAAGCTATAGTTTGAACTGAGCCCAGTATACGGCAAGATAGCAAATGGATCTCCGATCCCAACCAGGAAAATGGACTAAGATGCAAGATCTGCACACTCCGTAGGCTGGAAGGAATACGACATAGATATCTCATGGATAAAACAATACCCGTGTCATCTAAATGTGACAATCGGTCTCAGGTGTGACATAAACCACACGTACAACATGACTGAATTGCCTGTAAATACTCCCATATGATAAGTGCATCAATATGTGGCCGATCTCAGTGTCTCTGCCATAATCATCGGTACAATGGTGTGACCCTCCCTGAGAGCTCTCACTGCCATAATAACGCCGATGTCCAACTCATCCATGTACCGTGACATGTACACGTATGATAATACACACATCAGCAATACATCTACTCTGGCCAAACGCCACTGATCATCTAGTGCGGTGAAATCCCCGGAATACCTTAAATAACTATCCTCTGAGCCAAATCTGTCCATCAAAAAATGCTGGGATATCACGTGGCTGGATGTGAGCTCATCCTGCACGACTCTACGCCGCAGCCCGGTGAGAGTCATAAATTGTCGGCTCATATTGCCGATAGCCATCCACGCGCAAGGTCTGTCCAGTGGCAGCGCCGTCAACCGTGCATACTCCTCTAAGGTAAAAGTCAACTCATGGATGTCGAATCAGAAAATTTGCCTCTCCGGTATCCAATGCTCCAGCATGCCCTCTGACAATCCTATAGGAACCTAAAACATCATGAGGGTCATCGAATGCTGTAATAGCTGATCTACAGTCACCCTATCTGGGGGTGACATACTATCATACCAGAATCTCAAACGGGATGCCACCAATACTTGTGGGGTGTGATCTATGAGGTTGACTATCGAAGAAGACATCTGTGTGGATCGTATCATAAGACCATCCAGGGGTCAACGCTGAATATCTCTAGACATATATACATATGCATAACATGATAAATGCATAAGAAATAATAGATGGCAATATAATCTAGGGAATGAAAAATAGTACATACATTCCTAAGTACATCAACATCTATACATCATCTCTGTACAACTAAAAATACAGGGAAATGGGGCACAGACGCCCTACTACTAACAGAGGCCTATCAAAAGATATAGCGAGAATGGGGCACATGCACCTAATATCTAACAGAGGCCTATCAAAAGAGATAATGAGAATACACATAAGAAGAAGACAATGGTGTCAATATCTACATCATCAATCCTGTCCACCTGATGTAACTCCTCATGAGTCACTGGATCTCTATCAACATGGATATCAGGCCTATACAATGGAGGATCTGTGCCGGTAATGCCAAATGAGTCATCTGAGGGGCCAGCGCCTAAGCTGGAAGGATCAAAAGTATCTACCTCTGCTGGATCTCTACCCAAATGCCGGATAAAGAAATGTGCCCGGTCTAGTCGCTAGGTCAAACTGTCAATCTGTGTCAAATGAGTCAGATCTCAAACACAGGCTAGCCAATCGATCATTACCACGGATCCTGGAATCATATCCCCCATGAACTGAGTAGCGCAGGTCTAGGCTCCAATGGTACGAGGGGACCACCATTGCTAGAATATCTCCTGAGTGCAGGGACCCTCTGACAGTGCAAAATCGTCAACACCCGATAATAGGATATCAATGATGGGTGACTGCAACACAGGCTAATAACGCCTGGCAGGAGGCAAGATCGGTATACGAATCTCTCTTGTGGTGCTCCTAATAGCACGCTATCCTAAATAGAGCTCCCATCCTCCATCAGTAAAGAGAGGAACCCTACGGGTGGAAATCACGTACTCGACACCAGTCGGGTGCCCATCCTCAAATCCAATGGCCAAGTGCTCCCCAGAATAGGTAACCAATGTGATGATATCAGCTGTCAATAACTTCTACTATAGGTGACAATGAGTGAAACCCTCAGCTACAGGGACCTCTGCCAGTATGGAATGATGCCATTGTCGTCCTCGTGGATAGGTATCCAATCCTAACACGCTCACAGGACGCAAACATGGGAGCCACTCATAGGCCCAAAACTGCCAACATAAAGGCAAAACATCTACTGTTAGTAAATACTCTTCACCTATATATGGGAAATTAAAAGAGAAATAATCACCAGCAGAAACGGGTAAAATCCTAGCCAAACCTCGGTCAAGCCCTGCGAACGCATGTGCATCCCCCTGAGGAAATAGGCAAAGGTATAGGAGCCCCAATCATATTCTCCGATACGGTCCACCTCACATGTGGCACTGATCAAAGCTAGAAGAGTTGACTTCTATGAAACAACCCCTAATGATCATCAGGAACAATCGCCGAAGAATGCGATCCCTGACTCTGACATCAGCAGGCATGGGCTTACTCAATAGCCTACTCATAGCATCTACGCTCAAAGGACCTGTACGCACAGTCCTACCATTGAGTGCCTCAGCCGGGACTCCCAACATGGATCTGACGGCAGTCGGGGTAATATTCCCCAAACATGGCACTGGCGCTCCGCCAAACTCCATACCGATGATAAATTGCCAATCCATTGGCATCATCATCACCTCACAGTCCAGCAAATGGAGTGACTGAGTCTGGTGAAACTAGCACTCAAACAATGCCCTGAGGTAACCCTAGTGATAACGACAAGGAAGGATAGAAAAGAACGCCCCAAATCCCTAGTCATGCACAATCGTTCTATAGTCAGGATGCAGAGCCTGGTACATAGAGTGGATGCTGAACCAATTTCCTCTGGGCTGTGTAAAGTTGGGAACCCACATGAAATGCAAATCGACATCAAAATCCTTTACTCCCCATCAATAGGAAAGAAGGAAGATTAAGATCTAACTTTATACCTCGTTTGCGTGCAGGTAAACTGAAGGATGTCGACTCAAATCACCCAGGAGCTCTGGGTTAACCACCTGAACGCCTGGCAAAACCATACAGTGAACACGTGTAGCAGAAGCAGGGTCCGTAACTGGAACATCCTCCTCCTCGTCCTCGACGTCTAACACATCAACCCGGACTAGACGTATCACCGCCTCCACCAAACGACGAGGCTGTCTAATAGAACGGGGTTGAGACACTTCAGAAGCCCTCCTCTGTACACCAGAAGTGGTCCTGCGAGAACTACTCGGCTGATCTGGATCCATAATATCTGGACAGAAGTCTCCAAATTACCTCAAAAAGGGTGTGGTAATTTTTAACTTGGAGCTTTCTTTTCAAAAATGCATTTTATGACCATGTGCATGCATGGATTGTTTTAACATACGTCTACAGTAGAGTTAAAAATGCATGACTACTCAATGCCTATATTTTTGAAATTTTTTGCCATAGTCCCCTTTATAAATAGGACTATCCACATGCACATAAGCATGACTAGGTGGCCATTCAGTAGCACACCTACCCACAGTTATATACATACTATTTGCATTAAAAAGTCAAAGTCATCAATCCATATGGGTAGCTTAATTACCAGGATTACTTTGTATTTTTACCTTTTGCTCATTTGTCCTCAAATAGGATAAGAAATAGCAGAAAAAGGTGTCAAATTGACTATTTCAAAAGTCAAATTTTTTCACATCATTATGTTCAGCATGGTTTAATACTAACATTTACTATGTTGAATATTTTTTATCAAGTCATATGAGCATGCATATTCACTACTATGTGTTTAGATGGATTTCATATAAAAAGTCATTTTCTAATGGATAAAAATTGGAAAAGAAGACATGTATACATTATTAGGACAGTGTAGAACACTTGTACAATGATAGAATATGTAGAAAGACGTTCAAACTCAGCAGATCTGAAGAAGAGCTCTCAGATTTCCTTCGCGGTGCGACTTGAAAATGACTTGAAAAGGCAAACATGCAGCCTTAATAGCCCCACGGTTGGCCGCAGGTCCATCTGCGGCTGTTGCATATGTACCTGCAACACCCCTACGTGGGTCCCACCTCTCCAGCTCGGTCCAATTTGAGTTACAAAAGAGTTCTCACAAGCTGAAAAGGCCAAATCAGAGATAAAAACGCTACGCGATTGAGTAGAATAGCCTGAAATCCTGGTTTTCCTTGGCCGGACTGTGGCTTTCATATCACTCATTGGTGTTCGCCCCAACACAGGGTACACTATGCCGATGATCTCAGTTGTTACAAGTCACCCCCGGCAATACCTTACGCAGGTCCAATGCCGCTAATTCAGGGTCGTCACCCTAATCCTTTCGAGAATCCCCGGCGGGGGTATCACGCATGGCCATCTGTCCAAATACAGATTCCCTAACAGGGACATTACGCATTCTACAGTACATAGCCTCAGCGGGGGCAGCACGCATTCTCAAGCAATTTCCTCGGCGGGGGCATCACACATTTTTATGTGTCGAAGTACATATCCCCGACGGGGGTATCACACATTTGTATCCTTTGATGCACATATCAACGAAGGTCAAGCAACCTTGACATCAGTTCAGTCGTTGGCAAGTAAACCCAACGACGCGTCGGAAGCCATCTGATGATTTCATCAGTTGATACACACATCAAAAAAGGTTAAGCAGCCTTGGCATTTATCCCCATTAGGGATTTCATCCGTTGATGCACAATTTAGTGAAGGTCAGTCAACTTTGACAAGCATAGACCGTTGGCAGTAACTCCAATAGAGCATCCTCATCGGGGATGACTGATGATGGAATATGTTATACACATCCTCAACATGCAAAGTGCATCCCCACAGAATCTCATGTACATGAGAGATACATCTGATCCCGATAGAAGTCAAGGGGAGCCGGCAATCATCCCATCATGTTGGAGAACAATCCAATAAACTACATACATTTGCATCATGTTGTTGTACATTGCATCATGATTATCTTGCTCCATTTCAAATGTCTAGTATTCTTTATCCCATGCCAATGCATTGCATGAATATGATAAAGAGGACCATCTATAGACACTCAAAATTTTTCTGCATACCTGTTACTAACATTGCAGGAGGATAGAATCGTCTTTCAGAGATAACCTTGGAAGACAGCTCAATTCAATCCCGGAGATAACCCTGGGATACCCAGTATTACCATCTCGAAGATAACCCTGAGACATCCAGCTCAGACCCGGATACCACCAGAAGTTTTAACCTCAACCCCGGCGACAACATCGGGAGTTTTCAGTTTCAACCTCGGAGATAACCCCGAGAACTACAGTTCAGATACTGGAAATCACACCGGAGAAGACCGTGTCATCTTGGAGATAACCCCAACATACCCAGTCTCAGTCTCGGACAACACCAGGAAAGATAGTATCAACCTCGGAGATAACCTCGAGGCATACAATTGTAGTTCTAGATATAACCCCGGAAGTGCTTGTTTCAAAGCCATGCATACAACTTCAGAACACTCGGCAAAAGCCCCGAGGCACTCATTCCACAAGCCCGGAGATAACTTCGGAATGTCAGGCACATCCAGATACAATCCTGAGGACGGTTAACACCTGCAGCAGTCCAATCTCAGAGATAACCCTGAGCAACGACCGCTAACACAACTCAAATCGGAGATAACCCTGGTGAAGGGCAGGACCGTTATTTTGCCATCCCAATGCCACATCGTGCTATTTCAACAAAAACATACAAACATTTCTACACAGCAATGTCCCACAAGAACCAAGGAAGTACAACCCCGAGTGACTACAACACAAGACAACACACTGGATAGAATTGGAAGCTTGAAGAGATAGGGCATGGTCTCATCTTCTTGACTTCCTACAACCTCTAATCCCATGTCATTGTGTAGTTCTCGACAACGGAGGTCCGAAATAGGACTTGTAAACCTCAATCGAATGCCCGAATTGTAGTTCTGAAAGTTTGAGCGGACGTTACATAGCACACGTGCACGTACTTCGAGACAGCTAGACCCGCGGAGCCCGGGGCACCCCGGGCAGCCACAGGTACATCTGCGGCTAGCCCTTCTATAAATAGAGGGCTTGGCTGGCTATTTTGGAAGAGAGAAAGGCAAGAAAACCTTGTCCAATTTGCTCTGTACACACCCTAAATTGGGTGCTTTCTCATTTTAAACACTTGTAAGCTCACATATAGCTATATTTTTACCGGCGGGAGCCGAGTGTTCATCCACTTTCAAGTTATTGAAGTCTTCTTTGGCAGCCCACTGTAAGCCTTCTTACACACCTTAAAGCCTTTCTCTTCATCTTTGCACACACCGTTCTTCACGTTGAGAGTCATGTTGTGTGTGTTTGCCCGAACTTCGGTCCGTGGCTTTTATTTCTTTTGTATATATATATATATATATATATATATATATATATATATATATATATAGACTAACATTATCGAGTTATGCCTCGATTGAGCCTAGACTTACGTCTGGAGCGTTTATTTACTTACATATATATATATATATATATATATATATATGAACTGTATGTCGAACTTTGTTCGAAGATCTTGGATTTTACATCTGGAGCGTTTATTTGCTTTCGTATATATATATATATATATATATATATATATATATATATATATATATATATATATATATATATATAGGGGCCGGATCCAGTCCGGGAGTCCGGATTTTGTTAAAATTCGGACTTTTTTTTTTCTTTTTTTTTAAACCCATAAAAAAATATGGAATTGAAATTTTTTCATAATACAGTGTTTTGTGTGTGATTTGGGTACGTATAACAAAAAGTGGTGGTACAGTCTGTGCAGACTGTACCATCACTTTTTGGTATAGGTATTCAAAACACACCCAAAACATTATATTATGGAAAAATTTCAGTTCCATAAAATATTAAATTTTTTTTTTAGTTATTTTTTTTTTTAAAAAAAAAAGGTCCAGATTTTCTCCCGTCCGGGAGGTCCGGACCTGACTGGAGTTTACTTCATGGCAATTGATTGTTTTTACTGCTTTCTTTATATTTCGTCCCGCCTGGAGTTACTTCATGGCGGTTAATCACTTTTACAGTTTTATTTACATTTTTGATCCCCCATGGAGGTGCTTCATGGTGGTTGATCATGTCAGTATATATATATATATATATATATATATATATATATATATATATATATATATATATATATATATATATATATAGCTTTTATATATATAACTACTTACAGCTTTCATATAAACTGCGGTATCATGTGAGCCTAGGAATCATGTGATCACAGATTCAGTCTACTAAATCTAGATTCGGTTCCCGTGATGGACATTTTTAGCTGTAAGCAGCTTATAAATTATTCACGGTGTTTGAATTTCCTTATATGGTTTTCCTACCCACGAGGAGTTCGACACTGCTTTGTACATTATTTTCGTAAATATGCTTCGCATCTCGAAAATAAAAGCAATCCAACCGAACATTTGATTAAAATTGAAGGTAAAAGGTCTCAATTACTATTGAGCATAAGGGTTTTAAAAACCTCTTTTTACAAAACATCACTGCTATATCTTGTTTAAAACTGAATTTTTACATAAATTCAAACCCTGTGTATATAGGTGTGAACGAGGCCTCGCACTACTTTCAAATAACTGCACACTGACCCCCACACACACACATCCATATAACATTTTCTTGAAAAGTGGCGGTCACCGTGGTAACACGGATGTCGGGGGGTGCCTAACACCTTCCCTCCGCATAAGCAAGTCCCCGAACCCTAATGAATCTCGATTTCGCAGACCCGTTAAGTAGTGTCACATCACTAGGTCAATGTGCAAACTTTTTCTTGGTTGTGTTGGTACAACCAGTTAAAAAACTAACTGGTGACTCTTATAGTCCAATCGTCGAGATATAAATATCGGACCTTTTCACAACTTTTTTTTCAAACAAATCTCACCTAAAATGATAACACAAAAGAACAAGAACAGAAAAGGGACAAATAAAAATCCCGACGTCGACAGGTGGCGACTCTGCTGGGGAAACTAGTAAGAGTACTTAAGCCGCTATTACAATCTTTTCAAAATTGTTATATGCTTGTGTGTGGATGTTGCATTTACATTTATGATGAATGTGTACGAATGCATATATTTTCTACATTTAATGCTTTACACTATATCTGCTTGTGATATTAGTGCTTCGCACATGTCATCATTTTCATAAACGGTGAGACACGTTGTATATAAATGTATGTTGTGTGGTTCCTCCACCAGGAAGCTATCCTGTCGATGTTTGATTACAGGACTCGTAGGAAGACTAATTCCAACGAGGCTCAGGAAATGCACCACCCAAATTCGCTCTAGTTGAAAGACCGGATTAACTTCCCATTAAATAAATTGCGATGATTTGGGAACCTTCATGCCAAAAAGCTGCGAGAGTAACCTAAGATAGGTCAACCTCTGATAAATCAAATGCGGAGGAAAGTCTCTTCATGCTTTCTCATTTCAAATTACTCATAAAGTCAAATTACTTGTAATTTCATGCCATATTTATCTCATTGTAATGGGAAATATGAAGAAATATGTGCACATGCATATTTAAATTAACATGCTATCCTGTATTACAAACAGCTAACATCCGTTTTACAGGATAATATTCCTAAACAGATACATCACATAGCATGTAAACATTTACACATTCCCTAAGACTAAACTATGCAAGTCTTTCACAGGGAAATAATCGGACCTATTACCCGTTCAAAATCCAAAAAGGCCACGAGCCTACAGTCAATCATGTCGTCATCAGACCAGACTGACCTTAATCTAGTTTCTCGCATAGAATTTGACGTATTAAGCAAACAAATCACAGATTTGGCTGTTCTGCTTAAAGGACTACACCAGTCTACTCAGGGTACAAGGATACCCGTACATGCTGAATCCTCTACACAAGGAGGAACCCAAGGTTCGGATAAAGCCATTATACACTACAACAAAAAGGCTTATCAGCGACCGCACATCTGCGACCGCACATCTGCGACCGCATATAGTCGCAGATGGGTATCAGCGACCTGATGCAGTCGCTAATCGTAGTCGCATAAAATCTTGTCGCTAAAATGACATCAGCGACCAAGAATAGCGACCGCATTTTTAGCGACCGCAATCAGCGACCTCAGCTGTCGCTATTCTGACTCATGCTGAGTCATGTGTCAGACGTGATGTGGCACACGTGTCAGCGACCAGTAATAGCGACCGCAGGTGGTCGCTGAAGTAGAAGCACCTTACTCGGTCGCTAATACTGTATCAGCGACCGCACGCGGTCGCTGACTTTGTTTTTTTTTTTTAAATATTTTTCCTGTTTTATTGATTTCCCAAAAATAACCTGCTTTGTACCTGCTTTTTATCCCAACACACATCAGTATATATAAGCATCCATCCATCCATGATAACTACTATATGATAAACATCCATCCATACATACAGTCCAAAGAATGAATCTAAATCAACACAACACAATACAATCGTAAACATCCATATAATAGAATCGTAAACCAATACAGTCCAAAGATAAGTAGTTTAAAAGATTACAAGGCTTTAAAAATCTAAAAAACAAGTCTAACAAAGCTTTACAAATCTAACATGCATGACTGGTCTAGCTCTTCATGGATCATTCAAATTAGTACCCTGTAATTAACAAAAGAATAAAATATATATGTTACATGTGTTGATACTGCTATGACTTGGGGAAAGCTAAATAATAGACAATGTACGTAATGAAACATTAAAAGTACCTGGTCGCCACCCTGATGTTGTGATGCTGTTGCTTCCGCCACTGCCTTCGCCAAGTCATCAGGATTCAGAGAATGCAGATGCCCGCCCAGTATAAAAAGAAGATCACGATTTTGACAGATCGCTCTCACACAGTCAGCAGGAGTATGATAGGCTGGATGACCTGATGACTGTGTAGACTGGGTAGCAGAGCTGCCTGTGCCACTGATGGTCGGGCGTCGTCTTTGTCCTTGGCCTTTAACATAATTTTTCTTCATGACGGACGCCCTCTCCCACAATTCTTGATCAATCGCCGGACGCGGGGTGCCTTCAGGATAGCGCTCGTTCATTAAGCCCTTATAAGTGTCCTGTCAGAAGGTCAACAAATAAATAGTTAAAAATAAATACGAAATGCTAAAAAACAAGACTATAATATGTTTAAAGTTAACTTATTACCGCTATCTGAATAGCATCACGCAGACCATCACGGGTGGCCACATACACATCCAACCAATTGATAGGTTGACCTTGAGACTCAGACTCCTGCAGTTCATGTTCTCATATTAATATGTAAACATATGATATTTTAGCTACAAAACATGACTGTAAACATAAAGACAAATAACTAAGCCAATAAGCTTGTTATACATACGTACCCTAGCAGCAATATGTTGCAGCTGAGATATACTGCCGCCCTTGTACTTGCCTTTTGCCTTTTCGCCTTCAGATACACCTGAGGATCTGTTCGAGGCGGCAGTCTTACGTCTCTTGACCCAGCTCTCAGCTCTCCACTGCTCACACATCTGCACCCATATGGGATGTGCGCACCACCAGGGGCAATGCTTATGCATATACTGCTCACCCTGTCCTGGATGGTCAATCTCAACATTGTGCAGGGCTTTCTGTCGTTCTTTGTTTAGATTATCATTAGTCCGGACGGCGCACTTCTGCCAGAACAGTGCCTGAATAACTGATGCATGTGCGTCGTCCCATCTATACCGCTTCTGCAAATAAAACAACAATAATAATATTAAAACTATTATATTACCATAATCCAACATTACTAAACTATTAGTTGATTAACTATGTATTATCTATCAGAGTGATTAAATAAATATACCTGAAATTCAGCCCAAACTGCATCCTTATAGGCAAGAGGTGTGCTCGCCCATGTAATCACTGGCGTAGGCCAGTTCTGTAAGCATAATTGTGAAATGCACTTCACAATTTTACTATCTTGAAAATCACTACAATATATAATAATTTACATTAAAATATATTTATAACAATGGAAATATTAAACCCTTATATATACACGATGTTTAATTTACGTGCTTTCTGGAGGAGGACGGATCTGTATAAGAATGCGATCATTCGGATTAGCCGGGGCCTTCGGCACATGATTAGGGCCCCGACCCAACCCGCGCTTTCGTGCAACAGGTTCAGAAGACATCTATAAAAAAAATGAGGATGTTAGTATGAAATTATGAATGACAATTAATTGTATGAAATAGTTAACTACGATTACCATAAGTGAAAGGTACATAAAC
Organism: Panax notoginseng; assembly: GCA_016801055.1. Classification (NCBI taxonomy): domain Eukaryota; kingdom Viridiplantae; phylum Streptophyta; class Magnoliopsida; order Apiales; family Araliaceae; genus Panax; species Panax notoginseng. The sequence continues at coordinate 100,757,964 of CM029013.1, forward strand.
ATGACTGCAAAATAGTTAACTACAACAACTACAAATGATATAGTTAAGGATATAGAGAACATTCCTATATAGAGAACATAAATGAAAGGTACATAATTATAAACTAAACATGAACATGAACATAAACATACATTTTGTACAATTAAAACTAAACATACATTTTAATGAAAATCGTTGTCTGATGAGTCAGAATCATTTTGTACAAGTATCGGAGATTCATAACCATCTTCTTCAGATTCTGTGTCAGTGTCAGTCAATAACTCTTCCTCAATATCACTATCATCTTGCACAATAACTGTCTCGGGATCCAATTCATCAGGTTCATCTCCACCCTCTAACTGGATTACATCATTGTTGTCCTCTATATTTATTATAGGAGGTCTCTGAAGCATTTTCTCTTGGTAGAAATCCCCGTCTATTACTTGGACACGACTACGCGCGGGAGTATGAATTACAACTTGCCAATCTGTAGGCGATCTATCCCTTTTCCTAACTGGACTAGGAGTGTAGTATACTTGTATTGTTTGAGTTGGTAATACAAACGGTTTGTTGGAGTACGCAGACCTATGGAGGTCAATATCGACGATTCCATGTCTGTCAACACGTATCCCTTTTTCTGAATCAAACCAATGGCACTTGAACAAATGAATATGACCCTCGTACGTGCCCTTGTACGACAACTCTACGATTTCCTCCAACTCCCCATAAAAGGCACGACCAAGCTCATTGTAACAATCTCATTGGACACACACTCCAGAGTTCGTTGTTCTTTTACCGTGCCCATATGCCTTTGTGTGAAATTCACAACCATTTATTTTGTAACCATTGCGGGTGACTTGGTCCCTGTCTGGTCCCATAGCTAGGACTTGTACATTAGCCGGAATCGTTGATCCCTTAGTCAAAGCCTATAAAAACTCCATCTTATTAAATGAAGTCATAGTTAACATGGAGTGTATATATATATATATATATATATATATATATATATATATATATATATATATATATATATTACGTGCTTAAAAATTGAACTTACTTTGTCCTTTAGCCAAAGTGCAAAGTTTTTATCCCGATTGATTTGAATATCTTTATCAGTTAAGCCGGGATGCTTCACTTTTAACTCATCATCGTACAATCTATACCATGTTATAAACATTAACATATTGGAATAAATTGTCAACTTAAAAGATAAATTATCAAGTTTACATGTGTACCTCACAAATTCGTCAATCTCCTCGCAATTGAGAAGAATGTAAGTATGTGCATCATGTAATTCTTGCTCACAGAGGAATATGTGCTTCCCTTTTCCATAAGCGCGGCCCGATAGACCAAATACAGATAATCGACCATTTAGTTCAACATTTCCCCCATCATCATGTCTCGATACTCGATTGCCCTTTGTCAAGACTTCGTCCGGAAAATAGTCTGAGACAAACGTAGATATCTCATCGAAACTGTATGCCTCGCATATCGACCCCTCGACATAAGCTCTATTCTTAACCTTTCTCTTAAGGTTTCCCATCACCCTTTCGAAAGGGTACATCCATCTATATTGAACTGGACCCCCAACACGAGCTTCATAGGGAAGATGGATGTGCAAATGCTCCATGGAGTCAAAAAAACCAGGTGGGAATATTTTTTCCAGTTTACACGTGATCTCTATGATGTTCTTCTCAAGTATAGACATGTCCTTCTCATTTAATGATTTTGAACATAAGTCTTTGAAGAAACGACTAAGATCCATCAAAGCATCCCATATTGGTTTATCAAGCAGATCCCAAAATGCTATAGGCATAAGCCTCTCCATGAACACATGACAGTCATGACTCTTCATCCCTTGCAATTTCCCATCCGTAACACACCTTGCAATGTTTGATGCATATCCATCTGGTAGTTTCAGAGACTTAACCCATGTGCACACATCTTCAACTTGCTTTTTGGACAATGTGTACCTTGCATGCGGTTTGCCAATCTTACCATTAGGAGATTCGTAAAGTTCTAATCCGGGACGCTTACAAATATCTTTCATGTCCAAACGTGCCTTGTCGTTATCTTTTGTCTTCCCCGTAACATTCATCACAGTGCTAAACACATTGTCAAACACATTCTTCTCAATATGCATCACATCTAGATTATGACGAATCAAATTTGTAGACCAATAAGGCAGTTCCCAAAAGATGCTTCTCCGAACCCAGTTATGAGATTCGCCAAACCCATTGATTATATTTGTGGCATCAACCTTACCAAATGGGATAACCAGCAATCTCATCACACGATCTCGCATATCCGTTCCTGAAAATCGCGGTGTAGGCATATCATTGTCTACTTTCCCTTTCCTGAAGTGTTCTCTATTTCTTCGAAATGGGTGATCTACCGGTAAGAACCGACGATGACAGTCAAACCAACAAGGCTTTCGACCTTTTGATAGATTAAACGACTTTGTATGCTCCATACAATACGGACAAGCCAACTTCCCGTGTGTACTCCATCCAGCTAACATACCATAAGTTGGGAAGTCACTTATAGTCCACATAACCGCTGCCCTAAGGTTGAAATTTGTTTTCGTTGCAACATCCCAAGTTTGTACTCCATCCTCCCACAATACCTTCAACTCGTCTATAAGAGGTCTCAAGTAAACATCTAAGTTCTTTCCAAGACTCTTAGGACTAGGAACCACGAGTGAAAGAAACAAATATGGCTGTTTCATACACATCCAAGGAGGCAAGTTGTACGGAGTAACAATCACAGGCCAACATGAGTACGGAATAGCTGAGTGGCCAAACGGATTGAAACCATCGGTGGACAATCCAAGCCTCACATTTCTAGGTTCTAATGCAAATCCAGGATGTGCTAAGTTGAAATCTTTCCAAGCCTTCCCATCTGCGGGATGATTTAGTTCTCCATCTTTAGCTGGAGATTTCGCATGCCAACTCATATGTTCAGCTGTTCTTGAAGACATGTACAATCTTTTTAGCCGATGTGTTATTGGAAAATACCTTAAAATCTTAAACGGTATACTTGATTTTTTTGTAGTCACACCCTCTTTATTAGGCCTAAACCGATCATGACTGCAAAACGTGCACCTTGTCATCTGTTCATTTTCCTTATAAAACAACATGCAATCGTTGGGACATGCATCGATCTTTTGGTATCCAAGACCCAACTTCTTCACCATTTTCTTACAAAAGTAATAGTTATCAGGCAATTTCTCACCGTCAGGCAACATACTCTTAATGGCCTTCAAGAGCGACTCAAAACACTCATGGCTCATATTGTGATCAGCCTTGATGTTAAGTAATGTCGCCACTGCAGACAATGTAGTGTGTTTGGTGCAACCATGCCACAATGGCTCCCTACCTTCGTCTAACAACTTAAAGAAGTCTTTGGCATCAGAATTCATAGGTTGTTCTTTGCTTTGTTCCCAATCAAAATCTGGCCCTGCAATATCATGAACCATTTCATTCATACGATGAGTACTACTGCCCGAATTGTGTACTTCTGTGATGCCACCACCTCTTCTCTGTCCATGTGCCCACCAGCATTCTTCGTAATTTCTCATGAACCCAGAAACAAGTAAATGATAGTTTATCACGTCTTTGTCCATATAATTTAAATTCTTACACTTCAAACATGGACATCGTATCTACGACTTACCATTCATACATTCCGGGTGACTATACGCATAATCCAAAAACACTTGGCAACCAGCTCTAAATTCAGCTGTAGCACCTATCTGGGCACTTGACTTTTGTCGTGCCATCCAACTACGGTCTGAATAGAGGTCCATGATTCCACGGTACATATGTTGACATGAATTATTGTATTCCCTTGTTAGAGATTTACAATTCAGCTCAATCCCATTTATGATGCTTATAAATACATATACATGTATATGTACATATATAACATGAGTGTGCATCATATATGATTATTCGGGAATTGAACAAGGATACATTCCAAAATAACCTAAAGACAATAGATTCCTAGGGGTAGAATATGAATCATTGCATCATGCATGGTCTGCATATGATAGGACATTAGGTGATGAAAATATCTTGATGGTCAAGTTTGAAGAACAACCAATGGAATTTGAAATGTGTTCTAGAAACTATAACGATGCGTATATCAAGATTGCAGAAGAAGGCATACTATTAGCCCCTGTGAATACGAATGCATATATGGCCATTTGACTTATATATGAAGATTTAGACAAGTATGTCTTCTCGACTGTGAATTATGGATAAACTTCTTTGAACCTTCTTCTTGATTGAATTATGGATAAACTTAATTCCTAGTTATGTTTTATGTCATACTCATGTTCAAGTTATTGGATTGGTATAAGTATGATCATATATTACAACCAAGGTTTTGGGTTAAGCCCTAATGTTCAAGTTATATAGCCATTTGACTTATATATGAAAAAATTTCGGCAGAGTCTCCCCTATAATATGAATTATCCACATGCACGAGGGCATGCATACTTGACCAATTTCAGGGCATAATTTAGGAGAATCCAATATTAGTAACAACAATAAGAAGCCCAAAAATTGTCCCAATTTCAGCAATATCAACAACAATTTATCTAAATTTCAGCAACAATATATTCAGCAGTAATGTTATATTCAAAATTTTTCCAAATTTCAACAACTGTTATTCCGTAATAAAAAATTATCCAACTTTAGATAATCTCATATTAAAACATGAAACCTAATCATGCATGTTCCCAAATTATTCTTGTGGTGTAAAGTGTATGTATATACTTACAAAATTATACATATATGATGTATGTGTGTATATATATACATATAGGTATCAATCAACTCATAAAAGAATCTCTCTTTTTTAAATTAATTGATTATCCCAAAAGTTTCATACCCATTAGGGTTCTACCCATTTTGAACAAGACACTGTAAATTTACCCATTTTGAACAAGATACTGTAAATTAAACTGGATTTTCAGTCAAACCCATTTGGATTTTCAGTTAAACTCAAATTAAACCCAAAAAAAATCAAGAAAATGGCATCTAGAAGCAGAACATCAACACATTCACATCTTCAGAAAAAACAAATCATGCCCATTCAATCAAAAATAACAGAAAAATAGTTTAATTTAGGGATTAATTAAAGGGGTTACCGGCGGTGGTGAAGGCGTCAGCCAGTGATGTCGGTGGTGAAGGCGTCGGCGACAGCGGTAGTTTTCCTCCCTCTTCTCTTCTCTTCTCCTCCTACTCCCTCTTCTCCCTCTCGTCAGTGTCTCCCCCTCTTTTTTTTCTTCAGTACTGATCGAGCGAACTGCTGAACTTGATTAAGTTCATGAGAATCAGCGACCGCCATCAGCGACCGCATGCGGTCGCTAATATTTAATGGCGTGGACATATCAGCGACCGACCGTGGTCGCTGACAGAGAGTGGTCGCCCCGCCAAAGTTTCGTACTAAATTTTAGGAGGGAAATTCATATCAGCGACCGAACAGCGACCGCATGCGGTCGCTGATATGAACTAGCGACTAGAATCCTATCGGTCATAGATAGCAGTCGCTGTTACTATTATCAGCGACTGGATACGGCGGTCGCTGATATTATTAGTCGCAGATGGCTCTTTTTCTTGTAGTGATAGTACCTGAGTTGTAGTTGGATATAACCAACAAAATTCATGATACCACCCATCTCAAAGAAGATATAGACACCGGTAATATCAAAAAAAAGGTTCTTCAGATGGAAGAAACTCTTCATTCTCTCAAAGGAATTGGAGCACACGGGAGTGTCTCATATGCAGACCTGTGTATATTCCTTGGTGTGCATTATCCAGAGAAGTTCAAAACTCCTGACTTTGAAAAGTATGATGGATTAGGAGATCCTTACACACATTAGAAGGTGTTCATTAGAGAACTTGGATCTTATGCAAAGGACGAAAAGCTCAGAATGTAGTTGTTCCAAAAGAGTCTGTTTTGAGAAGCCCGTTCATGGTATACTAGATTAGACAACTCAAAGATCCATAGTTGGGAAGAGCTAGCTCATGCCTTCCTCACTGAATATAGCTTCTAGTCTCATATGGTTCTTGACCGGTACCAGATTACCAAGGTCAAGAAATAGTCCAATGAGTCTTTCGGAGACTATGCTCAAAGGTGGAGGCGCCTTGCTGCTCAAGTTATTTCTCCTATGATAGAGTCGAAAATGGTTACGACCTTCATAGACATACAAGAAGCTTCTTTCTATGAGAGGGTCTTAACTGGCATTGGGAAACTATTCTCTAAAATAATTAAACATAGGGAGTTGGCTGAGATGGGATTGAGGTCAGAAAAGATTCAAGACCTAGTTGCCCTTAAAGTTGTTGCTAAGCACATCCAGTCTGGAAATTAATGAAACAACCCCCGGAGGGTCTATAAAAAGAAGAGGAAGATGTTTCATTGGTACTACAAGATCAAAAGGGCAGTCAAAATATGTCTGTCTAAAGGAGAAATTACACTCCCTTTCAAGTACAGTCTTCAAAACCTCCATTGCCTAAGGGTGGAGAAGTCAAACGCCCTCAAGTGTTCACACCCCTGGGGACTCTCTCGAGAACATTCTCAAGCTTCTGACGACTTAGAAGAAAATCACACATCTTCTTCCACCCGCCAACCCTAATGGGAAGGGTTTCAATGCTACTCGAAAGTGTGCTTATCATGCTGGGGCTCCTGGACATGATACTCAAGATTGCTGGGCCTTAAAGCATAAGATCTAGGATTTGATCGATAACAGTGAGATCGTGGTCACAAAGCCATATCAACCTCACGTGCAAGACAACCCTTTTCCCCAACACAAAGAGGTATAAGTCAATATGATTAATTGGAGTAGTGGACAGAGTTCCAATTTTAATGATGAATCATCCCAGACCATCAAAGATGATATTGACAAATGGGATTATGCAAAGTTCAAGTTTATGATGGAACGAAAGATGAAAGCTCTGTGTAAGCAGATTGACCAATTGGCAGAACTGGTGATCCATCAGTATCAGATCACATGCCAATTAGTCAATCAGGAGCATGCGAGTCTCCTCCCCTTTGTTATGAATATTCCATCATCGCCTTCAGAAAATGAAACACTGGAGGACAAAGTTGCGAAGAGGGCAAGTGCCAAAGCCCATCGAGATTTTGCCAATAGAAGAGAATTTACATACCTGGGCCAACATATGGAGGAGACACTTCAGATGCTGATCAATAAAGGAAGGATCACTTCCCTCCTACCTCCAATTAACCCCCGTTCAGGACGGTTCAATTCTGATAGAGTATGTCAGTATCACTCCCATTCTCGCGGTCACAGCAAGGAAGAAATCAAGTTAGCAATGCATAGCATAATAAAAACCAAAATTTGGTTTTGGGGTCCCGCGCAGCTGCGCTGCACCCTAGTATAAACTGGGCGCAGCGGCGCCCTTCTTGGGATAGCAGCAGTGAGATTACTCTATTTTGTATAGCATCACTCTCACTTCAATTCCTTTCCATCAAAACACTTAAACTAAATCTTAGAGATTCTATTCATGCATACAAACTTCATAAACACTTGATAGCATATTATCTCATACCAATTGACAAAGAATTCATGTAATTTCTATGAATTTGACAAAACCCAACTAAGAACAAAAGTTAAGATTTTATACCTCTTAAAGCTTAGTTTGCTTAATTTCTTCCCTCTAAGATTGTTAGACTCTTCTTTGAACCACAAACTCTCAGACTCAATTTCATAAAGTTTCACAGAAAAGTTTTAGCAACGTAAAAATGAAAATGTAGTTACTTTATATAGAGAATTGATGGAATGGGCATTGATTTTACACTGAGGTTGGAACCCATGGTGCGTAAGAAGGAAACAATGGTCAATTAAGAATTTTTTAACTACCCACCATCAGACATCTCCATAGCTAATGATCACTGCTTGGGAGTTACGTAAATAAGTGATAGGCTACTGTTCATGTGCTATGAGAGTCACTGATTTTGGGACATGGTTTAAATCCCAGCAATAAGCTTACTTTGGTTCCTTTAATTCCCAAAATATAATTTTAATGTACATTTATTATTATATTAGGAAAATTAGGGATCATTTATGTATTCTCATCATATAATCCATGTACACTAGGTATACATAATAAAATAATGCAGTCAGGTATTGATGAGTAGGTTTTATACCTACGAATCCGATATTATTAAACTTAATTATTGCTATCTTTAATTGTTTTTTAGTATCCTTTTATGTGTTTTGTGTTTATTTCTTTTAGGTGGGAGCTGGAGGGACAAATTGGTCATTTGAGAGAAGAAAAGGGTCAAAAATCATGAAAATTAGTGCTGAGTGGCATTTTTGTAATTGCGTTGTCCTGAGCAAGCGCCTAGGCGCTTGGAAATGGCCTATGTTGAGCGCCTAGGCGCTCATGTGCGGCTGAAGAAGGATTTTTCTACTGCTAAATGGGTTTTTGAAGCCAAAAAGGAATCTAAAAGAGGGTGGAGACCAATACAAATAGGAGAAGACTTGGGAAAAGACGAATAACTCAATTTTTCAAGGGATTTGCAGAGAGAACAACGAAGGAAAACACGAAGGAGAATTGCAAGGGTTGAAGATTAAAGAGAGATTATTGGAGCAAATTCAGAGTTTCTTCTTTTCTTCTCTAGTTTTATCTTTTGTAATTATCTGGGTTGTTTAGATTATTAATCTGGATGATGTTTTTCTTTATTATGATTATGAACTAAATTTTCATTAAGATTACAACGGAACTTGGTATGTAGTTTAAATTGAACCTTTCCATTGAATGAAAGCTGGTTTTTATTGAATTATTTATTATATCTTTTGCTTATTGATTAATTGTTTGGCCAACAATTACTGTGATAATCTATATAAAATTGGAAGATGGAGTATAGATTGAGATCTGGATATAATAACATCTGTTCATATAATCTGAATAGGGTTAATATGATTAGTATGTAGGATAGGACTATACCTATGTGTTTTTTGTATCCATTGAAAGAATTTGTGCATAAAACCCTAATTAACTTGATTCACATAGGAATATAGTGAGTTGATTAACTGGGGTGTTCCTTGTAATTCTGTGTCTTAAGGATTGGAGTTAGGAGGATTTGTTCACGTGTTTTGGAAAAAGTGTGTGAATTAGTTCTATAAAGCATTCTTGGATAATGATTCATATTAATTAATTGATTTAAATGGGAAGTAAATTGGTTTAAATGAAATACTAAAGGAAGTTGTAATCTTAATCTGTTAAATCTACAGTTATTCTTGTGAAATTCTGATTTTAATTATTAGTTTTGTTAAGTTTAATTTTCAAATCATAAACAATATTTCGTAGTTTAAAATAGGATTAATTGCATTGAAATTATTAATCGATAAATATTAGTCTATTTTCTCGTGGGAACGATATCCTTGCTTGCTGAATATTACAATTGAACGCGTATACTTGCGTGTTAAAGTGCTATTAAAAAATTAGGCAACAAGTTTTTGGCGCCGCTGCCGTGGAAATTAGTTTAATATTTTGTCATTATTAATTTCAATCAAATTAATCTTAATTAAAATATTTTTTTTATTTTATTTCTCTCTCTAGTCTAATTCTTTTTCAGGTACCATGGACAACTATAACTATCATTGGCCATATTCGAGAATGACTCGGCCAAGAGAGGCAGAGAATTATGGACTCGATGAATTGTCAGCACAATTTGGGACACTTTCGAGGAAGATTAACGCTTCATCAGCACAACTTATTCGAAGTGTAGCGGAAATATGTGAGTATTGCGGTGGAAACCATCCGAGTCATCAATGTGCCATCAGTTTTGAGTCGGTACAATATAGTGGCATCTTGGACGATTACCCTAATAATTATGAATATTCCAGTAATTATCATCATGACTGGGGGAATCCGCTAAAGTTTTCATGGAGCGATGCCAATCTGGCCCAACCCTTTGCTCCAAGCCAATCATACACTCCTAAATTACCAGTTCAAGCTCCTAATCATGAAGAAGAAAGGATTTTAAACTTGGAGGGACTTATTTCCAAGTTCATGGTTTTGATTGAGGAGCAGACAAATAGTCAGGAGATGTCGATTCAAAATCTTGAGAATCAGGTGGGACAACTTTTCAATGCCATTATCAATCGCCCTCAAGGTGAAGTGTCAAGCGACATGGTTCCCGAGACTGATGGATTACCCACGCTAAATCTAGAACCGGATGTGCCAAAAGAAAAGGACGTGGAAAGGGAGGAGACAAGTGGGGAGCAGGAAAAGAAGGTCGCCAAAGATCTAGCCTTGAGTTCCGACATAGATGAACTGATTTTGATAGTGCCCCATATATCTTCTCCACCAAAGTTTAAGGATCCGACTAGATTTGTAATCTCGTGCCCAATTGGTAGCCATTTTTTCGATAAAGCTATATATGACATAGAAGTTAGCTTAAAGTTGGTGCCATGGTGTGAAGAGAATGGGAAGAGAGATGAAGAACCAGTTGTTCTGGAAAAGCTTCAACACAAAAATTCGTTCACAGATACAACTCGAAAAATGCCTAGTTATTTGAAGGTTGTAAAAGAAAATCTATCTAAAAAGAACAAGCTAGGTGAATTTGAATCAATAACCCTTACCGATGGGAAACTCTTGGAAGTTACGTTATTACTAATAGATGGAGGGTTTCTCAATTTTCGAAGGGGAATTGGATAGAGAAAGTTGAAGGAGTCGGGCTGAGGACATTAAACTAAGCGCTCACTGGGAGGCAACCTAGACTTACATTTTATCTCCTTAAATTTTAGTTCATTAATTTTATTTTAGTATTTTATTTCATTTAGCTATATATTTTATCTTAGTTTAGGGTTGTATGTTCAGTTATAATCTCCTTGCAAATGATAACTGAGAATTGGGTTCATGGCTTGCAGGTTAGAAGGATAAAAGAGCACAAATTTTGGCTAAGGCTGGCCCAAGCGCCTAGGCGCCCAAAACAAGCCTATTCCAAGCGCCTAGGCGCATAACTGCAGAATGCCTAGACACGCCCAAGCGCCTAGGCGCCCACTCCAAGCTATTTTCAAGCGCCTAGGCGCTCACCATCACCATCAGATTCTGGTCCCAAGCGCCTAGGCGCTCTAACCTTCACAATTTCAAGCGCCTAGGCGCTCTACCTGTGCACTTGAAAAAAAAATAAAGCCCTAAGTAAGGCAATTCTAATTCAAACCCAATTCCTTTCACTCCTAATTCAAAAGCAACTCCTTCCAAGCCCTTGCACCACAATAACACCAACTCTTACACTCTCCCAATCAAAATCTAATTCATCTTCTCCAAACCACAATAAAAAAAAGCAAGCTAAAGTCAATTTCTTTATCTCCTACTTGGATTCCAACTGCAACAATTTAAAGCAAAGTTCATGCTTCAAGATTTGCTCTAAACCAAGTTTGGGGGAGGTTCACACAGGGGTCTAAGCCTGCAAGTGATTGGTGCTCCATACCAGTTCCCACCACCTCCACCCTTATCTGTGTAACCCCTAACTGACTTAGCTCCTGAGGATGATGCTAATACAGAAGAAGTAGATGATGCTGATGAAGAGTAAAGCTTCAATCTTTCAGGGAAGTCCTCAGTGCCTAATTTCTTATGTTTTTTTTATACAATGAGGACATTGCATATGTTAAGTTTGGGGGTGCATTCTTCCAGTTCTAGTTGCATTCATTTAGTATAACTTATTTATTTCCAGTTCCAGTTGCATTCATTTAGTATTCATTTTGTAGTTTTTCATGTAGTTTTCATTCGAATTTCTTAAAAAAAAGAAGAAAAATAACATGTTTCCAGTTGTTGGATAGTTTAAGTCTGTTTTGGTCAATGATGAGATTGGAATTGAGTAGACAAGTATAGTACTGACTGTTAAGACTTTGATGTGATTTCTTGTCATGATTTGAATCTTTACCTGTTTGAAACTGATATAATAAGGATATCACAGTAAAAATAACTATGTTGACTGATTGAGTCTAAATTGACACGTAATGGACTTCTTGAGGATAATACTAGTTTGAATAAATGAAAGACATGAATAGGCGGAGATGACTGAATTTAGACAAAAACTTAAGTTTAGGGGAATATTTGGGGTACATAAGCTAAAAAAAAAGATATTGAGTTGAATAAATTGAGTCCTGTGGTGGGTCGAGAATATGCGTGAAATACACTCCCCCTAAACACAGGTGTGAGATGGAGCGTAAAACGCACTCACTATCCATCATTGAAAAAAAGAAGAAGAGAAAACGGGAAAAGAAAAAAAAAAGCCCCCGTAATGATAAGTAAAGCATAAGTATCCCAGATTGAACTCTTAAATTTGGTGGATGTTTGACTTTAGTTGGACCTAGCTTGTTCTTGAATTTTGTGAGTTTACACTGTATGATGCCTTTAAAGAGATCTATTATGTGTTGTATTTAGCATTATATTAGTTTGCATTGTTGTTGAGCACACACGCACTATATCAGTAATGACAGGGTAAGATTTGATGATTGACTAGGAAATTATTGATCTGTTTTAGTATGTTGTACTAGCATGTTTATTGTGATTTCTCTAAGGCTTGATGAATAGATTTTGTTCTGTTTGACTGCTGGAATTTTAGGCATGTAGATAGCTGCATTTGAATTTGCATTGCATATTTAATTATTGCATTGTGTTTTGTTGCTTGGGGACAAGCAATTGGTTAAGTTTGGGGGTATTTGATGAGTATGTTTTATACCTACGAATTCGATATTATTAAACTTAATTATTGCTATCTTTAATTGTTTTTTAGTATCTTTTTATGTGTTTTGTGTTTATTTCTTTTAGGTGGGAGCTGGAGGGACAAATTGGTCATTTGAGAGAAGAAAAGGGTCAAAAATCATGAAAATTAGAGTTGAGTGGCATTTTTGTAATTACGCTGTCCTGAGCAAGCGCCTAGGAGCTTGGAAATGGCCTATGTTGAGCGCCTAGGCGCTCATGTGCGGCTGAAGAAGGATTTTTCTACTGCTAAATGGGTTTTTGAAGCCAAAAAAGAATCTAAAAGAGGGTGGAGACCAATACAAATAGGAGAAGACTTGGGAAAAGACGAATAACTCAATTTTTCAAGGGATTTGCAGAGAGAACAACGAAGAAAAACACGAAGGAGAATTGCAAGGGTTGAAGATTAAAGAGAGATTATTGGAGCAAATTCAGAGTTTCTTCTTCTCTTCTCTAGTTTTATCTTTTGTAATTATCTGGGTTGTTTAGATTATTAATCTGGATGATGTTTTTCTTTATTATGATTATGAACTAAATTTTCATTAAGATTACAACGGAACTTGGTATGTAGTTTAAATTGAACCTTTCCATTGAATGAAAGCTGGTTTTTATTGAATTATTTATTATATCTTTTGCTTATTGATTAATTGTTTGGCCAACAATTACTGTGATAATCTATATAAAATTGGAAGATGGAGTATAGATTGAGATCTGGATATAATAGCATCTGTTCATATAATCTGAATAGGGTTAATATGATTAGCATGTAGGATAGGACTATACCTATGTGTCTTTTGTATCCATTGAAAGAATTTGTGCATAAAACCCTAATTAACTTGATTCACATAGGAATATAGTGAGTTGATTAACTGGGGTGTTCCTTGTAATTCTGTGTCTTAAGGATTGGAGTTAGGAGGATTTGTTCACGTGTTTTGGAAAAAGTGTGTGAATTAGTTCTATAAAGCATTCTTGGATAATGATTCATATTAATTAATTGATTTAAATGGGAAGTAAATTGGTTTAAATGAAATACTAAAGGAAGTTGTAATCTTAATTTGTTAAATCTGCAGTTATTCTTGTGAAATTCTGATTTTAATTATTAGTTTTGTTAAGTTTAATTTTCAAATCATAAACAATATTTCGTAGTTTAAAATAGGATTAATTGCATTGAAATTATTAATCGATAAATATTAGTCTATTTCCTCGTGGGAACGATATCCTTGCTTGCTGAATATTACAATTGAACGCGTATACTTGCGTGTTAAAGTGCTATTAAAAAATTAGGCAACAGGTATTATTGTCCGGGTATCTCCTATAGATATTTTTACTACTCACATAACCTCATAATAACATTATTCAATATTAAATGTTTATTTTAAACATTTAATTCCTTTCCCACTTTCTGGAGTATACAGTTACTTAATTATTTCTGTATTAAAATATCACATATGATTTCAGTGTACTACTTGGTACCTTATATCATTAGAATGTATTCTTATCATATGATTTTATTCATGTCACACATTACAATAATGTTCCATTTCATTTCTACAGTAAAAACCAACCTTTCCCAGACTGGCCACTGGTGCAGCTGCGCTATTTTATACTTCTGGGAGGGCGCAGCTACGCCGGTCCCTGGCAGTGCCAAAATGGTTTAGCTCCAAGCCAGTTCCAACTTCTATCACCATACTAGTTTTACATGACATGAATTAACTTCCATATTGGTAATATTACTAGTTAAAGAGTTTATTCATTCCTTATAAGGAATCATATAACTACACCTAATTAGTCTTCCTCTTAATAAACTATTTCTCTTTTAATTCTCTTATTGAATTTCCTCATTCCTCAATATGCCACACAAGGCATTTCACAATTCTCATTCCTCATATAAATTTAATTTACACTAATTGAATTACTCATCTTACAACACATCAATATTTATATTCAAATAAATATTTATTTTCTTATTATATCAAAATAATTATTTATTCATGAAATTCTCGGTTCTTACAGTATGATGTATACTATCTTGTATGATTTAAAAGTTCATCGTCAAAATTTTATCTCTATAACATAACTCAATAAATAATCCACATCATCGAATTATCCATACACTACGGGCCAATGATATTCGTTTGTATCACTAGTGGTCATGATCATGCCAAATAACTGTCCATCTATGCACTACGGGCCAAAGATGACTTTCACCACATCATTTGTCTGTAACATTACAGGTCATGATTATACCAATACATAATTTGTAAAGCACCCAAATCCAGGTACTTGAAACCCGAACTCAGTGCTTCACGATACCATTTCTATGAGCAGAATAATACTAATAATAATAATAATAATAATATAAAGATCAACTTAATTTACATATTTACCAGAGTCTGAATCCCAAGTACGTAACCTTTAAACATTCATTACAACTCATGATAGATAATATATATCATACTTGTCTTAATAAAGTCAACTATTACATAACAATAGCATTTGCGTTCATTCAGCAACCTTTCCCTTTCCTTTGTTCTTAGCACAGCTCTCTGGTTGTTCACATTTAGCTGAAAATATTTAAATTAAGCAAGGATGAGCATTTGAGTGCCCAGTAAGTAATAGCAATTATATATATATATATATATATATATATATATATATATATATATATAGTTCGAATTGACTGCAAATCTGCAAAATCTGTGTTAGAAACGGATGTTCACATTTAGTTATATTTTGTGTTCATTTATTATGGTAAGTCTCTTGGGTGAGCAGTGTTGGTTTTTGAACACAGGTATGAGTCTGCTTAAGGTAATAGGGTATGAATGGAAGAATAATGAATAAAAATTTGTTTTGAACTTGGTAAAAATGAATAGATTGTTTAGATCTAACTCCTCAACTAGTAACCGGTCAACTTTGCCTCCTGTCCCAGACATAGTTAACCAGGAAACCCACAGTTATGAAAATATCAGTCAAGCCTTGCACAATTGGAATATACCTAGGGTCTCCCCTAAGGAAATTTATCAGTCAACATTTTTGGACAATTTTAAAACAGATTATAATGTCAAAACTGTTGATAAGGTTTATGCCATTAATAAAGAATACGAAAATTGTAGTCTTTTAGATCCCGAAGTCATCAAAAAACATAAAAAGAAAGGTTACAATTTTATTCACATCGGATTAGTTCAAGTAGCAGTTAAACCTTTAAACATTAAAGGAATTAATTCAAGTATTTATCTCTACTTAAGGGATGCTCGGTTCTTGAATTATTATCCTAGGATGATCGGCGCAATGGAATCTAGTCTGCATAATGGACCTATTCATTTCAATTGCTTTCCTGATTTCACATTGAGCCTAAGTGATAAAAATTTATTAAAAGCCTTGACATTAAATATTAAAACTGCTGGCGAAATTACTCAAATGATTGAGGGTTCTCAGCCGATAGCTTTGATTTACCGGATTTATTATAAGACCATGAAAACTAACCTAAACGTTCATGCTCTCAATAAAAGTCCAAAAGATCAAACTGTATTAATTCAATGTTCAACTAGTGATGCTAATATTCAGATCCCGAGAACCATTCTCTGGAAAGATATTACTCTCCCTAGTCAATGGACTTTACCCAGTGAAATACCTGAACAACCTGTAGTTAACAATCTAATAAACCTTGAAAATGTTAGACAATTTTCAGATGGAACCGTAAAAATAAGCTTTGAACGCAGTAAACGACCGATTATTATTGAAGACTCTGCTAGTACAATAGCATCTTCAAGAAGAGACACTGAAATTCTTAATAACCCTTCTTTAAGAGATCTTAAATTAAAAGGTATTTTAAATCAAGGTCAAGCTAGTCACCCATGTTATACTCAAAAGGATCTAGTAGAAGAAGAGAGTTCTTCCTCTCCTACTCCTTCTGAGCTTCCTACTCAGTCTGATTTTGAAATACCGATTAACAATCAGTTAAGAGTTATTAAAAAAGATTTTATTCTTGATTGGGATAATCTTGTAAAAGATTTTAATTCCAAACATAATAATGAAAAAAGACATTTATTTCGTTCAAATCATCCAATAGAAAAGGAGCGAGATAAAATTGTTAATAGATGGAAACGATTCATAAAAAATGAAAAATTAAACATTACCTTTATGATTGGTATGATCAATACCAAAGTAAGTGTAATGTTATAACAAAAAGTCAATGGGTAAAAGAAGATAAGTCTAAGGTCTGTTCTAGTCATCCTCCGCTAGAAACGATCCTAATCCCAGTTAAGAACACATCTGTTGTTGCCAGTCCCTTCAAAATTTCTGATGCAATAAAGATGATAAAAAAATTATTGAACAATTAAATTTTAGTAATCAATATCTAGCAACTGTTGGAAGACAGCTTGATAGAATTGAAGAAAAATTTGAAGAAACAAGTATTAAAAAACCAGATGCAAAAATTGAACATCCTTTGATTAACTTACCTGAAAATAGAAGTAAATTAGGTTTACCTAATGATGATAGCAACCTAATTAAATCTATTGACAAGTTATTCAAAAAACTAAAAACTGAACCTGGTCCAAGTGGTACTGTTTCTACTTTGGATCAAGTTGAATCTGAAGTGGAAGGTGATAGTCAAACTGACTATTCTAATTCTACTTCAATCCCAGATTTTAATGATCAATTGAACAAGATAACAGTCAAAAACACTAGTTTAACCAGAAATTGGTATTCTAGGCCTACTCATCCGGATGTCTAATTCGAAGAGAGAAACCTAGACAAACAATTCTCTGTTTTAGCTAATAAAATCTATGAATGGAACATAGATGGTCTTAGTGAACAAGAAATTTTAAACAAATTAAATCACATGTCTATGGTAGCAAATAGCTATATCACTAAATTCAACAATCTGACACAACCAGAAATTATTGAGTTGATAGCTAGTGGATTCACTGGTATTCTAAGATCTTGGTGGGAAAGACACCTCACGGAAGATACTAGACTATTAATTATTCATGCTATCCAGTTAGACGAGGATGGAAACCCCATTTTTGATGAAGATGTCGGTATTGGTCCGCCAGATGGAGTAAATACTTTAATTTTTACCATAATAAAACATTTTGTAGGAACTCCTAGTAACATAACGAAAAGGATCTGCCGACGGAGATGTAGGGGAAGCATTGTGATTGATTTCACTGGTGGGGTTTTGAATGCTGTATTCCCATCGGAGAATCCAGGGAATCTTATATTTACTTACAAACTGAAGAAGGACTGGGACACCTTCATATGCTGAATCTAATTTTTTGTGATTGCAAAAATGATTGAGTTGGACTTTCAGGGGATCGGGAAGAAGGTCATAGGTAGAACCAAATCTCGACGACCAATGGGAAAACCAATATGGGAAATGACTTTTGAACTTATGGTCAAATTGAACAAACCAAGAATGACTGTGTGACTCATTTTGATGGAGGAAAACTTTATACCAAGCTTCCATATAATCATAATAACAAAAAGAGTCATCCTGATTCGAAAGCTGCATAAGATCAGAGGGATGTTTTCCCCATTCGGACATCTGAATAAACTGTTTAATATACAACGAATGGTAAAGAACTTTGGCTTTATCATTGTTGGCATAAATGGGTTTAATAAAAATTGACTCTGTTTCGACAAGAATGTCCTTATAATACACAAGAGATTTATAAGGAGCAAGAGGCATGAAATGCCAACCAGAAGGGAAAAACTGGGAGGTTAATTTTACTGGGTCATTTCTAGGTTTCATGTGAGGCTCAATATGAAATAAGAGATTGGTCCATCTAAGCATGTACTCAAAGGGAGGATTACTGGGATTTGAACTAGAGGCTTTGGACTGAAAGGGGTCAACTGGAATTGGGTTACTAGCTAAAGCTGAACTATAGGGCTTGGGCATGGTCCCAAGGACAGTGAACTTGTTACTGGTTTGGTAATTTGGGTTTACTGGATGAGGAACCAAGGCTCCTTTTGGCTGATTACTTGGGCCAGTAGGGTGACCCGGACCACGAGAGGTTGATGCACCGCGGATACTCATGAAGGATGCACTGTACCTGTGTTAATAAATTCCCGAGTGAGAAAATCAGGAATGGAATTGTTACTTCCTTTAATGTATTCAATATCAAAATCAAAGATACTCAAAAGGGCTTGCCACCTAGCAAAGGAGTGTTTAGAAGCTATGTTTTCAACATCCTTTTCTAACACATATTTTGCAGATTTGCAGTCAATTCGAACTAAAAACTTTTGATTTAATAAATTAATTTGAAATTTATTAATACATAATACAAGAGAAAGTATTTCTTTTTTAATAGTACTGTAATTTAACTGTGTACTATTCCATGCACCGGAATGAAAACGGACGATCTGTTCTGGAGAATCTGGAGTTAACTTTTGCTTGAGAATACCTCCGAAACCAATATCAGAGGCGTCAGTTTCAACAATTTTAAATGCAGAATCATTTGAAATACCAAGACAGGGCAATGCCTTGACGTATTTTTTGACTTGTTGGACGACAGAAGTATGAATGTCAGTCCATGGGGGAGGATTGTCTTGCAAACGCTGAAAGAGAGGTTTGCAAATTTTCCTGAGGTTCTTATAGAACTTGCAAATATAATTGAGCGAGCCCAGAAACCTCTGCAGTTGGGTTTTATGGGTAATTTTATCTGGGAATCTGTCGGCGAATTGAATAGCTCTATCAATTGGCCGTATGAGTCCGTGATATATAATTAATCTAAGAAACCGAACTTTAGCTTGAAACAAGCTACATTTGGAAAGTGAAAGAACAAGTCCATTGTCTTTGACTGTTTTGAAAAATGATTTCAAATGTTTGACATGTTCTTCAATGGAATTGGAAAAAATGAGAATATCGTCAATATACACAACAATAAAATGACTGAAAGGGTTCAAAATGTCATTGAGGATATTCTGGAATTCACTTGGAGCATTTTTTAAGCCAAATGCTTGGACATTCCATTCATAATGACCAAATGGAGTGGTGAATGCAATTTTATATCTATCTTCTGGGTGAATAGTAATTTGCCAGAAACCAGATTTGAGGTCAAATTTACTAAAGATGGTGGCATTACTCAACCGGTTAATGAGGTCATCCTTATTAGGTAGGGGGTACCTAATCCATTCTAGGACTTTGTTTAATGGCTTGTAATTGATTACTAACCTGGGAACACCTCTTTCCTTTTCTGCTTCATTGTTAACATAAAAGCCAGGACATGACCAAGGGGATTTACTGGGCCTAATTAATTTTTTACTAAGGAGATCATTAATTTCCTTTTTACATAACTCCATTTGTTCGTGATTCAATTGAATAGGCCTGGCCTTAGTAGGAATTAAATGTTCTTTGAATTCCTTAGCGTAAGGGAGCCTTACAACATGTTTCTTCCGATGCCAAAAGGCATTAGGAGAATCAGAACAAAGGTTGTCCTTTAAATAAGTTTTTAACTCTTCAATTTTTTCAAGAACATCTTTATGTTGAAGTTGTTCTTCAATCCTTTTGTATTTAATTTCTTCTTTTAAGAAATGTAAATGGGTGGATTTGCAATCTAATAAATTTAATGACTTGGAAATGGACTCTTCTTGAATAAATTTTAAATCTCTTTCTTTTGGTTTAAAAAGAAATTTAAATGTTATTTTTTTACCTAAATGTTTACAGCTTAATCCTTCATTACTGGTAGTAAATGGATACAATAAATATATAAATGGTAACCCTAAAATGATTTTATCAGTAAGATTGCGAATTAAAACAAATAATGTTTTGAAGTAATCTGAACCGATAATAATAACATAACCACTTTCTATCAAATTTTTGAAACTACATAATAACTATAACTAGGGTTAAGGTGACATACTATGAACATTGTTTTCAATTTTGAAAAGGTTAAACAGAAATTCATCTGCAAACCGTCATAACTTACGGGCATGGGGGTGATCAGCCTGTTGTACCCTGCATTGATCAATACTACATGCAAGAACGAGGGTATCGTTCACTCTGTCCGCCTTGGGCGCATAAAAGTTTTCCCTTGTAGGGATGTTCATACTTGTCTGGGTTCTAAATCAAAGATTTTATCTTGTTCAACAATAATCTATAATTCAACATATATATATATATATATATATATATATATATATATATATATATATATATACGGGTAATTAACAAAGGTGTATCAACATGTGATTAAATACAATGATTATCCAAGTGAAGACACTTGTATAACCATTTATAGAAATTAACGAACAGAATATATATCTAAATTACCATATACTAACATGTTGATAAGCAATGAGCGTATATAATATAGGTTTAATAATCTGTACAATAATAATATAATTTAGAAACATTCTTACTCATGTTCATTGCATAAAGAAAATACAAAGGTAAGATACTTGCCTGATGCGCTGCTTACAATTTATAACTTAGTTTTATCTTTTATATAACCACCTATCAGTAATAAGATCATTTTACTGATTAGAACAATATACTATAACACATAGTACTACATTTCGCAGTCAGCACATAACATAATCACATTATCACACATGTTTCACAACCATTAAATTACAAATAAACACATAACTAATCAAATTATCTAAGTCCAAATCAATTTCTGAAACATGTCGGTCTACCGACGGCTTTATCGGGTAATTATCGAGTCTAAGACTCTATCCTGTAACTCAATAACTGTAATTATCAGTCATATTATTTTTAAATTACTTATAATAATTTTTAAACATTTATTATAATTTATCATGAATTTTCAAACATCAGAATCATTATTAAATGATTTAAATAACAAATAATTCTATTATCATTAATAATTAATTACTATTAAACTATTAATGAAACCATTGCCAAAAATATTAAGTTATTTAAAATAACTCAAAATATTTTTAAAACATTTATATTACCCTTAAACTTAAAACATTTAAAATTATTTTTAAATAATTACCATTAACATTTAAATATTAATATACCATTTATCAAAATATTAAAAGCCATTAATTATAAATTAAAATATTTTTAATTCATTTATATCCGTTTTAAATGATTTTTAAATTAATAAAACTATTTTTAAACTATTTATTTAATATAATTATTAAATAAATTTAATATCATTAATATTAAATTATTAATGAAATTATCCTTTAAATATTAAAAGTTATATTTTATAACTTAAAATATCTTTAAACACTTTATTTTTATTTAAAATAATTTTTAAAATATTAAAATCATTTTTAAACTAAATTATTTAATATAATTATTAAATAACTTTAATATCATTAATAATAATTAATCAATGAAATTTACCTTTAAATATTAAAAGTTATATTTTATAACTTATAATATTTTTAAATACCTTATTATTATTTAAAATGATTTTTAATATTAAAGAGTTTTTAAGGCATAAACATGGAGTTTATATACCAGACTACAATTTAGACACAACAATCAAGCCAAAAAATTAACATACTAACAGATCCAAGGCCAACAAAAACTTGTCAGACGCTAGTTCACGGTTTTTGGGCTGCCCAGAAATGGCTCGGTCATGATCGGTCAACCGACTTTAACCATCAATATCTTGCAACCTAGACCAGATCTAAGTCTGATTTCAAACTCAGATCCAAGACCACATACCAGACTACAACTATCAACTTCCAAAACATAAAACACATTAAAGATCACAGAGATATAAGGCCTGACATTCAATGTCAGACCACCAAGAACTTTTTTTCCACATTTTGTAGAATCTCAAATCCGAGCCTCTAGATATTATGGATCTAACATCTAGCAACCCAAATCATCATTATACATTATATCTAACATGTTTAACACAAAAAAACAACATCTAACATGGGATCAATGGACAGATTTCTAGGGCTAGTTTATACCTTGTATGATCAATTCTTGTTTCTAGCTTCTGAGTTTGATGTGGTTGTTCGTGGGGCTGGTCTTGGGGATTGATCTAGCAACAATTTTCGGAGGTGTGGGGTTTGAGAGAGTTAGGTTGAGTGTTGTGCACAAAATGAGTTAATAAATGACATTTTCCCTCTCCTTGACCTTATATAGAAGTTGGATGCAATGAACTTGTATGATATAGTGGCTGATTTATGTTGATTTTTCTGAGATTTGTCACATGGGTTTGTATAGGGTTGGGCAACAACTCTTCCTTGGTCAAAATCTAAGTCTTTAGCTTTAATAATGCAAGGGCAATATAGTCTTTTTGCTTTTGATTTTAATGGCCATTTTGTCATTTAGCAAACCCTTAGGGTTTGACCCTTAGGGTTTAACCCTAACGTCTAACACAAAGCATTTGCAATATCTAGCAATTAGGGTTTACACAAAATAAAATAAAAAAATTAATTTCTAAAATTTGTAATTAGGGTTTTCTAAATTAGATTAGTTTTCTAATTACTTTATACAGGGACATTAGGGTTTTATATACTAATTATAATTAACTTTGCTAATTTAGCAATTAGGATTTACAATTAGTAAATAGGTTTTATAATTACTAATTAGGGTTACTAATTTTAGAATTATGGTTTCTAGCTAATTAGGGTTTCCAAAATTAATAAGGGTTTTCCTAATTAACATAAAATCCTATATAACACAACATAAATCATATAACACAGTTTTATAACAGTCTTGAATTTCCCATTTGAATTAGAAAATAGGGTTAAACAAATTAATGCTAGGGTTTTGACATTATTCACCATAATTGACCAACCATCTGCAATACGTACTTACAGTACATAT
Source organism: Panax notoginseng (assembly GCA_016801055.1). NCBI lineage: Eukaryota > Viridiplantae > Streptophyta > Magnoliopsida > Apiales > Araliaceae > Panax > Panax notoginseng. The sequence goes on from CM029013.1 coordinate 100,781,457, forward strand.
TTATATCACTGAAAAATCAAAGTCATTAATATTATATATTATTATTCTCATTCCTTGATAAAAATCTAAAATTAGGGTTTGGATTCCATATCTGATTTATTCTCTCATATTTAACCTTAATAATTAAGGTAAAATAATTAACTTAATAATCTGTACTAAAATTCATATAATAAAATAATTATTATAATTATTCTAAAAATCACTCCCTATATTATTTAAATAATATATGATTATATTTTCATGGAAAATAATTAATAAAAATATTTCTGCTATAAACGTAATTATTATAAGAATATAATTTATAATAATCAATTATTCTAAAATAAAATTATTTTTAATTATTCATGTAATAAATATATTTTTATTTATCACATAAATACATATACACAATATCTTGTACAAATCCTCATCCTTAAAATAAAAAAAATTGTACGCAAAATTTCTGATTTAATTATATAGAAAATATCGGGTTGTTACATTCGCCCTCCCTTGTAAAGATTTTGTCCCTGGAATCACCATTTTAAAACCTATACATAAAGGGTACATAGCATACACCATCATTGCAATTAGATCTCGATTATAATTTGATCGAACTGATTTTTAACTATTCACATAAAGCTTGTCTTTCTGATTAAACGGAAATTTGATTTCTAAAAGAACTCAAATTCCTCCCTCAAAATTTCTTTATAAAATAATTTACTATAGATAAGAAAATCATGTATAATAAAATAAAAGTTGTATGAATAATACCTAGAGTTGCATTTCCAGCTGCCATCGTATCCTGAACAGTCATATTGTAGACCCTTGCTGTTGATTTTGTTGGCTTATTTGACGAAGTCGGTCCTGTGATTGCCAAAGTCCCGCTGCCAGTGCCCCTGTTCACACTTCCTACCTCCGCCCTCTTCTTTGGACAATCTTTCTCCTTGTGCTCAGTCGATCCGCACAGAAAACACCCACTGTTCATCCTAGGATTGGGGCAGTTGGGAGAGATATGGCCCTCCTGCCCGCACTTATAGCAAACAAACTTTCCCTTCAGACATTCTCCAGAGTGGTTCTTTCCACAAGTCTTACACTGCACCGCTAGTTTCTTAACTCCTTCCTGCTTGATCTGAACATTTCCAAAGTTATTCACCTTCCTCTTTCCATCTCCACTCCTGCTCCAACTATTAATTCCTCCTTCTGTCTTACCCGTATTCTTCCTCTACTAGTTGTAGAGTCTCATGGCCTCACTTCCCTCCTCAGCAATAATCGCCTTCTCCACGACTGCTGCAAATGTAGGGATTTGCAACACTGCCACCTTGTTGTAGAGCCAGGGTTTCAATCCCACCTCAAACTTTCTCGTTTTTCTAGCGTCCGTATCAACTTGATGCGGGGCAAACCTAGCTAACTCATTAAATTTGGCGGCGTATTCTGACACCGTCATATTCTCCTGCTTTAACTCTAAAAATTTAACAGCCATCCTAGCCTGCATACTAGGTGAAAAATAGTTTTCGAAAAATAAAGTTTTGAACCTATCCCAAGTTATCACACCTTCTCCTGCCCTCGTTTGATTCGCTTCCCACCAAAAGTTTGCCTCCGCCTTCATCATGTAGGTGGCAAAAGTAGTCTTCTGCCACTCAGCTACCCTAGCTATCACGAACGCTTTCTCAATTTTTTTAACCCAAGTCTGGGCTTCAACAGGGTCAGTTGTACCTTTGAATTCCGGCGGTCCTACAGCCTTAAAGTCTTTGAAGTTAGCTAAGCGGTTGACCGGCTGGTTCCCAACGACTGGTATCCCTTGCTGCATAGCTTATGATACCATGTTTGCAAAATGCTGCATCGGGTCTGCTTGTTGTTGTCCCCCAACGTTATTGACAGATTCTTCTACCCTTTGATTTCGAGTTCGACGTCTTGGCGGCATTATCTAATTAAATAAAATCATAAATTTAACTTACATTCTAAACCTTATCGCATAAGTTTAATATTTTAAACTTGTTTTATTACTCAAACATAGATTCATATTCATTCAACGAATATTTAAATAGCATAGCACATAATGCTTTAAACATTAGCTATCCCTTTGTGACTACAAAAGTCGGGATTTACAAACTTGATCAGCAAAAAAGTTTTAGAATATTACATTACACAGACATACTACGCACACATATTACATTAAAGACACCTACACCACAGAACCTATAGTACCTATTTGCTACGCCTTTTTCCTTGGACAACCTCTCGCCTGATGACCTTCTATCCCACAGATAAAACAAGCACCTGGTTTATAGTCGGGACAATACAGAGTAGCATGTCCTTCATAACCGCAAATGTAACATATTCTTTTCCCTTTCTTCTTATCGAATTTTCCTAAGTCGTGGTCTTCCATCTTTCTTTTCCCCTTCTTGCTTGGAGCTGCACACGATGTGTTGCTCGTGGCTCCCATCTGATCAATTTAGATTTTAAGCTTATCTTGTTCTTCTATTATTTCTATTAACGCTTGACACAGTTGATTATTCAACAGTTTTTCTATTTCCCACAGCCTTTCCAGAGAAGAAACCTTGTTCCTCAGATTCTGCACCTCCGTTGATGCTTGATCAGCTTTAGCTTTAGTGTCCGAATCACTATCTGTCAACTCCACCATCTCCGGATCTGGTACTATGTTTTCTACAATAACCACCTCGTCTGAGTTTTTTTCATCGTGAGCCTCTATTTTAGCTATTGGCTTCGATATCAGCTCGGGGGTATGGATTTGATCCTTCTTAATGCTATATGCATATAACAAGCCTTTTCTACCAGACAACTACACGTATAAATTATCCTGATTAGTATATAATATATATACACATCGAATAAGAGTTTTATATAAGTTATCTTTTATTTTGTTTGACGATGAATTTATTCAATTCATCTCTTTTTAAACTCTATATGAGTTATTTATATTTTTAACGTTTCTCTTTGTTCTAAGGTTATAGCCTAAGGTCTATCCCACCTAAGGTTTCTAACCCTAAAGCTCTGATACCAACCTATAAAGCCCCCAAATTCGGGTACTTGAAACCCAAACTCGGTGCTTCACGATACCATATTTAATTATGAGCAGAATAATACTAATAATAATAACAATAATATAAAGATCAACTTAATTTACATATTTATTTGAGTCTGAATCCCAAGTACGTAACCTTTAAACATTCATTACAACCCATGATAGATAATATATATCATACTTATCTTAATAAAGTCAACTATTACATAACAATAGCATTTGCGTTCATTCAGCAACCTTTCCCTTTCCTTTGTTCTTAGTAGAGCTGTGACGCCCCCAAAATTAGGTATACATCACCCATCTTGGGTCGCCAGATACATGATATATAATTCAAATACAACTTACTAATACAACTGTCGTGTACAATACGACAAAATATAAACTGTGAGTTTGAATACAAATATTATCTTCTAGAGAGTATCCATACTCAAAAGGAGTCCACATTACAATTATTATCACACTATTACATAGAATAGTGAGGACTACTAATGCTATCATCTGGTCCATCACTCCATTTTCTGACTTGTCCCAGCTATATTTTTATTTCCTGAAGAGAACCGTGACAGAAAGGATGAGCTCAACTAGCCCAGTAAGAAATATTATGACTAAGATAATGCAGAATAAATTATCATTAGTCTTCAACAATGTTAAACTGATAAAATACAATAGACATCAAGTTTAACTGCAGCGGAACCAACAATCCATTAAAATAGTCAAGTAGAGAATAAAATCTACTATCTTTTATGATTTAAAAGGTTTTTCATGACTTTTAATGCTGAGACTCAGCTAAAAAAATAATCCACATCATCGAATCACCCCTGCACTACGGCCAAGGATATTCTTTAGTATCACGACCACGAATTATCCATGCACTATGGGCCAAAGATAATCGTGTTTTCATCAACGGTCCTGATCATGCCATAAAATAATTCATCTTTGCACTACGGCTAAAGAGAATCCATAGCCATAATCATACCAAAAATTGTCCATCAATGCACTACGGGCCAATGAGGACTTTTTCCACATCATTTGTAACATTACGGTTATGATTACACCGAATAATCCTCGGCCATAATCATACCAAGTCTATCTATGTACTACAGGCCACATATGACTTTTAACATAATATAAACATGAGGATGATGACAATGATATAAGAATTCAATAAAACAAGTTCAAGAATTAATTTATCTAGGAACTGATAACGTCCAAATTGTCAACATGATACTGCTTTGTAGAGTAAAATTCAAGAATGCTCAGAAGAATATTTTCATGAAAAGATACTGGATGAAACGCAAATATCAAGGATATTCCACGAATTTCATGGAGTATAGAAGTCAAAGTTTTAACCAACTCAATGTAATAAAGAATGGAATGACAAAAGAAATCACCATGCATGCGATAGACCGCACATACATGTTATTCTAACAGAATAATAAATTACGAAACCAGGTTCGGCGTAAAACGCACAGACAGGATATTCCAACAGAATAATAAAGAATGGAACCAGGTTCGGCGTAAACGCACAGACAGGATATTCCGACAGAATAATAAATAATGGAACCAGGTCCGGCGTAAACGCACAGACAGGATATTCCGACATAATAATAAATAATGGAACCAGGTCCGGCGCAAACGCACAGACAGGATATTCCAACAGAATAATAAAGAATGAAATAACAGAAGAATTTCACCAAGTATAGGGTAGCCCGCGTATACAGGTTATTCCAACAGAATAATAAAGAATGGAATAACAGAAGTTCTCTTCATGAATAAGAAAGAAAGAATACCCTTTACGAGTACAACAAATAAAATTCCTTACCGTTTTAAAGAAGAACTGAATAAAGAAGTAGTTAAGTAGCAGAATACTTTTCTTCTTTCTCTCTATAGTTTCTCTCTATAGTTTCTCTCTCTAGAGTTCAGTGAATTCGTATAAAAATAATGAAGGAATGAGCTTCTATTTATAGGAAAATGGAATGCATAGTAACTAATCCATGAACGGTCCAAATTAATTTACTTTAATCTGACGGTCCATATTTAAAGAAAAATCTTTTAAATAAAATATAATATATTCTATTTATAGAATAACTTTAATAAAGTATTCTGTTTTATATAAAAAGATGTTTCTGTTTTATTACGTTAATAATACGAATAAAACAAAACTTCATTATCGCTAAATAATTCATATTATTAATTGACAATAATTGAATCAAACTGAGTGACTTCTCACATAATCATTAATAATTAATACAGTGTGCTACTATGCAACCACACGTATTACTGTACTTTTACTACCGAGTAGTTCAACAGTATCAACGGTAAAACTTCTGTCGTTATTTTTAATAAAATATTTTTATCATTTTCTCAATCTGACAATAATTCCGTTGTGGGGTCCACTAATAATTGTGCCGTCGTACGAATATTTCCCGACAAAAATAATATTCCCCGACCAATCGAATATAATACAACAACATGTATACTTTGCAAAATTTATAAATACTACCCACAACTATAACATTATCTCAAATTCATACCATAATATTTAAAAAATATTTCAAAAAAAATAAATCTTTATTTATAAAATCTAGGGTTTCACAATCTCCCCTCCTTATGAAATTTCGCCCTCAAAATTTTCGTACGTACCTGGTATGCCGAACAGATGAGGACACTTTATCAGATTCTAACTCTTGAGGTATAACATTTGAGTGTTGAATACATTCTAGGATTTTAACAGGTACATCTTCATACGTTAAATTATCCGCTATCTCGTCCGGTTCTAAATCAATAATGTGGTTCGGGTCATCCACATATTTACGTAACATCAATACGTTAAAAAATATTATGAACACGCGACATACTTGGCGGTAAAACGAGTCTATAAGCCACAATTCCTACTTGATCGAGGATTTCAAATGGGCCAATAAAATCGTGGGTTGAGATTTCCTCTCTTCATCGATTCTTGCTTCTAGAATAACGCCCTCTTGAACCTTCTTCTTAGTATTCATCAGCTCCGGGTTCGTTGCTTGCACGTCTTTAACTTTATCGATTAAAGTCAATTCTAATCGTATATTCGTTATCTTCACGTGGGTCCCTAGAGTCTTTAACTCTATCTTCATCATTTGTAGGTTATATGAAATGGGTCTTTGTGTTAACAACATCTCACTCGCATACGATCTTCTACTCAACGCGTCAGCTACCACATTCGCACTTCCACGATGATATTGAATGGTACGATCGTAATCTTCAACAGCTCGAGCCAACGTCTTTGGCGCATAATACGTTCGTTTTAGTTGAAAAAAAAATATTTGAGGGTTTAAGAAATGGGTTTTGTACTGAGGTCAACAAAAAATTCGATTTCATGCTCTGGGGTAGGCTAAGAAGTCTTCAAGAATACGTCAGGAAATTTATTAACATTAGAAATATCATTCAAAACTGTGACCCTCATCCAAGACTTGGATAACACGTCACATTGATACCTATCAACTTGTCATCATCATTCACAACGTCTCCTATGGAAATTCTGGCTTCGGTGCATTCCACATAAGGAAGTCATCAGCGAAAGGCTCGGGGCTCTTTACTAATGGCTTGATATGACAATGATTGACTTTAGTGGTTTGGTTACTTGAATTCGCATAATAGGTTGGTTAGGAATATGAAAGCTAACAACCTTACGAAAAGCATGATGAGCAGTTAACCAATCGTTTCCAAAAATCACATCAATGCAAGTATTTTCAAAGAGATAAGATCGACAGGTAACGTGAAAGTGTTGATTTGAACAGAATTTATAAATAGTGGAGGTAACGAAGGTTTCTCCCAACTGAGTCTAAACAGATATATCAAAGTCTAACTTCTTTGGAGTTAAGTTCAAACATTGAACACAACTAGGTGAAATAAAAGAGTGAGTAGAACCGGTATCTAACATGGTATAGACTTCGCAAGAGTTTATGACTAACATACCCGTGATAATTTTATTCAGGTTCCTCGTCTCAAAAAAAAAACACTCTCTCTTAAACTACATGCTTTGGCTTGTCTGGGACATCCTTTGGCATCACTATCCCAGCTGGACTTGACTTCACCATACGACAAAATTAAGCTAGGTGACCTTCTCTTCGGCAATTAAAACACGCTTTGGATTGCTGCGTACAGTTTGGACGGATGTGTCCCTCCAGTCCGCATTTAAAACATACAACCGGTGGTCGTTCTTCTTCCTTTGAAATGGGTGCTGGTACCGACGTCTTCACGTCATTGTTGAACCTTCTCTTCTTGAAATGTCCATTCTTATTATTTTGGCTATGATTACCACCGAAGTGGTTACCATTTCTGGCATGTTGATTCCCTCCATGCTTATTGTCACCGCTTTGATGACTGTTATCACCGGTATTATCATTTTGTCGACTACTCTCTTTGGTTGGGTTGACTCGTTAACGCGCTCCAATAACTGAGCCCTATTAACAACATCTGAATACAAACACAGTTTATGAGAAATAAGATATTGACGTATCTCCGGCTTCAAACCTCTTAAAAACATCCGCGTCATTCTTTCTTCATTATCAACCAAGTGGGACGCAAATCGGGACAACTCGACAAACTTGGCTTCGTACTGCGACACGGTCATGTTGTTTTGCTCTAACTTAATAAATTCCACCTCCTTCATGTGACGAATGCTTTTGGGAAAGTACTTATCGTAGAACAGCTCCTGGAATTTCTCCCAAGACATCTTGAGTGCGTCAGGCTGGGTACGTTTTATAGATTTCCACCAGTAATCTGCCTCTTCACGCAACATAAAGGTGGCAAAGGGAACCTTTTGCTCCACTGATCATCTCAAGACATCAAATATCTTGGTGATCTGCTTTAACCATGTCTTCGCCTTAAGTGGTTCTGGTTTTTCCAAAAACTCTGGTGGTCCCAAATCCTTGAACTGCTTAGCGGTGACCAACCGTGGGTTGCCATTATTTTTACCTGCATTATGAACAAGAGCCGCCTTCGCCTGATGTTGCATGAATTCTAAAAAACTCCTAAACGTACCGTCGTTCGTTAATTGATCAGTGTTGTTGTTTACAGGAGGATTATCGCCATCCTGTTGCATATTGTCCTGATTATTGATCTGTGGAGACTCAACGGTCTCCTGTGCTCTATTGCTTATCTCAACATTTTCAGATGCCATTTTCAAATACTGTTACAAAATAAGGGTTAATTAACATATCACATATTATCTCTATACTCTGACCGACCAATTAAATAACAAGTAAACTTAGGTAGGTCATACTAGCGAAGGAATTCCCCGTCTCTCCCCTCCTAGTTCTAGTCTCACATCTTAGCCAGGGATCATATCCCTAAGCTCTGATACCAACTGTGATGCCCCCAAAATTAAGTATACATCACCCATCTTGGGTCGCCAGATACATGGTACAGAATTCAAATACAACTTACTAATACAACTGTCGTGTACAATACGACAAAACATAAACTGTGAGTTTGAATACAAATATTGTCTTCTAGAGAGTATCCATACTCAAAAGGAGTCCTCATTACAATTATTATCACACTATTACATAGAATAGTGAGGACTGCTAATGCTATCATCTGGTCCATCACTCCGTTTCTCGACTCGTCCCGGCTATATTCTCATTTTCTGAAGAGATCCGTGAAGGAAAGGATGAGCTCAACTAGCCCAGTAAGAAATATTATGACTAAGATAATGCAGAATAAATTATCATTAGTCTTCAACAATGTTAAACTGATAAAATACAATAGACATCAAGTTTAACTACAGCGGAACCAACAATCCAATAAAAGAGTCAAGTAGAGAATAAAATCTACTATCTTTTATGATTTAAAAGGCCTTTCATGACTTTTAATGCTGAGACTCAGCTAAAAAAATAATCCACATCATCGAATCACCCCTGCACTACGGCCAAGGATATTCTTTAGTATCACGACTACGAATTATCCATGCACTACGGGCCAAAGATAATCGTGTTTTCATCAACGGTCCTGATCATGCCATAAAACAATTTATATTTACACTACGGCTAAAGAGAATCCATAGCCATAATCATACCAAAAACTGTCTATCAATGCACTACGGGCCAATGAGGACTTTTTCCACATCATTTGTAACATTGCGGTCATGATTACACCGAATAATCCCTGGTCATAATCATACCAAGTCCATCTATGCACTACATGCCACAGATGACTTTCAACATAATATAAACATGAGGATGATGACAATGATATAAGAATTCAATAAAACAAGTTCAAGAATTAATTTATCTAGGAACTGATAACGTCCAAATTGTCAACATGATACTGCTTTGTAGAGTAAAATTCAAGAATGCTCAGAAGAATATTTCTATGAAAAGATACTGGATGAAGCGCAAATATCAAGGATATTCCACTAATTTCATGGAGCATAGAAGTCAAAGTTTTAACCAACTGAGTGTAATAAAGAATGGAATAATAAAAGAAATCACCATGCATGTGATAGACCGCACAGACATGTTATTCCACCAGAATAATAAATAACGGAACCAGATCCGGCGTAAAACGCACAGACGGGATATTCCAACAGAATAATAAAGAATGGAACCAGGTCCGGCGTAAATGTACAGACAGGATATTCCGACAGAATAATAAATAATGGAACCAGGTCCGGCGTAAACGCACAGACAGGATATTCTGACAGAATAATAAATAATGGAACCAGGTCCGGCGCAGACGCATAGACAGGATATTCCAACAGAATAATAAAGAATGAAATAATAGAAGAATTTCACCAAGTATATGGTAGCCCGCGTATACAGGTTATTCCAATAGAATAATAAAAATGGAATAACAAAAGTTCTCTTCATGAATAAGAAAGAAAGAATACCATTTACGAGTACAACAAATAATATCCTTTACCGTTTTAAAGAAGAATTGAAATAAAGAAGTAGTTAAGTAGCAGAATACTTTTCTTCTTTCTCTCTATAGTTTCTCTCTCTAGAGTTCAGTGAATTCGTAAGAAAATAATGAAGGAATGAGCTTCTATTTATAGGAAAATGGAATGCATAGCAACTAATCCATGAACGGTCCAGATTGATTTACTTTAATCTGACAGTCCATATTTAAAGAAAAATCTTTTAAATAAAATATAATATATTCTATTTATAGAATAACTTTAATAAAGTATTCTATTTTATATAAAAAGTTGTTTCTGTTTTATTACGTTAATAATACGAATAAAATAAAACTTCATTATCGCTAAATAATTAATATTATTAATTGACAATAATTGAATCAAACTGAGTGGATTCTCACATAAGCATTAATAATCAATACCATGTGCTACTATGCAACCACACGTATTAATGTACTTTTACTACCGAGTAGTTCAACAGTATCAACGGTAAAACTTTCGCCGTTATTTTTAATAAAATATTTTTGTCGTTTTCTCAATCCGTCAATAATTATGTTGTGGGGTCCACCAATAATTGTGCCGTCGTACCAATAATCCCCGACAAAAATAATATTCTCCGACCAATCGAATATAATACAACAACTTGCATACTTTGTAAAATTTATAAATACTACCCACAACTATAACATTATCTCAAATTCACACCATAATATTTAAAAAATATTTCGAAAAAAATAAATCTTTATTCATAAAATCTGGGGTTTCACAAGAGCTCTCTAGTTGTTCACACTTAGCTAAAAATATTTAAATTAAGCAAGGATGAGCATTTGAGTGCCCAACAAGTAATAGCAATTATATATATATATAAGCTGAAAGAGTTTAAATATTTTCTTTGTACTACCCTTCTACAACAAGTCAATAGTTGTGAAGTAATCTGAACCGATAATAATAACATAACCACTCTCTATCAAATTTTTGAAACTACGTAACGACTATAACTAGGGTTAAGGTGACATACTATGAACATTATTTTCATTTTTAAAAAGGTTAAACACAAATTCATCTGCAAACCATCATAACTTACGGGCATGGGGGTGATCAGCCCATTATACCCTGCATTGATCAATACTACATTCAAGAACGAGGGTATCGTTCACTCTGTCTGCCTTGGGCGCATAAAAGTTTTCCCGTGTAGGGATGTTCATACTTGTCTGGATTCCAAATCAAAGGTTTTATCTTGTTCAACAATAATATATAATTAAATATATATATATATATATATATATATATATATATATATATATATATATATATATATACGGATAATTAACAAAGGTGTATCAACATGTGATTAAATATAATGATTATCCAAGTGGGGACACTTGTATAACCATTTATAGAAATTAACGAACAAAATATATATCTGAATTACCATATAGTAACATGTTAATAAGCAATGAGCGTATATAATATAGGGTTAATAATCTGTACAATAATAATATAATTTAGAAAGATTCTTACTCATGTCCATTGCATAAAGAAAATGCAAAGGTAAGACACTTGCCTGATGCGCTACTTACAATTTGCAACTTAGTTTTATCTTTTATATAACCACATATCAGTAATAAGATCATTTTACTTATTAGAACAATATACTATAACACATAGTACTGCATTTTGCAGTCAGCACATAACCTAATCACATTATCACACATGTTCTACAACTATTGAATCACAAATAAGCACATAACTAATAAAATTATCTAAGTCCAGATCAATTTCTGAAACATGTCGGTCTACCGACGATTTTATCGGGTAATTATCGAGTCTAAGACTCTATCCTGTAACTCAATAACTGTAATTATCAGTCATATTATTTTTAAATGACTTATAATAATTTTTAAACATTTATTATAATTTATCATGAATTTTCAAACATCGGAATCATTATTAAATGATTTAAATAACAAACAATTCTATTATAATTAATATTTAATTACTATTAAACTATTAATGAAACCATTGCCAAAAATATTAAGTTATTTAAAATAACTCAAAATATTTTTAAAACATTTATATTAACCTTAAATGATTTTTAAAACATTTAAAATTATTTTTAAATAATTACCATTAATATTTAAATATTAATGTACCATTTATCAAAATATTAAAAGCCATTAATTATAACTTAAAATATTTTTAATTCATTTATATCCGTTTTAAATGATTTTTAAATTAATAAAACCATTTTTTAACTATTTATTTAATATAATTATTAAATAAATTTAATATTATTAATATTAAATTAATATCATTAATATTAAATTATTAATGAAATTATCCTTTAAATATTAAAAGTTATATTTTATAACTTAAAATATCTTTAAACACTTTATTTTCATTTAAAATGATTTTTATAATATTAAAATCATTTTTAAACTAAATTATTTAATATAATTATTAAATAACTTTAATATCATTAATAATAATTAATCAATAAAATTTACCTTTAAATATTAAAAGTTATATTTTATAACTTATAATATTTTTAAATACCTTATTATTATTTAAAATGATTTTTAATATAATAAAATTATTTTTAATTTATTTCTTTAATTCATTTAGTAAATTACTTAAATATCATTAATATTAATTTATTAATGAATTTTGCTTTAAAATATTAAAAGTTATATTTTATAACTTAAAATATTTTTAAATAACTTATTATCATTTAAAATGATTTTTAATATAATAAAATCATTTTTAATTAATTAATTTAATGCATTTAATAAATAAATTAATTATCAAAAATATTTACATAAATACTAATATTTATGAAAAATATTTTAAATTATTAATATTTAATTTTTATAACTTAAAAATAATTTTTAAAATTATTTTTGTAATTTTCAGATATTAATTACTATTTTTAAATAATTTTAGGAATTTAAATAATTCATTTTAATAAAGTGTTGCTAAAGACTGCCTATAGCGACATAACCGTCGCTATAGGTGTTCTTCGTGTTCTTGGCCATACCCAGAAATTCAAGTCAGTTTAGTAGGTACCACGTTTGACCAACGATTAATCTTCACACAAAGTGTTTCTGGGACATGTTGATGGTCAGATCATATAGTACAAGTACAGAACTACACGATTCAACAATAAACATCATCACAACATGCATAACCAAAGAGATTTGAGCCTCTAAAGTGGCTGTCAGACCTGTTCTTCATTTCTGGGTTACCCAGAAATGAAGAACAGTTCGGCTGTCCACCTTTGGGCTTCTATAACTTGAAATCCATGTAATGGTTTTGTGATATAAAAGTTTCTGTGTAACCAACATGTAGGACAAGAGATCTATTTCATAAAATCATAACAACAACAACATATCAAGCATAAAAAAATCCGGTCAAACTGCTGTCAGAAACACGTTCTTGAAGTTTTCTGGAATTTCCAGAAAACGAATTCGTGAGCTTCTGTACCACTTTGACCAATCACTACCATCGACTCGTTTAATTTTAAAGAGTTTTTAAGGCATAAACATGGAGTTTATATACCAGACTACAACTTAGACACAACAATCAAACCAAAAAATTAACATACTAACAGATCCAAGGCCAACAAAAACTTGTCAGACGCTAGTTCATGGTTTCTTGGCTGCCCAGAAATGGCCCGGTCATGGTCGGTCAACTAACTTTGACCATCAATAACTTGCAACCTAGACCAGATCTAAGTCCAATTTCAAGCTCAGATGCAATACCATATATCATACTACAACTACCAACTTCCAAAACACAAAACACATTAAAAATCACAGAGATATAAGGCCTGACATTCATTATCAGACCACCAAGAACATTTTTTCCATATTTTGTAGAATCACAAATTCGAGCCTCTAGATGATATGGATCTAACATCTAGCAACCCAGATCATCATTATACATTATATCTAACATGTTTAACAAAAAAAAAACAACATCTAACATGGGATCAAAGGACAGATTTCTAGGGCTAGTTTATACCTTCTATGATCAATTCTTGTTTCTAGCTTCTGAGTTTGATGTGGTTGCTCGTGGGGCTGGTCTTGGGGACTGATCTAGCAACAATTTTCGGAGGTGTGGGGTTTGAGAGAGTTAGGTTGAGTGTTGTGCACAAAATGAGTTAACAAATGACATTTTCTCTCTCCTTGACCTTATATAGAAGTTGGATGCAATGAACTTGTATGATATAATGGCTGATATATGTTGATTTCTCTGAGATTTGTCATATGGGTTTGTATAGGGTTGGCCAACAACTCTTCCTAGGTCAAAATCTAAGTCTTTAGCTTCAATAATGCAAGGGCAATATAGTCTTTTTGCTTTTGATTTTAATGGCCATTTCGTCATTTGGCAAACCCTTAGGGTTTAACCCTAAGGTTTAACACAAAGCATTTGCAGTATCTAGCAATTAGGGTTTACACAAAATAAAAAAAAATAGTTTTTAAAATTTGTAATTAGGGTTTTCTAAATAAGATTAGTTTTCTAATTACTTTATACAGGAACATTAGGGTTTTATATACTAGTTATAATTAACTTTGCTAATTTAGCAATTAGAGTTTATAATTAGTAATTAGGTTTTATAATTATTAATTAGGGTTACTAATTTTAGAATTATGGTTTCTAGTTAATTAGGGTTTCCAAAATTAATAAGGGTTTTCCTATTTAACATAAAATCCTATATAACACAACATAAATCATATAACACAGTTTTATAACAGTCTTGAATTTCTCATTTGAATTACAAAATAGGGTTAAACAAATTAAATCTAGGGTTTTGACATTATTCACCATAATTGACCAACCATCAGTAGACCTGGCAAACGGGCCCTGTAACATTCTATAATTTTAAATTATTATAATAAAAATTTATTGATTTATATAAATATTTAATGGATAGGTTTATTGATTGAATAATTAATTGTTTAATATGAGTGATGTAGTTTATTTAATTATTTGTTGAATAAATAATTAAATAGTAGATATTAAATATTTATTGGCAATATTAAATATTTATCGAATTATGGCAATTGGAATTGATGTGATTTAATTAATTATTTGTTGTGTAATTAATTAAGGAGCTAAATAAATTAGTTGTTATGAGATTTATAATAATTAATTTAATTAATAAGCTAGAGAGCTTATAGTGGTTTTAAATAAATAATAATATTTTAAATGAGAAATTGTAGTTTAAAATATTAGTTGGTTAAATGAAATTATAATTATAAAAGAAATTATAATTATTTATGTGTTAAAGTAATTTAATAGATTAATGTTTTAATTGATTTATTTAATTAAATGAATGTGTGACTAATAACCTTGCTATAAAGGAGTTATTAAAATAAATTAAAAATGGTTTAATTTAGTTTTGTCAAACATGCCTTATTGTATAATAAGTCTTTAATCTAATAGTGTTTTAACAAACAAGGTATAAGCATTAATCCATTTGTTTTAATTTAATTTACCAAACAAGGAGTAAGGATTAATGGGTTATTTTATTAAATTTAACCAAACAAGCCTTATGGCTTTTGATTTTCAAAATAAAAATAACTGATGTCAGTTATGTGAGAGTTATATTATATATTTAATATATACATTATATCTTATACATTATATTATAATACGTAGGATAGAGGAGAGAGATTAGAGAGAAAGAAAGAAAAACTCGGAGGAAGAAGAAAAAGAAAAGAAGAAAAAAATAAGAGATTTTTAGAGAGATTGAGTGTTTGTTTTTCAGGTTTTGGAGAAAAGTGATAATCAAATAGTTAGAACCATCATCTTCTTCATAATCCAAGGTAGGCCATCTTCTTCTTTACAAAACTCTAAAAGTTTTTTCTTCCCAAAAAGTCTCTGTGAAAAATTTATGAAAAGAAATTTTGTTGTTTTGGTTATAAGTTTATATAATTAGCAATTGTAGATGTGTTTCATGAGTTATGCATGATTATATAGAGTTTAATTCATGTATGTATATATTATGAAGAAATTGTTTTACAGAGAATTTTATGAATGAGAATGGGTTATTTTTAAAATGGAAATTAAGGTTTAATTGGTTGTGATTTGATAAATTGATTGTTAGAATTGTTAGAATAGGTAGAATCATAATCATGATAGTTACAAATTTCTATTTTGATTGAATAACAAAATCACAGTGGTAATTTTAATGAAAAATAATATCAATAATGGAGTTTTGCCAAAAACCTTGAAATTAGGTGTTTTATAGTTGATGTTTAGACAAATTATGAATAGAAACACGTTAGGAATTGTCACAATGTGTTTGTATGAAGTTTATGTGCAAAATAGAGTGTAATTAGTCTATTAGATTCGAGTTTTTTGGCCAATTTGGCTTTTTCTTTCATGGTTGCCGAAGCTGTCAGTCGACGCTGACAGTTCGCGCCACGGCGCGGCCCAACAGTTCATTGCTGGCGCCGCAGCGCCATCACCATGACGTAAGCACACAGTCACTGCGCCGCAGCGCCGGCACGTAGTATAATCGCTGCGCCGCAGCTCCGACTCAGCGCCGCAGCGCGAGCCACAGTACAAACTGTGGCGCCGCGGCGCGGCTTGGCAGAACTGTCTGACAGTTTTGTTTAAATGTACAAAACTTGAAAATAAATGTTATGTATTTATTATAATAATGTTAAATGATAATTTCAGTATTATTAGACTATGAAATATCATTATCTACTTGAAAAATAATTGATTATGTGAATGGGTAATTCAACCCATATGATGAATGTAATTGTTTATATAAATGTACAATGTTGGTTAGAACTAATTATGTCAATATGACATATGTTTAGGGTATCAATTCAAGTGGTAAAAGTGTAGCTTGTGCTAAAGCCAAGTTTTCTAAACCTACATTTTACATTGAGCAAGTTTCTAAGTCTTAACTTTTGATATTTAGCAAGTTCTTTATCGTATAAGTTTCTAATCATTGGTGTTATTGAACTAATTATTGTTTCAATTTCGATTATCATATAATGGTGTAAATTTATTTGGAACAAGTTATTCTTGTACTTAACTTGTGGTTTAGCATGTACAATTACCTACATGTTGTGGATGACTATTATTCAATTAACCTTGTCTTATTATTGTTCAAGCAAGGTAGGTTATAGTTATTCAAATTGTATGCTATTAGATTATTCCTAAAGCATGATGTCAATTCATAAACATCAAATAAACTATGATTATTCCATAGTATACAGTTATGTCGTTTGTAATCAACCAAACCTTAGTTGATTACCGTTGAATTCTAAATTACCCCATGATGTATCCAAACCAAACTCACTTTGGTACGGACTTGTATTCTAAATACTGAGAAGAACAACTCTTTTATAAGAGGTTACGCTTAGCGTTGAAATGGTTGTGCACAATACATTGTACGAAGGGTTGATCCCCCTAAGTACGTGAAGTCCTTATAGTCTTATGACTGTTAAAGTTTAAGTTGAAAAATTACTTATAACTGTGGACATGATTCGAGGTCATTAGACCCTCAGTAAAGGTTAAAGCTTTCCAAAAGTTAATAGAATATATTGTTAAATTCTATTG
The DNA here is from genome assembly GCA_016801055.1 of Panax notoginseng. NCBI lineage: Eukaryota > Viridiplantae > Streptophyta > Magnoliopsida > Apiales > Araliaceae > Panax > Panax notoginseng. The sequence continues at coordinate 100,798,964 of CM029013.1, forward strand.
AGCTTAATGTTGACAAATGATGTAAAAGTTACTGATTTAATTATTGTTATTTCAAGTGGGCCTTGTTTGCTCACTCTTGCCTGTAAAATTTCTTACAGCTAAGGTTGAAACTGGTGATGTACCTAGCACCAGTAAAGGTAAAGGAAAGATGAAACAATGCTGAAGACCTGTAATAGATTGAATAGTTTATTTTCAGACTTGTTTAAAGATTGTAATGAATGTTATTTTAATTATTCCGCATGAATGAATGAATGTTTGTAAAGGTTAGATAACCTGGGAGATTTATTTAAATTTAGTCATGTATGGGCAGGTTTTATTTATTCAATGTTATTATAATTGGGTAGTTAGAAATGAATATTTTGATTACGTGAACACCAAATCTTGAGGAAATGGAGTACCAGGATTTGGGGGTGTCACAGGTTGGTATCAAAGCTTTAGGTTATGAACCTTAGGTGGGGGAAAAGCCTTAGGAAGTAACCTTTTGAAAAGATAGTGGAGTTAACTCTTATCGAGTTTTAAGAAAGAAGTAATAAAACACTTATGTGCTTATGTGTGTATAATTTATGTGCTCGCGAGTGTCGAGTAGAATGATTAATAACTAAAACTTTAAAATTTTATTGTCAGGATGACTAATGTTGGAGAGTCCAGTCAGGCTAGGGAGGAGGGACCTCAAATGCCTATAGAGGAGGAGCCTCGCGACATTCAGGTAGTTTGGGAACAACTATTGCCACGGGAGTCAGCCCCGTTGGTCACAGTAGTTGAGGATGAGGATGATGATGTGGAGACAGATGAGGAGGATGAGGAAGAAAGGATTCCGCTTAACTCGATAGCTGGCCGTGTATATGATGAAGTGCACGACCTTAACGTGGAGCTACAAGATACAGTGGAGGAGTTGCAGGAGATAGTAGCTTAACAACAGACTACAATTACACAAAAAGACGGCGAGATCCAGGATCGTGAAGAATGACTGACAAACGCCGAGGAAAAACTAACACAGACTGAAGGAGAGAAGGAACAATTAATCGAGATGGTTGCTGAACTGAAGAGCAGGCTGAGAGAAGAAGCGGCTAAGAGGGCAAGAGCTGAAGATGCATACGAGGAAGCTTATCAACGAACTAGAAGAGCAGCGAGAGACGCGCAGGCAAAGAGGATGAAGATGGAAGAGATGGATAAAGTATTTAACACCGCAATTAATCGAGCTCAAGATCGGGTCATGGGATATCCGATTCAGTTCGAAATGCTACCATCATTTGTGTTAGATCGAAGAACGATGTTTCGAGTTATGGAGGAAGAACGTGATAGGGCTAAGAAGTATCTTAATAGATCATCGTAGAAAGTGTGCCTGTAATGCACGTAATATGTATTAAATAATGTGTAAATCCCTAGTGTTAAATAACCATGGGATATGATAATAATGATGTTGTCCTGAAACTTTTGTAGTTCAGGAAAGGATGTAGATAGCAGAGATGCTATTGTGTTATGATTTCAGAAAGTTTATGAATAAATAAAAGTTATTATTTTATTCAAAGTGTTATGTGCTATGTGGTTATTTCTTTTGTTGAGGCAAGTTAATTAGAAATACTTAAAGAAGTTGAGTAATGGTCTAATAGGTGTTTTATTTTAACAGAAAATGCCTCCCAGACGTCACCCAACACGACAGAGAACCACTGAAGGAACTAATAATAACGACAATGTTGATGCGAATCCCGTTCAACAACTAGTGACACTACTGACAGGAGCGTTACAGAATCAACCTCAAAACCAAGGTACAACATTTAAGGAGTTTAAGGCGGTTGGACCACCTGAATTCCGTGGGTCCATGAATCCAGTCGAAGCTCAAACTTGGATTATGGAGATAGAGAAGGTAGTCGATGTCGCTAGGGTAGGGGATGACCAGAAGACGGCTTTCGCAACTTTCATGTTGAAAGCAGAAGCTAGTTATTGGTGGCAGGCCAATAAAACTCGTGAAGGGCCGGGAGTGATGACCTGGGATAGGTTTAAGGAGTTGTTCTTCGAGACCTATTTCCCGGAGAGTTCGAAGAGTCAGCTGGAGGTACAGTTTCTGGAGCTGAAGCAAGGGACGATGTCGGTATCCGAGTATGCTGCAAAATTCAATGAATTGGCGAGGTTTGCGCCATATCAGGTTAGCACAGACGAACGCAAGGCGAAGAGGTTTGAACAGGGACTGAAGCCATGGTTGTACAGTAGGGTTTCCCTGTTCCAATTGAAGACGTTTGCAGCAGTGATGGAGAAAGCAGTACTCGCTGAAGGTGGAGGCGAGGCGGTGACAAAATTTAACTAGGAACAAAAGAAGAAGAAGAATGAAAATGAGATGAAGAGTGGAGGTGGTAGCGGTGGAAACAACAATAACAACAATAACAACAACAACAACTTGAAGAGAAAGTGGAATGGAAGTATGGGTACTGGAAACCAGTAGGGTAACCAGCAGAATAAGAAGTTTGAAGCGTGTGCGACATGTGGGAAGTTTCACAAGGGAGCGTGTTTGATGGGGAAACGAGTTTGCTACAAATGTGGCCAAGAAGGTCACATCGCCCCAAATTGCACTCAATCAAAGAAGAATGTGTGCTTCACGTGCGGATCTAAGGATCACTTTGCTCGTGAATGTCCTAAGAAGAAGGAGGGAGTGACAACCAGAAATAATGGAGGAGGTAACAATGGAGGTACGTGGGCTATTACAGGACCTGCAGCATCAAGCAAACCCACAGCCAGAACCTTCAACATGACTGTGCAAGATGCTGTGCAATCAAAGGATGTGGTGTCAGGTATTATCCCAATCAATGATATTGATGCATATGTATTATTTGATTCGGGTGCTACTTGCTCGTTTATATCTGATGAATTTGCTAAGAGGTTAGAATTGCCTAGAGAAGAACTGAATTTTCCTTTGAACATAGAAATTGCGAATAAGGAAATAATCCCTGTTAGATTCGTATACAAGAACTGTAGGGTGAACATTAAGGGGAATATCTTGTTAGTAGATTTGATTCCGATTAGACTCGGGGAATTTGATGTAATTTTGGGAATGGATTGGTTGTTCAATTATGGAGAAATAATTGACTGCCAAAAAAAGTGCGTAAACCTTATGACTCCATCAAAGGTAGTATTTTATGGTAGCAAGTCGCCAAGACAAATGAAATGTCTGATGACTATGCAGGCCAAGAAGTTGTTGAGTCAAGGTTGTGTGGGCTATTTAGCTTACATAGTCGATACTCAGAAGAAAGGTGTGAAATTAGAAGAAATACCGGTAGTGAGAGAATTAGAAGACGTTTTTCCGGAGGATTTGCCAGGACTTCCGCCTGACAGAGAAATTGAGTTCGTGATCGACTTAGTACCGGGAACAACACCGATATCGAAGGCCCCATACAGAATGGCTCTGGTAGAAATGAAGGAACTAATGGTTCAGTTGCAAGAGCTGCTGGACAAGAAATATATTCAACCAAGCGTATCGTCGTGGGGAGCGCCAGTTTTATTTGTGAAGAAGAAGGACGGGTCAATGCGTCTTTGCATTGATTATAGGGAGTTAAACAAAGTCACTATTAAAAACAAATACCCGTTGCCAAGAATAGATGACTTGTTTGACCAGTTGAAGGGTGCTAAATACTTTTCGAAAATTGATTTGAGAAGTGGGTATCACCAGTTGAAAGTGAGGAAGGAGGATATACCATGAACGGCATTCAGAACTCGGTATGGACATTACGAGTTTCTGGTGATGTCTTTTGGTTTAACCAATGCACCTGCTGCGTTCATGGATTTGATGAACAGGGTGTTTAAACCATTCTTAGACAAGTTTGTAGTGGTATTCATCGACGACATTCTAGTGTATTCCAAAACTCAAGAAGAACACGTGGAACACTTACGTCTGACATTGGAGACACTAAGAAAGGAAAAACTGTACGCGAAGTTCTCTAAATGCGAATTTTGGCTCGATCGTGTGCAATTTTTGGGTCATGTTATTGACAAGGAAGGGATTTCAGTGGATCCATCGAAAGTGGAAGCTGTAATCAATTGGGAACAACCAAGAACACCGTCAGAAGTGAGGAGTTTCTTGGGACTGGCTGGTTATTATAGAAGATTTATTCAAGATTTTTCTAAGATAGCCACTCCGTTAACAAATTTGACAAGAAAAGCTGTAAAATTCGTGTGGACGGAGAAATATGAAGAAAGTTTTCAAGATTTGAAGAAGAAGCTAAGTGTAGCACCTGTGTTGACGTTACCAGACAATACAGGAAATTTTGTGGTGTATAGTGATGCCTCACACAAAGGGTTGGGTTGTGTTCTTATGCAGAATGGCAAAGTTATTGCGTATGCATCAAGACAATTGAAAGATTATGAGAAAGGGTATCCGACTCATGATTTGGAATTGGCTGCAGTTGTGTTTGCTCTGAAGATATGGAGACACTATCTTTATGGAGAGAAATGTGAGATCTACACAGACCACAAAAGTCTGAAGTATATTTTCACTCAAAAAGATTTGAACATGCGTCAGAGAAGGTGGATGGAACTGATAAAAGATTACGATTGTGAGATCTTTTATCATCCGAGCAAAGCGAATGTGGTAGCTGATGCTTTAAGCAGGAAAGGTAGGGAGAAGTTGATGCTGATTACAACTCAGGAGGAGCTCATTTCAGCAATGACAAAACTGGAGTTGGAGATCAAATTTCCAAAGGAATCTGACGAACAATTATTTCAGATAGAAGCTGGTCCAACTTTAATGGACAAAGTGAAGAGTGCCCAACTACAAGACGAAGAGTGTGAGAAAATCAAAGAGAATTTGGGTGAAGGCGGAGATGTAAAATACAAGGTCGATACCGAAGGTTTACTACGGTTCGATGGATGAATTTGGGTTCCAGCAGTGCTAGAGCTGAAAGAAGAAATTTTAATCGAAGCTCATAGCTCAAAATATTCAATTCATCCAGGGAGCACGAAAATGTATCAAGATTTGCGCCGACATTTTTGGTGGCCAAATATGAAAAGGGACGTCGCAGAATGTGTAGCGAAGTGCTTAACATGTCAGAGAGTAAAGGCCGAACATCAAAGACCCAGCGGGTTACTTCAACCGTTGGAAATACCGGAATGGAAGTGGGAGCACATCACAATGGATTTTATGGTGGGTCTTCCAACTACTCAGAGAGGATGCGATGCGATTTGGGTAATAGTGGACAGACTGACGAAGTCAGCGCACGTTTTACTAATAAAGATTAGATTCAATCTTGATCAGTTGGCAAGATTGTACATTAAGGAGATCGTTTCGAGACATGGGGTGCCAGTATCAATAGTGTCTGATAGAGATCCGCGGTTTACATCGAATTTCTGGAAGAGACTACAAGAATGCATGGGGACTCAATTGCGAATGAGTACGGCTTATCATCCACAAACAGATGGCCAAAGCGAAAGAACGATTCAGACATTAGAGGATATGCTGAGAGCATGCGTCATGGATTTTAAAGGAAGCTGGGAAGATCAACTACCATTGGTGGAATTTGCTTACAACAACCGTTATCACGCGAGCATCGGCATGCCACCTTACGAAGCATTGTACGGCAAAAAGTGCAGAACTCCACTGTGCTGGGATGAAGTCGGTGAACGGCAACTGCTAGGACCAGAACTGGTACAACAAACTGCTGAAGTTATCAAACTCATCAGAACAAGGTTGGTAGCAGCTCAAGACAGATAGAAAAAGTATGCTGATCAACACAGACAAGATCGTACATTTGACGTAGGAACTTTTGTATTCCTAAAAGTTTCTCCCTGGAAGGGAAAAATTCGTTTCGGTAAGAAGGGAAAACTAAGCCCGAGGTTTATTGGACCATTTGAAGTGCTGTGAAGAGTGGGAGAAGTGGCTTACGAGGTAGCTCTACCTCCAGGGTTGGAAAACATTCATAATGTTTTTCACATTTCTGTGTTACGACCATATAAACCCGACTACAAGCATGTGATCGAGTATGAACCGTTGCAGTTCGAGAAAGATTTATCTTATGAAGAGGTTCCTATCCAGATAGTAGACAGGAAAGAACAAGTGCTCAGAAATAAGGTGATACCTTCTGTGAAGGTGATTTGGAGGAACCACAACGCTGAAGAGGCTACGTGGGAACTCGAAGAGAAAATGATGAAAGATTACCCTGAGTTATTTGTTTAATCCGTGTCTTCGATTCTGGGGACAGAATCTTTGTAAGTAGGGAAGAATGTAACGAATGATTTGTTTGAATTGTGATTCTGAGGACAGAATCCTTGTAAGGAGGGAATGATGTAACATTCTATAATTTTAAATTATTATAATAAATATTTATTGATTTATATAAATATTTAATGGATAGGTTTATTGATTGAATAATTAATTATTTAATATAAGTGATGTAGTTTATTTAATTATTTGTTGAATAAATAATTAAATAGTAGATATTAAATATTTATTGGCAATATTAAATATTTATCGAATTATGGCAATTGGAATTGATGTTATTTAATTAATTATTTGTTGTGTAATTAATTAAGGAGCTAAATAAATTAGTTGTTATGAGATTTATAATAATTAATTTAATTAATAAGCTAGAGAGCTTATAGTGGTTTTAAATAAATAATAATATTTTAAATGAGAAATTGTTGTTTAAAATATTAGTTGGTTAAATGAAATTATAATTATAAAAGAAATTATAATTATTTATGTGTTAAAGTAATTTAATAGATTAATGTTTTAATTGATTTATTTAATTAAATGAATGTGTGACTAATAACCTTGCTATAAAGGAGTTATTAAAATAAATTAAAAATGGTTTAATTTAGTTTTGTCAAACATGCCTTATTGTATAATAAGTCTTTAATCTAATAGTGTTTTAGCAAACAAGGTATAAGGATTAATCCATTTGTTTTAATTCAATTTACCAAACAAGGAGTAAGGATTAATGGGTTATTTTATTAAACTTAACCAAACAAGCCTTATGACTTTTGATTTTCAAAATAAAAATAACTGATGTCAGTTATGTGAAAGTTATATTATATATTTAATATATAGATTATATCTTATACGTTATATTATAATACGTAAGATAGAGGAGAGAGGTTAGAGAGAAAGAAAGAAAAACTCAGAGGAAGAAGAAGAAGAAAAGAAGAAAAAAATAAGAGATTTTTAGAGAGATTGAGTGTTTGTTTTTCAGGTTTTGGAGAAAAGTGATAATCAAAAAGTTAGGACCATCATCTTCTTCATAATCCAAGGTAGGCCATCTTCTTCTTTACAAAACTCTAAAAGTTTTTTCTTCCCAAAAAGTCTCTGTGAAAAATTTATGAAAAGAAATTTTGTTGTTTTGTTTATAAGTTTATATAATTAGCAATTGTAGATGTGTTTCATGAGTTATGCATGATTATATAGAGTTTAATTCATGTATGTATATATTATGAAGAAATTATTTTACAGAGAATTTTATGAATGAGAATGGGTTATTTTTAAAATGGAAATTAAGGTTTAATTGGTTGTGTTTTGATAAATTGATTGTTAGAATTGTTAGAATAGGTAGAATCATAATCATGATAGTTACAAATTTCTATTTTGATTGAATAACAAAATCACAGTAGTAATTTTAATGAAAAATAATATCAATAATGGAGTTTTGCCAAAAACCTTGAAATTAGGTGTTTTATAGTTGATGTTTAGAGAAATTATGAATAGAAACACGTTAGGAATTGTCACAATGTGTTTGTATGAAGTTTGTGTGCAAAATAGAGTGTAACTAGTCTATTAGATTCGAGCTTTTTGGCCAATTTGGTTTTTTCTTTCATGGTTGCCGAAGCTGTCAGTCGACGCTGACAGTTCGCGCCGCGGCGCGGCCCAGCAGTTCATTGCTGGCGCCGCAGCGCCATCACCATGACGTAAGCACACAGTCACTGCGCCGCAGCGCCGGCACATAGTATAATCGCTGCGCCGCAGCTCCGACTCAGCGCCGTAGCGCGAGCCACAGTACAAACTGTGGCGCCGCGGCGCGGCTTGGCAGAACTGTCTGACAGTTTTGTTTAAATGTACAAAACTTGAAAATAAATGTTATGTATTTATTATAATAATGTTAAATGATAATTTCAGTATTATTAGACTATGAAATATCATTATCTACTTGAAAAATAATTGATTATGTGAATGGGTAATTCAACCCATATGATGAATGTAATTGTTTATATAAATGTACAATGTTGGTTAGAACTAATTATGTCAATATGACATATGTTTAGGGTATCAATTCAAGTGGTAAAAGTGTAGCTTGTGCTAAAGCCAAGTTTTCTAAACCTACATTTTACATTGAGCAAGTTTCTAAGTCTTAACTTTTGATATTTAGCAAGTTCTTTATCGTATAAGTTTCTAATCATTGGTGTTATTGAACTAATTATTGTTTCAATTTCGATTATCATATAATGGTGTAAATTTATTTGGAACAAGTTATTCTTGTACTTAACTTGTGGTTTAGCATGTACAATTACCTACATGTTGTGGATGCCTATTATTCAATTAACCTTGTCTTATTATTGTTCAAGCAAGGTAGGTTATAGTTATTCAAATTGTATGCTATTAGATTATTACTAAAGCATGATGTCAATTCATAAACATCAAATAAACTATGATTATTCCATAGTATACAGTTATGTCGTTTGTAATCAACTAAACCTTAGTTGATTACCGTTGAATTCTAAATTACCCCATGATGTATCCAAACCAAACTCACTTTGGTACGGACTTGTATTCTAAATACTGAGAAGAACAACTCTTTTATAAGAGGTTACGCTTAGCGTTGAAATGGTTGTGCACAATACATTGTACGAAGGGTTGATCCCCCTAAGTACGTGAAGTCCTTATAGTCTTATGACTGTTAAAGTTTAAGTTGAAAAATTACTTATAACTGTGGACATGATTCGAGGTCATTAGACCCTCAGTAAAGGTTAAAGCTTTCCAAAAGTTAATAGAATATATTGTTAAATTCTATTGAGCTTAATGTTGACAAATGATGTAAAAGTTACTGATTTAATTATTGTTATTTCAAGTGGGCCTTGTTTGCTCACTCTTGCCTGTAAAATTTCTTACAGCTAAGGTTGAAACTGGTGATGTACCTAGCACCAGTAAAGGTAAAGGAAAAATGAAACAATACTGAAGACCTATAATAGATTGAATAGTTTATTTTCAGACTTGTTTAAAGATTGTAATGAATGTTATTTTAATTATTCCGCATGAATGAGTGAATGTTTGTAAAGGTTAGATAACCTGGGAGATTTATTTAAATTTAGTCCTGTATGGGCAGGTTTTATTTATTCAATTTTATTATAATTGGGTAGTTAGAAATGAATGTTTTGATTACGTGAACACCAAATCTTGAGGAAATGGAGTACCAGAATTTGGGGGTGTCACAGGCCCAAAGCCCGCGGGCCGGCCCGGCACGCCCGCAAAAAATCGGGTTTTGGGCTGCATTTTTTTGGCCCATAGAAATTTGGGCCTTTTTGGCCCGGCCCGTTGAAGCCCGGCCCGGCCCGGCCCGCGCCCTCCCGTTCACTTTTGGGCCCAAAAAATATCCAAAAAATAGGCATAAAACACGCTCGTCCCGCGGGCCGGCCCGGCCCGCTCGTGAACCCGCGGGCTTTGGGCTTACATTTTAAGGCCCGTCAAAACCCAGGTCGTTTTAGCCCGGCCCGTAAGAGGCCCGGCCCGGCCCGCGCCCGCCCGCCCGTTTGTCAGATGTAACCATCAACAATACGTACTTACAGTACATATTTATAGCACTGAAAAATTAAAATAATTAATATTATATATTATTATTCTCATTCCTTGATAAAAATTCAAAATTAGGGTTTGGATTCCATATCTGATTTATACTCCCATATTTAACCTTAATAATTAAGGTAAAATAATTAACTTAATAATCTGTACTAAAATTGATATAATAAAATAATTATTATAATTATTCTAAAAATCACTCCCTATATTATTTAAATAATATATGATTATATTTTCATGGAAAATAATTAATAAAAATATTTATGTTATAAAAGTAATTATTATAAGAATATAGTTTATAATAATTAATTATTCTAAAATAAAATTATTTTTAATTATTCATGTAATAAATATATTTTTATTTATCACATAAATACATATACACAATATCTTGTACAAATCCTCATCCATAAAATAAAAAAAAAATTATACGCAAAATTTATGAATTAATTATATAGAAAATACCGGGTTGTTACATAATTCCTAATCATAATCATAGCAATTAACAGTCCTTCTATGCACTACATGCCAAAAATAATTTTCATCACAATATAAGCATGAGGATGATGACAATGATATAAAAAATATATCAAGTGAGATCAAGGATAAATATTAAAGATTTTTTTTAATTTAATTTATTCAGAGTTTAAGAATGTCCAAATTATCAACATGATAACTAATTTGTGGAGTAAAATTCAAGAATGATATTTATGTATCAAAAATAATTTGGACAAAAAAGAAATTAATTTTTTTTATCGTAAATAGTACCCCATGAATAGTACTTCGTGAATAGTATCCCGGAAATAGTACTGTATGTATGAATAGTACCCATAAATAGTACCATATAAATAGTACCGTATGAATGAATAGTATCGTATGAATAGTAATGTATGAATGAATAGTACCCCGACATGAAAAGATTAAAATTTAACAAGAAAGTTCAGAAAATTATTTCAGTGAAACGATACTAGATGAAGTGCAAAATTCAATAATATTCTATTAATTTTAAGGAGTATAGAAGCAATACTTATCAAAATAAGTGTAGATTTAGGAATATGAAACGAAATAATATTACTTACGTACTATAGAGTATGAAAGAAAATAATATTTCTTACGAATATAGAACAAAAAATAATATCACTTACCTTAGTAGGAGAGTAATCTGAGTGGTATAGTGGGGATATTTTTGAAGAAAATTTGAACTACTTGCTACACTCAAAGTTTTCTTAAACTCAAAAGAAATACGCTCAATATTAAAGAAGAAGAATTCTCTGATTCTGATGTGATTTTCATTTCTAAACTAAACATCATATTTATAGGAGAATGGTAGAGTACTATTTAAGAAATCACAGATGCACATAAAAAAATCACGGGCGTTCGACGAATTCGTCTGATTTTTTTAATTTGTCTGATTTTTCTAATTTTTTTGATTTTTACAATTCATCACTATGCAATAAAATATTCTAATAAAATAAAAACTTTATATAAAATATAATATATTCTATTTATAATATAATAAAACGAATAACTTTATATATAATATAAAAAGTATTCTGTTTTATATAAAAAGTTTTCTATTTTATTACTATTATAATAATAATAAAATAAAAACTGAGATAACTTTCTACCGACGATTTTTTAAAATGAGTAAGTGGGGGTCCATGTAATAAGCTAAATTTATAAAAAATACTTCATGACAAACCCCTTTATTTATATCAAAAATTGAATAAATATTTATCACAATTCACTTATCTTCAATAAACACATTTTTAATCTGTCAACAATTATTTATCATTAATATTATAACTCACAATATTAACAACCAGATCATTCTCAAGAAAGAAGGGGCTTTCCGATAAGGACTTCTCCTTATTGGCGCACAATTAAATAACCTAACCCCTTTCCTCGATAGAACTTTCTAGACATTGTTAATAATACAAATAATAATATGAATAACGGTGTCGTCTCAAATATTGATTTAATAATATAAAATATTATGCAGATGATACTGTAATAATAATTGAATCAATAATATAAGATACTATGCAGCAACTATTTATGGCAATAATTGAATAAAACTAAGTGATTTCTTACGTAAGCATCAATAATCAGAGATACTGTACAATACCGTGTGCTACTGTGCAACCACATGAATTACTGTACTTTTATCACCGGGTATTTCAATAGTTTAATGGTAAAAGCCTTGCCATTATTTTTATAAAAAGGTTATTTCTGTCGCTTTCTATATCCGACAGTCATTCCATTTGTGGTATCCACCAATGATTGTGCCGTCGTTCGAATATTCTCCGACCAAACGAATATTTTATGATAACTTGCTTACTTGCAAAATTTGTACATATCACCCATAACTATAGCATTATATCAAATCACACCTTATTATTCAAAATAATAATTAGAGAAAATTAAATCTTTATTCATAAAAAGTTGGGGTCTTATAACCTCCCCTTCTTATAAAATTTCATCCTCGAAATTGGTGTACGTACCTGGTATGTCGAAGAGGTGAGGATACCTTATTTTTATTTCAGATTCTAACTCCCAGGTCATTTCCTCAATATCGTGATTTCTCCATAAAACTTTAACTTGAGGAATAACCTTTGAGCGTAGAATATGTTCCTTTTATCCATGATTTTATCAAGTACCTCTTCATACGTTAAATCTTCCTCTATCTCATTTGGTTCTAATTCAATAATGTGGTTCGGGTCTTTCACATATTTACGTAACATAGATATGTGAAAAATGTTATAAACATGAGACATACTTGGCGGTAAGGCGAGTCTATAGGCCACAGTTCCTACTCGATTGAGGATTTTAAATGGACCAATGAATCGAGGGTTGAGCTTTTCTCTCTTTCTAAATCTCGTAACTCCTTTCTATGGAGTAACACGTAATAATACATGATCTCCAACTTTAAATTCCACGTCTCTTCGACGAAGATCAACATAACTCTTTTGTCGATCTTGTGAGGTTTGTATACGTTGCCGGATCATTTGAATCTTTTCCATTGTCATACGTACCAATTCTGGTCCTAACAACGTTACTTCACCCACCTCATCCCAACATACTGGAGAACGACACTTTCGTCCATACAATGCCTCGAATGGAGCCATGCCTATACTTGCTTGATAACTATTATTGCTGGAGAATTCCTCTAATGGCAAGAACTTGTCCCAACTTCCTTTGAAGTCTAGGATACAGAGTCTTAATAGATCTTCAAGAGTTTGAATAGTCGTCTGTGACTGCCCGTCCGTCTGAGGATGATATGCAAAACTAAATTTATAAATTCGTGCCCATAGCTTTCTGCAAACTAACTCAAAATCGTGAAGTGAATCTTGGGTCTCGATCAGAGACTATGGATACTAGCATACCATGCAGTCCTATAATCTCATTTATGTATATACGAGCAAGACGTTCAAGTGAATATATTTCTCGTACAGGTAAGAAATGAGCAGACTTGATTAATCTATCAACAATGACCCAAATTGCATCTATACCTTAAAAAACCTTGGGAAGACTAGTAACGAAATCCATGTTAATGTACTCCCACTTCCATTTTGGAATTTCAAGTGGGCTCGAATGGTACCTTAAACTTGCTAACTCTTGGCAAATAATCCAGCATGTGCAAGTAGTGTACGAACTCTGGATCATCCAAGTCTTCATCCCACAATAGAGTATTTTCCAACGGATCTTTGACCAAACTTTTAACCAAATCTTCATTAACTATTCTGTCGATCACATCCAACCGAAAACACTCCTCCTCATATGTAGAGAACCTCATAGCCTTGAACACATTGAATTTGACTTCCTAATCTTGTACCCTCGTGGTTAATTTCCCTTTTTGAACATCGATGAGAGTCCTACCCATAGCAAAAAATGGCCTCCCTAAGATGATTGGTATGTTTTTGTCCTCTTCATAATCCAGAATTATAATGTGACGAGCGAGATTTTTTGTAATTTAAATTTGAATATTTATTGAATTAAATAAATATTTTTTGATGATTTAATTATTGGGTTAAATAATTAATTGATGAATTTGTGGTAGATTAATTTAATTATATGTGTTACATTGATTAAATTAATGTGGATAATTTTATTATTCAAAGTATGTTTTTAATTGAACTTATTTGATTAAATGAATTATTTAATAAGCATAATGTTATTCTAATTAATTCAATAATTAATTAGAGAATTGACAAAAATAATAAACGAGAATTTAATTATGTGACTATGTGAATTAATGAAAAATTATTATATTTTATTTAAATTAAATTAAATAAGATATTTGATTAATTGTTAATTGGGTGTGCCATTATTAAACTATATAACAAGAGTTTAATTAGAATAAATTGGTAAAGGGAATTAAAGATCTAGCCAAACAAGGCCTTAAGGGGAGTTGACCAGTTAACCCACGAAGGGGGGTAACTGACCACGACAACGTCAGTTTATCTGTACGCCTTCAGTTCTTCATTCATTCATTTTTTACAAGTCTGGGAAAGTTCAGAGAGGGTTAGAGAGAAATTTGAGGGAAATTGTGAGATTGAAGAAGAATTAGAAAGGAATTTCATCTCCTACTAATCTATAGACACTATCAGGGTAATTTCTTCAACCCAAACCTTAATTACGTTCTTATATTTTGTGAAAAACTATCTCTAAGTCCTCTATGATTGAATAGATTTGTAATTGATGAGTATATGATGTGATGTATATGTTAGTATATGTTTACAATATGTGTATATCATATATTCATGTGTTTAAAGTAATTAATTTCATGTAAACGTGCAAAAATCTGAGTTTTCCATTAATAAGTGTTTTGAGTTCTCTGTAAAACAAAAATTATGTTATCAATGTATGAATTGATGATTTATGTATATATACATGATAATATGTAATCATGACATGTTTTCTACCATCTATATATGTTTTCAAAACATCAATTACATATAAATATGTCGTAATTAGATCTTTGAAGTTATAGAGTATAAAAGTTAAATATATATGGCCCTTATGAACACTGGTATGCCACGAATTGTTGTTTCACTTGAAATTTAACAATAGATTATGATAGTACATGTTAAAATAAAGAAACCAAACTTTGAACGGACAAATTCAGAGTTATAACGAACCCGTAATGTCAAATTTCATGTTTTATCTTCAAAACTTTCAAAAACACCAAGAACAATGAAATTATGTGATTTGTGTGAGACCCCGAATTTTATGAAATGAAAGTATTCAATTTTCTTATAATTATTCTATTTAGTAAATGGTTTAATTGATAAAAGTTTAAAGTTAAGGGTGACGTGTGAAATTTTTTCAAAGTAAGAAAGTTGTCATAAAATACTCGGTGGTAAAATTACAGTAATACGTGTGGTTGCATAGTAGCACACGATATTGATTATTGATGCTTATGTGAGAAGTCATCCAGTTATACTCAATTATTGCTACAGTAATTGCTGCATCATATCTCTCATATTATTGATTCAATTGTTGTCACAGTATCATCTGCATAATATGTTATATTATTAAATCAATAATTGAGACGACAAAGTTATTCATATTATTATTTACAATATTGACAATGTGTAGAAGTTCTGTCAATAAGAGGTTTGGTCACCTAATTGCGTGCCAATAAGAAAAAATCCTTATCGAAAAACTCCCTCTTTCTTGGGAATGACCTGGTTATTAAATATTGTGAGTTATAATATTAATGATGAATAAGTTTGTGTTGATTAAAGATGAAATTGATAGTTCCATTGTGTTGGGATTATTAGTATTAGTGGGAATCAACATCTATTCTGATAATAATTGATGTCTGGAGGTTATATTGACAAATCGGGTAATTAATCAGATAAATGAGTAATTAATTGCTATTAATTCACATGATTATAACTATGTGTTCACATGTGTGTACTATTGATTCACATGTATATACTATTAGGGGATGTGGTGCAAGATTGATAATACTTGCATGACTAAATTAGAAAATGAGGTATAGTTGAAGGTACTATACTGTAATTAGTTTTTTCACATGATTATAACTATTGATTCACATGATTGAACTATTGATTCACATTATTTACTATTAGGGGAGGTGGTGCAAGTTTAAGAATACTTGCAGGACTAAATTAAAAATGAAGAAAAAGAGGAAGGTATTATACTGTAATATTTTGAGCCCCAAAATGCGCAATTATCGAAACTATATTTTCCTATAAATAGAAGCTCATTCTTCCTTCATTTCTCACCAATTCACTAAAGCTATAGAGCAATTATTATAGAGAGAAATTATAGAGAGAAAGAAGAAGAGAAGTGCTACCTCACTATTCCAGTATCCAGTCTTCTTTTGAGGTAAGGGGTATTATTTTTTTATTCATGAAGAGAGCTTCTGTTATTCTATTCTTTATTATTATGTTGGAATAACCTGTCTATGCGAAGTACCTCATCCATGGTGAAATTCTTCTGTTATTCAATTCTTTATTATTCTGTTGGAATATCCTGTCTGTGCGAATTACGCATGACCTGGTTCTATTCTTTATTATTCTGTTGGAATATCCTGTCTGTGCGTATTACGCATGACCTAGTTCCATTATTTATTATTCTGTTGGAATAACCAATCTGTGCGGTCTATCGCAATGCCTGGTGAATTCTTATGTTATTTCATTCTTTATTATTCTGTTGGAATAACCTGTCTATGTGAATTACCGCATGCATGATGAATGACCTTTCGTATTCATTCTTTATTAAATTATGGAAATGATCTGTCTGCGTGGATTACCGCATGGCGGATGAAAATTCATTTACAGTTTCGTACATTCTATTATACTCGTATGAGATATCATTTCTTTTGTACTCATCATGAAATATCATTTTATTTGGTATTTTATTTACGAGTTACTATTCACCCGATTACTATTCACTCTAGTATTATTCACTAGGGTATTCGGGACACTTTTTGTGTCAGAGTACTATTCACGAGTTACTATTCATGAGTTACTATTCACCCAAATTATTATTCACCCGAATAATAATTTGGCCTGTAGTGCATTGATGGGCAGTTGTTGGTATGATTATGACCAGAAATTATTCAGTATAATCATGACCATTGATGATTACATGAATATCTTTGGCCCGTAATGCAGGGATGATTCGATGATGTGGTTTATTTATTAAGCCAAGTCTCAACGATAAAATTGATGATAAAATTTTTAAATCATAGAAGATAGTAGATATCATGCTCTACTTGACTCTTCTAATGGATTACTTATTCCGCTGCAGTTGTTGATCTAAAACTCGTTGTCTATTATATTCTATCAGTTGTTATACGATTGAAGGCTAAGGATAATTTATTCTGCATTATCTTAGTCATAATATTTCTTACTGGGCTAGTTGAGCTCACACTTTCTTTCATTGTTCTCTTCAGGAAATGAGAATATAGCTGGGACGAGTCGAGAAATGGAGTGATGGTCCATGATAAATGGCTTTAGTAGTCCTCACTATTCTACAGAATAATGTGATAATAATTCTAACGAGGACACCATTGAGTGTGGATATTGTCTAGATGACAATATTCTTGTTTAAACTCTCAGCTATGTTTTGTCGTATTTTACACGACTGTTGTATAATTAAGTTGTATTTGAATTTATGTACCATGTAAGTGGCGACCCAAGATGGGTGATGTATACCTATTTTGGGGGCGTCACAATTTGACTCGACTAATTATATGATTTAAGTTGTTAAAATCATGCTAGAAAGGTTTGGTAATGATCATATATGAATTATAGTGTCTGGGTATGCTTGAATTAATGTGTGAATAAAGTAATTGGATGTTTTTGGCCATGTTCAGGTTTTTTTCGCGAACTTTAGAATCTGGAACTGGCGTGTTGCGCTGCAGCGCCAGCTCCAGGCTTAAAGTTCGCACTACAGCGCCAGCCATGTCGCAGCGCCAATAGTCCAAGCTGCAGCGCCAGCCGCGCTGTAGCGCCAATGTTAGCCTATATGGTGGCGCTGCAGCCCCACTCTGCAGTTTTGCCAAGAAATGAGATTTTTAATTGTTCTAGTCTAGGAAATGTAATTGTAACCTAATCTAATGAACATAAAAAGGTATTAGACATATAATGTTGTGACGCCCCCAAAATAAGTATACATCATCCATTCTAAGTCGCCAAATACATGGTACAGAAACAACTACAACTTTAATAATACAATTGTCGTGCAAAATACGACAACACATAAACTGTGAGTTTAAAAACAAATATTATCTTCTAGATAATATCCACACTCAAATAAGTCCTCATTACAATTATTGATACATTATTTTACAAAATAGTGAGGACTACTATAACAACTGCCTTGGACTATCACTCCATACCCCGACTAGTTCCTGCTAAATTCTCACCTCTTGAGAAGAAAAATGGAACAAAAAGGAAAAGGGTGAGCTCAACTAGCCCAGTAAAGAATATTATAACTAAGATAATATACAACAAATTATCCTTAGTCTTCAACAGGGAAAAATCTGATAGAAGATAATAGACAATAAGTTTTAGATCAACAACTGTAGCGGAAATAATAATTCATTAGAAAAGTTAAGTAGAGAATGAAATCTACTATCATCTATAAATTTAAAAGTCAATAATCAATATTTTATCCATGTAACATCAATCAATATACATCTTGAATCAAATATTTATCTTTGCACTACGGGCCAAAGATATTCATCTGTATCACCAGTTGGTCATGTTCATCTCAACACCTGTTCATCTTTCCACTACGGGCCAAAGATATTCATCAGGTAATCATTCATCTTTGCACTACAGGCCAAATATATTCAGTTATATCAACATTAAGGACTGAGGATGATGAAAATATTTTAAAGAAATGAATCTAGTGAAACCAAAGAACAAAGATTAGGGATTCGTACTTCGGTTTATCCAAGTTCAAAACACTCCATAATAAACCATAGTGGAGTAAAATTCAAGAATAAAGATCAAAACATGGATACAATCAAAGATAGTAACCATAATAGACATCTTGGACAAAGAAGAGAAAATTTCATTTTTCGGTGAATAGTGTCGTATTCGTGAATAGTGTCGTATACATGAATATTAACCTCAACACAAAAAATTGAAATTTCCACTATAAAATTCATATCAATATTTCGGCATAATGATATTGAAGAAATAATATCATTTACGACGAAAATAACATCCCTTACCTCAAAAGAACAGTACTTCTGACTAGAATATCGGATATAATGCTGCAGAAAACTTGCACTGAATAACAACTCTGTGACAATTCGAGAATTTAGAAAAATTATAAAATTCTAAAATGATGGATTAAAGGTTATATGATAGACCTAGACTGAAAATAAGTGTATGAAATTGACAGTTCTATAAATAAATTTTAAGGATTTCAAAATTTTTGACAAGACTTGAATGATTTGGTAGACTGTAACTGATAGTCTGATTATGAGGTATAAGATTTTGGTGGATTTAAAATTCTTGTGAAGAATTATCAGGGTTAAATATCTAAATGTATACTGATAAGTAGGTTTTATACCTACTTATCCGTTATCTGTTACTTGAATTAGTTGCTCGAACTCATGTTTCTTAGTTACTTTTCATGCATTTTGTGTTAATTTTGTAGATTATATGATTGGGTATGAAAACACAATAAAAAGACGACTATTGGCATGAAGAAGCAAGGGAAACCAATTCAGACATCTTTTGGACAAAAATACACAAGCAAATGCAAGAAGAAAAGATTGAAGGACTTTTAACACCAAGTTGAATGCATGTTCTTGTCTTGGAAGTTAGATTTTATTGTAGATCTACTTCTTATCTTTCCGGAACATCTTGAATCGTCCCAATCAGAGTTCGGATGCGAGAGTTATGGCCTTTTTATTAACAATGATCAAAGCTAAGAGTTGTTATGCTTGCCATTTACATAGCATCTACTTCAAGCCCAATTTCCACCTTGATCCAGCCCCAATATGTCAATTCTCAAAGAATGAACGTTGTAGAGCTCGTCGATATCTTCGATTTGATAGGTGGCGGGCCTTGTAACTCCTCCCGGATCAAAAGTTATGGTCGTTTTACTAGAGGACACTGCAGCAGAAAAAGGAACCCCGTCGGGGGCGGGCTATTTAAGCATATTACCCACCACCGAGGCGGGGTTACGGGTTGTAAATTAGTAGTAAAGCCATCCGGGGCAGGCTTTTTGTGAAGTAAACCCCCA
The DNA here is from genome assembly GCA_016801055.1 of Panax notoginseng. Lineage (NCBI taxonomy): Eukaryota > Viridiplantae > Streptophyta > Magnoliopsida > Apiales > Araliaceae > Panax > Panax notoginseng. The sequence goes on from CM029013.1 coordinate 100,818,972, forward strand.
CCGGGGCGGGGGTACGGGCCAAAACACGTTTTTGATGCATTTTGGGTCGAATTTTTATACCTTTTTGACTCTAAATTGGATTGGATTTGTTCTTAAGATAAAAATTAGACTTGTAACTTATAAATACATGATGAAAGGCATAAATCCAATATAGATTAGATTAGAGAGGATTCCATTAGATTAGATTAGAGTAAATTAGGACCAAAACTCTAGTTCTTATGAGATTTAAAGATTGAAGCAACTTGGAGACCGTTGAAGATTCAAAGTAGGAGCATCAAATCTACAGACAATAGATTATATCATCTCATCTTCTTCTATCTTTGTCTTTTAATGTGTATTTAATTGTGGATTCTTAGTTTTAATTCAGTGAAGTAATTCTTTGTTTGAGATTACAATGGATCTTATTGTGTAGTTTATTTCAATATGCTTCGCTATGAACTATTATGTTCTATTGTGAGAATTGTCTATTATGATTTGGAATTAATTGTTTAATTGATTGGCCATCAATTACCGTAATAATCTATATGAACTCAAGAGATGAAGTTTAGATTTAGATCTGATCATGATAGCATGTGTTTGTGATTTCTGCATAGATGGAATTCATGATTCGTGTTTAGGATAGAGATATGCCTTTACGCCATATGTAATCTTATAGAGAACTTATGCTGTAAATCCTTTTAATTGTAATTCACATAGAGATATAGTGGATTAGTTAATTAGGATGTCATGCTTAATTCTATCATCTGTGAATTTAAGTGAGTATGGGTATTGTGCATCGAGAGGTGGTTTTATCTGCTTTAGTGTTCTTGATTAACAATTCAGGATAAAAAATAATTGATGAGAAGTGTATTAACTTAAATGAACCAATAAGTAAAGTTTTGATTTTAAATCTTCGTAATCTTAATTTAACTAGTGGAATTTAATAGTAGTTTAATTATATAATTTAAAATTCATTCGTTTAAATAAGATTGAGTTGGTTATGGGTTAGTACTTGGTGATTTTTATTAAATAATTTCTCTTGGGAACGATACTATACTTTCATTTTATTACTTGTTGACCACGTATACTTGCATGTTGTGCGTAACTAGATTCTACCCAACAAGTTTTTGGCGCCGTTGCCGGGAAATTAGTTTAATATTTTTTTGCCAATATTAGCTTCAATCAAATTAGTCTTAATTTAAACATTTTATTTTCATTTAATTCTCTCCTTATTTTTCTTTCTTTTCAGTTACCATGGATGGATGCAATTATCAATGGCCATACACAAATATGACTCCACCAAGGGATACAGGAATTGATGGACTCAATGCATTTTTAGCATTGTCAGCACAGATTGAGACACTTTCGAGGAAGTTTGACGCTTTTGCAGCACAACATCGTCAAAGTGTGGCGGTTACTTATGATTATTGTGCTGGAAATCATCTAAGTCATCAATGCACCATCAATTTTGAGCCGGTACCATATAGTGGTGATTACCTCAACAACTATGTTGAGCCTAACTATCACCGAGATTGGAGGTATCACCTGGATTTTTCAGTGAGCTACATTTATGATGACCAATATTACGCTCCAAATCTATCATACACACCGGAATTTTCATGTCCACCTCCATTGCCACAAGAAGAAAAGCCAAATCCGAGGTTTGTAATATTGAAGGGCATAGCAAACCTAGAGGAGATGAGGATTAGCCAAGAGCTGTCAACCTAAAATTTTAATAATCGGATGGAACAACTCGTCACTACCTCAACCAATGGTCCTCAATACATGGCTTCCGAGACTGAAACAGAAAATTGAAGGCTGGGGGAATTATTGTCCAAGTTCATAGCAAATGAGGAGAAGATGAGTAATCAAGTGAGGACAATTCAAACTCTTGTAGATCAGATAGATCAAATGACCAAAGCTGTAAGCAACCTTCCTCGAAACACTTGGCTTTATGACATGGATGACGAAATTGATGGAGAACCCAAACCAAATCAGCGACTGGATGAACCACAAGATATCGAAAGTGTGGAGACAATTCGGGATAATGAAATAGAGGTCGACGAAGATCTAATTGGGTCTCCACCAAAGATCAAAGAGTCAGTCAGATTTGCAAAATCATGCCCACTTGGTAGTCATGTCGTCCGTGAAGCTCTTGATGACATAAGAGCGAGTACAATTTTGAATCCATGGTGGGATGAGAAAGAGAAGATAGACGAAGAACCTATTGTGTGTGACAAGCTTCCATGCCCCAAAGTGATCACATAGACAATGGAGAAAACACCTAGCTGTGGGATGTTCTTGATTGAGATCATACCAAATCAGAGCATGCTAGGTGACTTTAATGCATTGGCCATCGCCTGTGGGAACCTCCAAAAGGATAATTTGTTACTTATGGATGGAGGGTTCCTCAACTTTCGAAGAGGAATTGGATTGCGTTGACCAGACAAAGTCCGGCTGAAGGACTATAAATCAAGCGCTTATTGGGAGGCAACCCAAGTTTAATTATTATTTTTAGTTTTTTTTAGGTTTCATATTAGTTGATAGATTTTTTTTTCATTTTTTTAGGATTTAATAAGCTTGCTTCTTTTGTGTTCACATGTTAGTTAAGTCAAATTCAAGTGTGATGCCCAATTTGTTCCATATGCCTAACCTATTCTCCAAACTTAGCGGACAAGGAGGAATATTGCTATATTTTTAGGGAAGTACTCCTCTGCTTTACTTTTTTCTATTTCAGCCATTGAGGACAATGTCTAGTTTAAGTTTGGGGGGCATTTTAGTGTCGTATTGCATATAGTTAGTGATTTATATTGGTTATTTACATTGTAGTTCATATAGTTACATTTAGTTTTTGCATTCAGTTTCTAGAAGAATTTTTTTTTTAAAAAAAATTGAAAAATTAGTAGTTAGTTTACTATGTTTATATAGCATTTAGTACATCTTGCATGAGTCCAGCTATTTGATATTTACAGTTTATTTTGGCCAATGATGAGATTAGAATTGGGTAGACAAGTATAATACTAACTATTAGATCTTTGATGTGATTTCTTGTTCTGAATTGAGTCTTTTTCTGTTTGAAACTGGTATAATAGGGATAGCACAGTAAAAATAACTTGTTGATTGATTGAGTTTAAATTGATACATAATGAGACTCTAAAGGATAATGCTAGTTTGAATGAAATAATGACAAGAATAAGTAGTTATGGCTAAGGTTAAACAAGAACCTAAGTTTGGGGGAATATTTGGGGTATATAAGCTATAAAAAAAAGAAAAAAAAAGTATGAATAAACATCGTGGCGTGCTTGTCTAGTTTTGTGGCCTTTGTTACTTGAGTAAGTAAGCCCAAGGGGATTGTTTTTACACCTAGCGCCCTAAGGTCTTAATGGTTTGGGAGTCATTGGTCGAAAGTTCGTTAAGGTAGCATTGAAAAGCCTAAGGGAATAAGACATTGCATAGCTATGTGTATATAAAAAAATAAAAAAATAAAAATAAATAAAACGGGAAATAAGAGCAAAAAGCCCCCATAGATGAAAAATGAAGCATAAGTATCATGTTGACCCTCGATATTGGTAATTGTTTGATTTTAGTTGGATCTAGCTTGTTTTTGGATTTCTTGAGTTTACACTGTATGATGCCTTCGAAGAGACTTGTTATGTGTTAAATTTAATTTTATATCAGTTAACATTATTGTGGAGCACACACGCACTATATTAGTGATAACAGTCTAAGATTTCATGATTGATTGAGAAGTTATTGATTGGTTTTGATATGATGTATTATCGTGTTTACTTGATTTCTCTAAGGCCGGTTGAATAGACTTGTTTCTGTCATTGCTGCTAGATTCATAGGCATGTAGATTAGTTACATTGCATAGCATTGTTGTTTTGTGTTTTTGCTTGAGGACAAGTAAATGTTTATGTTTGGGGGTATTTGATAAGTAGGTTTTATACCAACTTATCCGGTATCTATTACTTGAGTTAGTTGCTTAATCTCATGTTTCTTAGTTACTTTTCATGTATTTTGTGTTCGTTTTGTAGATTATATGCTTGGGTATGAAAACGCAAGAAAAAGACGACTATTGGCATGAAAAAGCAAGGGAAAGCAATTCGGACATCTTTTGGACCAAAATACGCAAGCAAATGTAAGAAGGAAAGATTCAAGGACTTTTAACACCAAGCTGGATGCATGTTCTTAGCTCAGAACTTAGATTTTATTGTAGATCTACTTCTTGTCTTTCCGAAACATCTTGAATCTTCCCAATCGGAGTTCGGATGCGAGAGTTATGGCCTTTTTTTCAACAACGATCAAACCTAAGAGTTGTCATGCTTGCTATTTACATAGTATCTACTTCAAGCCCGATTTCCCCCGTGATCCAATCCTAATATGTCAATTGTCAAAGAGTGAATATTGTAGAGCTCGTCGATATCTTCTATTTGATAGGTGGCGGGCCTCGTAACTCCTCCCGGATCAAAAGTTATGGCCATTTTACCAGAGGACACTGCAGTAGAAAAAGGACCCCCATCGGGGCGGCCTATTTAAGCATATTACCCCCTGCCGAGGCAGGGGTACGGGTTTTAAATCAGTAGCAAAGCCAGCCGGGGCGGGCTTTTTGTGAAGGAAACCCCCGCTGGGGCGAGGATATGGGCCAAAACACATATTTTATGCATTTTGGGTCGAATTTTTATACCTTTTTGACTCCAAATTGGACTGGGTTTGTTCTTAAGATGAAAATTAGACTTGTAACCTATAAATACATGATGAGAGGCATAAATCCAATATAGATTAGATTAGAGAGGATTCCATTAGATTAGATTAGATTAAATTAGGACCAAAACTCCAGTTCTTATGAGATTTGATGATTGAAGCAACTTGGAGACCGTTGAAGATTCAAAGTAGGAGCAAGGAGAGAACATCAAATCTACAGACAATAGATTCTATCTTCTCATCTTCTTCTATCTTTGTCTTTTAATGTGTATTCAATGAACTAATTCTTTGTTTGAGATTACAATGGATCTTATTGTGTAGTTTATTTTAATATGCTTCGCTATTAATTATTACGTTCTATTGTGAGGATTATCTATTGTGATTTGGACTTAATTGTTTAATTGATTGGCCATCAATTACCGTGGTAATCTATATGAACTCGAGAGATGAAGTTTAGATTTAGATCTGATCATGATAACATGTGTTTGTGATTTTTGCATAGATGGAATTCAGGATTCGTGTTTAGGATAGAGATATGCCTTTACGCCATATGTAATCTTATAGAGAACTTGTGCTTTAAATCCTTTTTAATTGTAATTCACATAGAGATATAGTGGATTAGTTAATTAGGGTGTATTGCATAATTCTATCATCAGTGGATTTAAGTGAGTATGAGTATTATGCATCGAGAGGTGGTTTTATCTGCTTTAGTGTTCTTGATTAACAATTCAGGATGGAAAATAATTGATGAGAAGTGTATTAACTTAAATGAAGCAATAAGTGAAGTTGTGATTTTAAATCTCCGTAATCTTAATTTAACTAGTGGAATTTAATAGTAGTTTAATTATATAATTTGAAATTCATTCGTTTAAATAACATTGAGTTGGTTATGGGTTAGTACTTGGTGATTTTTATTAAACAATTCCTCGTGGGAACGATACTCTACTTTCACTTTATTACTTGTTGACCACGTATACTTGTGTGTTGTGCGTAACTAGATTCTACCAAACATATACGCGTCGGTATATGAGATCATATATGTGAACAATGATTATTTATGTTTATAGTTTGTGGATTAAGGATCAATTATTGATCACGATAAGTATAGCTTTAGTAAATCCTAAAGTTATGTTAATAACATTGTTGTTCAGTAAGAAAACTCTAACGAACTGTTAGCAACACTAACGATACGCTCGGAAATCCTAATTTCAGTTCTGGGAATTCGAAACCCTAATTCGGACATTCAAAAACCTAAATTGGGAGTTTAAAAGTTATGATTAAATGGCTAAGTGTTAATGCTATGGGATAAAAGGGAAATGTCCAAAATACCCTTCAAATTATAGGGGAAAAGACCAAATTACCCTTAGTGAAGCCGAAATGATCGAAATACCCTTTTACTTAAAACTTAAGCAAAAGATTTATGATATCTTGTGAGTCACCACCTTGAGACTTATCCTATGTGACCTAAATCTCCCAAGATCAGATTTGTTATGCCACCTTGCAACATTACATACATTGGATACAAAAATCAAAAGATAAAACTTAAGTAAAGTTACTTACTTTACTTCTTAAACCAACCAAGACATTCTCTCTCTTCAAATTTTGAACTTAGAGTGAGAGAGGGTGAGAAACAAAGCTATGATCAGTTCAGCGCAAGCCAGGAACAGATCAAGGATCAAAAGTTCAAGAATCAAAGTTTAAAAGGTATAAAAACCCTAACTTGAAAATCTATGTATTTGATATTAGATGTTGTTAGTTGTTGTTTAAGGTTGTCTTAAGGGATGTTATTTAGTAATCCAAGATGTTATATCAAGGATCCATAACATCTATAAGCAAGAAATTAAGTTTTTTAAACTGGCCAAGAACTCTAATTTTAAGGCCTGACAGCCATATGTTAGGGCCTCTAGATCTGTCTGTGTTAAGTGTTAGGTGCGCTAGATGTTATAGACTTGTTCTTTGCCATGAGGAGAATAGACTGGAAGTAGAATCACCTCCATACCATGTCTAGATCTCAAGTTATAAGCAGTCAAACATGGTTGACCGACCATGACCAACTTGTTATGTTAAGGCCATGAATCTTGCTGTGTTTGGATAGTTTGGCCAAGTTGTTATTTTAATCTTGTAGACTGGTATAAGGAATACACAATCATGCTAATAGATCACCCAGATCTTACATATAATCAAAGTTGTGAGTGGTTAAAGTAGGGTTGACCAACTGCCTAGGACGAAATCTGGAAAGCCCAGAAATCGTGAAGAACAGCTTTTGACAAGCGTTTGACCGGCCTTGATCTCTCACCTGTGATGTTTTTAGACTGAACTAATGTTTTATTGTTGTTCCTTGACATCAATGTTACAAGATTGAACCTTTATATTACACAGGTTAGACCCAAAATACAAGTTACAAAGCTCCGAAAGTGACACCTTGAGCTGTTCTTCATTTCTAGGTAACCCAAAAAATGAAGAACAGTCTTTGACAAAAACTTTGATGCCCTATATCTCACTAATCTGATGTTGTATGGCCATGAAACTTAGCATGTAGTTGTAGTATTACATAAGTACTATAACATTGATGCACTAGACTGCCCAGATAACATTAAGAACATGAAATTTAAATCGGTGAAACTAGGCCCCTGCAAACTGTGTATGGGTTTGTGAATAACACATATAGCGACGGTTCTGTCGCTATAGGGCCCTTTAGTGATACTTAATTTCTAAAAATTATTATTTTTATTAATTAAATAAAAAAAATAGTTTTTAATTATTAAAAATTCATATTAAATTCCTAAAAATTATTTTAAAGCCTAAAAATGGATTTTTAATAATTTTGAGTATATTTCATAAATATTTAATATTTTTGGAATATTAATGGTATTTAATTTATTTAATTATAATATTAAATAAATTAGTTAAAAATGATTTTAATACTTAAAAAATCATGAAAAAAATATGTTATGGTGTTAGAAAATATTTTAAGTTATTTTTAATAACTTTTGATATTTTTTGATAAATTTTATTAATAATTTAATATTAATGGTAATTAATTTATTTAGTAAATATATTAAATAAATTATGGAAAAATAGGATTAATAATTTAAAAATCATATAAAAATGATTTAAGTGTTATAAAAATATTTTAAGTTATAAAATATAGCTTTTGATATTTTGTCATGAAAATATTAATATTTTAATATTAATAGCAATTATCAGATAATGAATTTACCTATTTAAAAATCATATATATATGATTTTAAAGTATTAAAAATACTTTGTGATATTATAAATATATTATAATATTATGTTATGATTTTCATTAATATTAAATATTAGATAAATATTATTGATAAAGGAATTATATGGTATTTAAATTTGATAAATACGATATTAATGATTGAAAAATCATGATAAATGGTAATAATTATTTAAAAATTATTACGAGCCTACGAAAAATTCTTGACTGATAATAAATTATCTAAGATATTTGTTAAGTGTTTAGACTGAGTCTTAGTGATATTAGGCTCGAGAATTATCCGATTAGACCGTTGGGATGTTAGAATTGTGTCGGATTCAACTCAGACTGAAATAATTTGACTTGATACCGAGTCTTAGGTAGTTAGTGAACTGATAGGATTACGTGTTTATGAGTCTAAGTTATTACATATATATATATATATATATATATATATATATATATATAATAGAATTATACTGTGATGATATTATTCTAATATTGGAGATCTATATTACTAATATTAGGTCTTTGGATGAAGCGATATAAACTGTGTAGCAGTAGTCGGTGATATAGGCAAATTCCTAACCTTGAACTTCTAATTATTGTGTAAGTTTTCTTAAACTCGACCTCGAGTTGTTTCATTAGAATATGCTTATGGTTAATCATTACTGATTACTATGTCTATGAATTGTTGAATAGTTTTCTGTGCAAATATTGCATGTGTTCATCAGGTGTGAAGGCTGATCACCTTTATTACCATCTAGTTCAGTTATAATTGTTCATGTTCTTTCTTGACCATTCAATTCCTATTGACTTGGTCGTTCAGCAGTGAAAATTTGTTCATGCTAGTTCACAAATATATTGTTGAATGATCAGCCAGCTATTATTCAAATTATTTCAATCATGATATATCCTCAATTAAACTTAAACTTGCTGGGCAAACTTGTTACTCACCCTTGCTATATCATGATAAACATTGCAGATTAAGACGAATACGTCGGCTATAGGAAAAGACAAAGATAAGTTCAGCTTTAGATTGTATGTGCAGATAAAGTTTGTAACATTATTGTATATTAATGACATTGTAAGTCAAATAAGTTATGAATGGTGTATAAGTTAAGGTTACTCGACCTTGGGGATTAATGTGTAAAGTTGAATGTATAAACAATTTATGTTTATATCTTCCGCACATAGTATAGAATTAATATACCAGATTCGTGGTGATTAGGAGCCGAATTCGGGGATATTACAAACTTTGAAAATATTTAAATACTCACAAAATACGCTCGATAATATAGATAGAGAAAACTTCAGATTCTGGTGTGATTTTCAATTCTAACCTAAGAACCTATTTATAGGAAAATGCTAGAACGTCAAAGCAGACTAAATTAATAAAATAATATTATTTTTCTTTTCTCTTCCACGCACACCCTTGAACAAGCTGAGCATGCCATCTTTGAAAAATTCTCAGCACATGTTTTCACAAAAAACAAAAGTAGGGCCCACCCATATTTTTAATAAAAATATTTATTTTCGAAACTTCAATAATTCATAATAAATAACCGTTTTATCAGAAAAATACAAATTTCATGTCCATTCAGTAGGAAATTAAATTCTCTACAACTTTTTAGATTTAAGTTTTTCTAAATTCCAAACGAAAAATGACTGAAATCCACATACAGATGATTTTTAATTCCTCCATTCTGACAAAATACTGATAAAATACCTCATCATTAATTCCTTCATTTATACCCATATAAAATAAATATTTCCTTATCATATAAATCAATAATTAATTATTCACAAATAATATTACAGAATCACAATACTGACAACCAGGTTGTTCTCAGGAAAGAGGGGACTTTCCGATAAAGATTTTTCCTTATTGGCGTGCAATTAGGTGACCAAACCTCTCCTTAGACAGAACTTCCTTAGACATTGCCAACAATGCTATCTAATAATATTATTCAAATAATATGAATTATTGATCTGATAATGGGAAATATTGAGCAGTGACAATTATTGAAACAACAATAATATAAAATATCAACGTAGCAATTATTGAATCAATAAAATAAAATATTGAATAGTAATTACTGTAACAATTATTGAGTAGTGCCTTCTTACGCAAGGATCAATAATTCAAAAAAAATACTGTGCAATACCGTGTGCTACTGTGCAACCACGCGTATTACTGTATTTTAACCACCGGGTATTCCAACAGTGTTAACGGTAAGAATTACGTCGTTATTTATAAAAACTCAAACTTGTCATTTTCTTCATCCGACCGTTTTCCGTTATGGGGCCCACAAATAGTCGCACCGTCATACGAATATTCCCCGACAACAAGAATATTCCACGACCAAACGAATATTCCCCAACAACAATGAATATTTTATAACCACTTGCTTATTTTGTAAAATTTACACATTTCACCCATAACCAAAGCATCATATCACTTAACACCTTATTATTTCAAGATAAAAAATAGAGAAAATTTAATTTTATTTATTAAAAAGTTGGGGTCTTACAACATCCCCTCCTTATGAAATTTCGTCCTCAAAATTGACGTACGTACCTGGTGTTTCGAAAAGGTAAGGATACCTCGCTTTCATTTATGATTCCAACTCCCAGGTCATTTCTTCAATAGCATGGTTCCTCCACAAAACCTTAACTTATGGTTTAACAATTGTGCGTTGAACATGCTCTTTCCTATCCAAGATCTTAACAAGTAACTCATCGTACGTTAAATCTTCGGCTATCTCGTCTAGTTCTAACTTAATAATGTGGTTGGGGTCTTTTACATATTTACGAAGCATAGATATGTGAAAAACATTATGAACACCAGACATGCTTGGAAGTAATGCGAGTCTATAGGCCACATTTCTTATTCGGTCAAGAATCTCAAATGGTCCAACAAATCTGGGATTGAGCTTTCCTCTCTTCCCAAATCTTGTAACTCCCTTCCATAGACCAATACGTAATAATATAAGATCCCCAATATTAAATTCCACGTCATTTCGATGAAGATCCGCATAACTCTTTTGTCGATCTTATGAGGTTTGAATACGTTGCCGAATCATTTGGATCTTTTCTGTAGTCATGCGTACCAATTCTGGTCTCAACAATGTTGCTTCACCCACCTCGTCCCAGCATACTAGAGAACGACACTTTCATCCATACAACGCTTCGAATGGAGCCACGCTTATACTTGCTTGATAACTGTTATTGTAGGAGAATTCCACCAATGGTAAGTACTTATCCCAACTCCCTTTAAAATCTAGGACACAGAGTCTTAATACATCTTCAAGAGTTTGAATAGTCCTTTATGATTGCCCGTCCATTTGAGGATGGTATGCTGAACTGAATCGTAAATTCGTACCCATAGCTTTCCACAAGTTGACCCAAAATCGTGAAGTGAATCTTGGGTCACGATCTGAAACTATGGATACTAGCATGCCATGCAATCTCGCAATCTCATTCATGTACATACGAGCAAGACGTTCAAGAGATTAAGTTTCCCGTATAGGCAACAAATGAGCAGACTTTGTTAATCTATCAATAATGACCCAAATCGCATCTATGCCTTGAGAAACCTTGGAAAGACCCGTAATGAAATCCATAGTAATGTGTTCCCACTTCCATTTTAGAATCTCAAGTGGTTGCAATGGACCCTTTGGCATTTGATGCTCCGCCTTTACACGTTGACAAGTTAAACACCTCGAGGTAAACTCCACGATCTTTCTCTTCATATTGTTTCACCAAAATGTATGTCGAAGATCATGATACATTTTGGTACTCCTAGGATGGATTGCGAATGGTGTGTTGTGTGCCTCCATCATGATTCTATGCTTCAAGTTAGAATCGTTAGAACACAAAGTTTGGAGTTGACTCGAAGTATTCCTTCTTCATCGATTCTTGCTTCTGGAACATCACCTTCTTGCACTTTTTTCTTCATATGCATCAGCTCTAGGTCCGTAATTTGAGCAGCTTTAACTTTATCGATTAAAGTCGGTTCTACTCGTATATTTGATATCATCACGTAGGTCTCTGGAGTCTTTAATTCTATCTCCATCCTTTGCAAGTCATACAAAATGGGCCTTTGCATTGACAATATCGCACCCGTACCTGTATATGATCTTCTACTCAATGCGTTAGCTACTACGGTCGCTTTTCCAGGATGGTATTGGACGGTATAATCGTAATCTTTCAACAACTCAAGCCAACATCGTTGCCGCATGTTGAGTTCCTTTTGGGTGAAGAAATATTTAAGGCTCTTATGATCCGTATAAATCTCCACTTTCTCCCCATACAAGTAGTGTCTCCAGATCTTTAACGCGAAAATGACTGCTGCCAACTCCAGATCATGAGTAGGATAATTTCTCTCATATTCTTTGAGTTATCGTGAGGCATAGGCTATGATTTTCCTATGTTGCATGAGAACACACTCTAACCCTTTGCCTAAAGCATCGCTGTAGATAACAAATCGATCAGAACCAGATGATATTTTCAGAACAGGTGCCGAAATGAGTCTCCTCTTGAGCTCTTAAAAACTCTTCTCGCATTCCTTGCTCCATACAAATTTTGTATCTTTTCGAGTCAGATGAGTTAATGGAGTAGTGATTCGAGAAAATCCTTCCACGAATCTCCGATAATAACCAGCTAAGCCCAAAAAACTACGTACTTCGGTCATCGACTTCGATTGCTCCCAACTTTGTATGGCTTCAATCTTCGTCGGGTCAATAGATACTCCATATTTTGACACCACGTGCCCAAAGAATGCTACTTCTGCAAGCTAGAACTCGCATTTCTTTAGCTTGGCATATAGCTTGTTATAGAAAAGCCTTTGAAGTACTAGCTTCAAATGGAGTTCATGATCTTTATGGCTTTTAGAATAGATGAGGATGTCATCAATAAAGATGAAAATGAACTGATCCAAATATTCCATGAACACACAGTTTATCATATCCATGAAAGCATAATGAGAATTAGTCAATCCAAAAGACATGACTAAGAATTCATAATGTCTGTACCGAGTTTTGAAGGCAGTCTTCGGAATATCCTCAGTTTTAATCTTCAGTTGATGATATCCAGAACGAAGATCGATCTTTGAAAAGAATTGTGCTCCTTATAACTGGTCGAACAGGTCATCAATGCGAGGTAGCGGATACCTATTCTTGATCGTGACATGGTTCAATTTCCAGTAGTCAATACAAAGTCGCATACTCCCATCTTTCTTCTTTACGAATAAAACATGAGCACCCCAAGGAGATGTTCTAGGAAGCATGAAACCGATGTCTTGCAACTCATATAGTTGGACCTTTAACTCCTGAAGTTCAATAGGAGCCATTCGATATGGGGTTTTAGAAATTGGCTTTGTACCAGGTTCAAGGTCAATAAACAATTCAACTTCACATTCTGGGGCTAGACTGGGAAGTTCTTCAGGAAATACGTCAGAAAATTCACTAACAACAGAAATATTATTCAAATCTGATGTGTTTTTGTTCAAGTTCGTGACATGGGCTAAGAAAGCTTAACATCCGTTTTTCAATAAATGAATAACTTTATGGCTTTATATGACAGTGATTGACTTTAGTGGTTTGGTTGCTTGAATTCGCATAACAGGTTGGTTAGGAATATGAAAACTAACAACCTTACAAAAATAATCAATTTAGACATGATGAATAGTTAACCAATCAATCCCTAAAATCACAACAAATGCAAGTATTTTAAAAGAAATAAGATCGACAAGTAATGTGATGGTACCAACTTGGATCAAGTAAGATTTATAAATAGTAGATGTAATGAAAGTTTCTCCTAACGGAGTCTCAACAGATAAATCAAAGTCTAATTTCTCCGGAGTCAAGTTCAAACGTTGACCACAAGCAGGAGAGATAAAAGAATGGGTAGAACCGGTTTCTAATAAGGTATAAACTTCGCAAGAGTTTATGATTAGTTTACCCATGATCACCTCGTTCGGGTTCCTCGCGTTTTGAGTAGTTACAACAAACGTCCTTCCAGGAATCACCGTCTTTGACTTGTCCGGGACAGCCTTTGTGGTCACCATCCTCGTTGAACTTGGTTTCGCTACAAGATAATCTCTAGCTATATGACCTTCCTTTCCATAGTTATAACATACCTTGGATTGTTGTGGGCAGTTTAGGCTGATATGTCCCTCTTTCTCGCATTTGTAACAAACGACCGGTGATCGTTCTTCCCACCTAGAAACAGTTGATGTTGGTGCTGACGTCTTCGTGTTATCATTGTTGTACCTTCCCTTTTTGAAATCTCCCCCCGACTCGCTTCTTCTACTATCATGGCCACGATTACCACCAGAGTGGTTACCACTTTTATCCGAATGTTTTTTTCCCCGCTGGTTGTCATTGCTCCAATGACTGCTTCCACCGGTATGACCCTGGTTGTGGTCTCTCGGTTGAACGTACTCATTATCTCGCTCTAATAATTGAGCCCTGTTTACAACATCTGAATATAGAGAAAATTTATGAGAGATAAGATATTACGAAATTTTAGGTTTTAGACCTCTCAGAAACATCCGCGTCATACGTTCCTTATTCTCTACCAAATGAGGTGCAAACTTGGATAACTCTGTGAACTTAGCCTCGTACTGGGTCACAGTCATGTTGTTCTGTTCCAGTGTAATAAACTCTACCTCCTTTATATGACCAATACTTTTAGGAAAGTACTTGTCAATGAACAGTTTATGAAATGTTTCCCAGGACATGTTAAGTGCGGTTGGCTGGGTACGCTTCACAGATTCCCACCAGTAATCTGCCTCGCCACGGAACATAATGGTGGTGAATAGAACCTTCTGTTCCTCCGTGCAGCCCAAGACATTAAATATCTTGGTAATTTGTTTAACCCACATTTCCGCCTTGATCGGATCTGGCTTTCCCATAAATTATGGCGGTCCCAACTCTTTGAACTGCTTAGCTGTGACAACCCGCGTGTTGCTATCATTTCCACCCGTATTTTGTACGCGAGTCTCTCTCGTCTGATTTTAAATGAACTGCAAAAAGCTTCTAAACATTCCATCATTCATCGTTTGTTCGGTAGTGTTGTTTACAGGAGGAATATTACCTTCCTGTTGCACGTTCCCCAGGTTGGTGATTAAAGGTGTCTCCATAGTCTCATTCACTCCATTGTTAACATTCTCAGTTGACATTCTCAAATACTGCCATAGAACAAGGGTTAATTAAAGAAATTGGCATACCACATAATACCCCTATATTATAACCGCTCAACAAATAAGCTTAGGTAGGACGCACTAGCGAAGGATTTACTCGTCTCTCCCCTCCTAGTTTTATTCCCCGATCTCCGCCAGAGACCATATCCCTAAGCTCTGCTACCAACTGTGATACCCCCAAAATAGGTATACATCAGCTATTCTGAGTCGCCAAATACATGGTACAGAAACTGTAACGACCCCAAAATAGGTCCATTCCATCCAACCCATTCTGAGTCGTCAAATACATGGTACAGAAAACAACTACAACTTTATTACAACAATTGTCGTGCAAAATACAACAACACATATGCTGTGAGTTTGGATACAAATATATACCAAATGTGACTCATGTTCCAACCGTGGACATCACCTCACAATGACACCTTACATAAAGGTATAGTCAAAAACTGTTTTAGAAATTAGAATCTTTGGGAAGTGCTCAAGGAAACCTTCGTACATGGGAGGCCACGCGTCTATATTATGATAGATATCATATGGCCACAGAATTATCCTTGGTTGACCCAATAGACCCCAAAGAAAAACGAGAAGATTACTATCATATTCTTCCCAATGGTGAGTCTTCTCTTGACTTATCATTATCTCCACTGTCTCTAATTGAGAATTATACTTCAAACAAACACCAAGATTATATAGGTAGTGCCCATAGATATACTCAGCAAGTGGATGAGCACAACCCTGTCTTATGATGACACGAGGTTGTATGTCATTAGACATCTTGTATGATAGTGACAAAACACCCTTCCAACGTTGGGTTCGCCTCACCCTATTTTCTTCACCAAATAAAACTACTAAATGAACTTTTCTATACTGCTTCGGGAGAACTCCACAGTTAGAGACCATCGTTCTATTTCCCCGTTACCCTCGCTCGACCCAGCTACACTCTTATTACCTGAAAGGAATTGTGAAGCAAAAGGGTGAGCACAACTAGCTCAGTAAATAATATCATGACTAAAGATAATTCAATTATCAATAGCCTTCATCAACAATAAATCAGAGATTTAGAACATATGGTAAATGATAAAAATTTCAACCATAGTTGCAGCGGAACGAGCAATCCATTAGAAGAGTCAAATAGACTATAAAGTCTATTATCTTCTCCATGTTAAAAATCCACCAACAATGTTTTATCCATGTAACATCACTCAACAGTTCCTTTCCACAATCATATGAATAACTCATAATCATAATTGTGACTATAAATTTTTCTTCGCACCCAGGACAAAGAATATTTTCATCACCTGTCTTTACCTGAAACATCAAAGATCATGGTTATACCAAATCACAGTTCCTGTTTATAATCATACTAACAAATCCATCTTTGCACTACGGGCCAAAGATATTCATCAACAAACCATCTTTGCACTACGAGCCAAAGATATTCAACAACAGTTCATCTTTGCACTACAGGCCAAAGATATTCATCAACAAACCATCTTTGCACTACGGGCCAAAGATATTCAACAACAGTTCATCTTTGCACTACAGGCCAAAGATATTCATCAACAGGCCATCTTTGCACTACGGGCCAAAGATATTCAACAACAATTCATATTTGCACTACAGGCCAAATATATTCATATCTCAAAGAAATATATAATCATTTCAGAATTTATATAAACAATAATTATAACCATGTTGATCAATTCACCTTTGCACTTAAGCTTAAGATATTCAATTATAAATTCAATGGTCATGATCATACCAGTCACAATTCAACTTTGCACTACAGGCCAAAGAGAACCCTAGTCATGATCATACCAATAATCTACCCATCTTTACACTCCAGTGAAAGAGAATTTCAACATCAGGGTTATAAAAATGTTATATATGAAAATAATATGATCAACATATAGTTTTAATCTCAAGAGTAATATTCGTAACTCATGAATAGTAAATCGTGAATAGTAACTCATGAATAGTAACCCCGACACAAAAGATAGAAATTCCACAATAAAATACATACCAATATTTCGGTATAATGATATTGAAAGAATAACATTTCATAAATTTATAAACAATTTATTTTAATTGTTTACACTTTACTAATTAATGCATTTAATCATCATAAAATGCCAACTCTTACAATTTCATCATCAATAATCAAAACCCTCATAAAAAAAAATCTGCATATACCTCATATAGGATTCTCAAGCCATAAAATCCTATTTTCCAATTTTCTTTCTTCACAAAACATATTTAATTCATTTACTCATAACTAGACCATTTTCATGAAAAATACCAAATCAGTTCCAAAAATATTTCTTTTCTGGGATTTAGCATAATATAGTCCCATAGTGAACATATATTTTTCTCAGAATTTTTAAAAGTCATTTACTATTTTTCATATGGCCAAAATAGCCGAATATTTAGACATTTATCAAAAATTATACTTTTATCCAAAAATTCTGAAATTTACAGAGTATACTTCTATCATACACATGTACTCCCAATAAAAATTTCATCAATTTTGGAGTTAACCACAAGAAATTATAAGCGGTTACTTTTAAAATAGTCTTTTCTCATAAAATTCATAACTCTCAATCTATACATCCAAAAATCACCATTTTTGGACACAATCAAGAAAACTCACCAAAATATCATTTTGAATTTTTCCAGAATTTTTGAAGATCAGAAAAATTACGAAACTGAAAATCATAACAACCCTTAAAATCCATTACTATCCCTTACTATCCCTTACCTCAAAAGAGCAGTACTTCTGACTGGATATCGGATATGATGCTGAAGGAAACTTGCACTGATGAATAGAAACTCACCAAGTATCTAAAAACTCACAAAATATACTTCATAATATAGAGAGAGAAAGAGAGAAAGCTTATGTTTCTGATGTGATTTTCAATTCTAACTTAGCCCTCTATTTATAGGAAAATTTTGGTAGGTTTGACCTGCAACCTGATGGCTTTACCTGCTACTATTCCCACCCACCACATTTGAAATATAATTCAGCACATTTCTTCACCAACCACAAGTGGGGCCCACCAATTCTAGAATTTTCCATCAAAATGATAAACTCCGAAAATTCAACAATTTCTGAACCAGTCATCTTGTAAAATTCGTAATAAATCATACGTTCATTTTTAACGGTTCAAAATTTGTGGACATATACTCAACTTATATATGTATAACATATCCAAAAATTACCACGATCCAACGGTCGGATTAAAAATTATAACCCCCGCAAACTATCTCAAAAACCCTGATTTTTAATACCTCTATTCCGACAAAAATACTGATAAAAACCTCAACATTAACTCCTTCATTTTTAACCACAAAAATATATCCCTCATTTATATCCACATAATATAAATATTTCCTTATCATATGAATCAATAATTAATTATTCACAAATAATATTACAGAATCACATTTATGACAACCAGGCCGTTCCCAGGAAAGAGGGGGCTTTCCAATAAGGATTTCTCCTTACTGGCGCTCAATTAGATGACCAAACCTCTCCTTAGACAGAACTTTCTAGACATTGCCAATAATGTTATCTAATAATATTATTCAAATAATATGAATTATTGATCTGATAAATGAAAATACTGTGCAGCAACAATTATTGAAACAACAATAATATAAAATATCAACGCAGCAATTATTGAATCAATAAAATAAAATATTGAATAATAACTACTGTAACAATTATTGAGTAGTGCCTTCTTACGTAAGAATCAATAATTTCAAAAATACTATGCAATACCGTGTGCTACTGTGCAATAACGCGCATTACTGTATTTTAACCACCGGGTATTCCAACAGTGTTAACGGTAACAACTACGCCGTTATTTGTAAAAACTCAAATTTGTCGTTTTCTTCACCCGACAGTTATTCGTTATGAGGCCCACAAATAGCTGTGTCGTCGTACGAATATTCCCCGACAGAAAGAATATTCCACGACCAAACGAATATTCCCCGACAACAATGATTATTTTATAACCACTTGTGTATTTTGAAAAAAAATCATATATCACCCTTAACTTTAGCATTTATCAATTTAACCATTTACTGAATAGAAAAATTGAATACTTTTATTTCATAAAATTCGGGGTCTTACAGAAACAACTACAACTTTAATAATACAATTGTTGTGCAAAATACGACAACATATAAACTGTGAGTTTAAATACAAATATTATCTTCTAGATAATATCCACACTCAAATAAGTCCTCATTATAATTATTGATACACTATTTTACAAAATAGTGAGAACTACTATAACAACTGCCTTGGACCATCACTCCATACCCCGGCTAGTTCCTGCTAAATTCTCACCTCCTAAGAAGAAAAATGGAACAAAAAGGAAAAGGGTGAGCTCAACTAGCCCAGTAAAGAATATTATGACTAAGATAATATACAACAAATTATCCTTAGTCTTCAACATGAAAAAATCTGATAGAATATAATTGACAACAAGTTTTAGATCAACAACTGTAGCGGAAATAATAATTCATTAGAAGAGTTAAGTAGATAATTAAA
The DNA here is from genome assembly GCA_016801055.1 of Panax notoginseng. NCBI lineage: Eukaryota > Viridiplantae > Streptophyta > Magnoliopsida > Apiales > Araliaceae > Panax > Panax notoginseng. The sequence goes on from CM029013.1 coordinate 100,838,649, forward strand.
TCTACTATCATCTATGAATTTAAAAGTCCATCATCAATATTTTATCCCTGTAACATCAATCAGTATACATATTGAATCAAATATTCATCTTTCCACTACTGTGACGCCCCCAAAATAAGTATACATCACCCATCTTGAGTCGTCAGATACATGGTACAAAATTCAAATACAACTTAATAATACAACTGTCGTGTACAATATGACCAAACATAACTTGTGAGTTTGAATACAAATATTGTCTACTAAAGAGTATAAAAACTCAAAAGGAGTCCTCATTACAATTATTATCATACTATTTCACAGAATAGTGAGAACTACTAATGCACCATCTAGGACCATCACTCTATTCCCCGACTAGTCCCAGCTACGTTCTCACTTTCTGAAGAGAACAATGAAAGTAAAAGGGTGAGCTCAACTAGCCTAGTAAGAAATATTATGACTAAGATTATGCAGAATAAATTATCATTAGCCTTCAATAATGTTAAATTGATAAAATACAATAGGCATCAAGTTTAACTGCAACGAAACAAGCAATTCATTAAAAGAGTCAAGTAGAGAATAAAATCTACTATCTTTTATGATTTAAAAGGTTTTTCATCACTTTTATTGCTGGGACTCAGCTTATTAAATAATCCACATCATCCCTGTACTACGGCCAAGGATATTCATTAGTATCACAACCACAAATTATCCATGCACTACGGGCCAATGACATTCGTGTATTCATCAATGGTCATGATCATGCCAACAACTGTCCATCAATGCACTACGGGCCAATGAGGACTTTTACCATATCATTTGTAATATTACGGTCATGATTACACCGAATAATCCCTGGTCATAATCATACCAAGTCCATCTATGCACTACAGGCCACAGATGACATTCAACAAAATATAAACATGAGGATGATGACAATGATATAAGCATTCAATAAAATAAGTTCAAGAATTAATTTATCCAAGAACTAATAATGTCCAAATTGTCAACATGATACTGCTTTGTGGAGTAAAATTCAAGAATGCTTAGAAGAATATTTCCACGAAAGGATACTGGATGAAGCGCAAATATCAAGGATATTCCACTAATTTCATGGAGTATAGAAGTCAAAACTTTAACCAACTGAGTATAATAAATAATGGAATAACAAAAGAAATCACCATGCATGCGATAGACCGCACAGGCAGGTTATTCTAACAGAATAATAATTAACGGAACCATGTCATGCATAAACGCACCGACGGGATATTCCGACAGAATAATAAATAATGGAACTAGGTCCGACATAAACGCGCAGATAGGATATTCCGATAAATAATAAATAATGGAACCAGGTCCGCCGTGAACACGCAGACAGGATATTCCAACAGAATAATAAAGACGGAACCAAGTCCGGCGTAAAACGCACAGACAGGATATTCCAACAAAATAATAATAAATACGAAATATTAGAAGAATGTCACTAAGTATAGGGTAATCCGCGTATACTGGTTATTCCAGTAGAATAATAAATAATGGAATAATAGAAGTTCTTTTCATGAATACAAAAGAAATAATACCCCTTACCGTAAAAGAAACTAGATAAAAGAGTAGGGATGTAGCATAATACTTTTTTTCTTTCTCTCTATAATTTTCTCTCTCTAGAGTTTCAGCGAATTTATAAGAAATAATGAAGGAATGAGCTTCTATTTATAGAAGAATGGACTGCATAGTAACTAATTCATGAACGGTCCAGATTAATTTACTTTTAACCGGACGGTCCAGATTTAAAGCAAAATCTTTTAAATAAAAAATAATATATTCTATTTATAAAACATATAAATATAACAATTGTAAGACCCCGAATTTTATGAAATAAAAGTATTCAATTTTTCTTATAGTTACTATTCAGTAAATGGTTAAATTGATAAAAGTTAAAGTTAAGGGTGATATATGAAATTTTTTCGAAATACACAAGTGGTTATAAAATATTCATTGTTGTCGGGGAATATTCGTTTGATCGTGGAATATTCTTACTGTCGGGGAATATTCATACGACGGCGTAGTCTTTTGTGGGCCCCATAACGGAAAGCGATTGGATGAAAAAAACTACAAGAGTAAGTTGTTTATAAATAACAGCGTAGTTGTTACCGTTAATACTGTTGGAATACCCGGTGGTTAAAACACAGTAATACGCATTGTTGCACACTAGCACACGGCACCAATTATTGATTCTTACGTAAGAAGGCACTACTCAATAATGGTTACAGTAATTACTGTTCAATATTTTATTTTATTGATTCAATAATTGCTGCGTTGATATTTTATATTACTGTTATTTTAATAATTGTCACTACACAGTATTTTCGTTTATCGGAGCAATAATTCATATTATCTGAAAAATATTATTAGATAACATTATTGGCAATGTCTAGAAAGTTCTGTCTGAGGAGAGGTTTGGTCATCTAATTGCGCGCCAGTAAGGAAGAGATCCTTATTGGAAAGCCCCCTCTTTCTTGGGAACGGCCTGATTGCCAGTACTGTGATTCTGTAATATTATTTGTGTATAATTAATTATTGATTTATATGATGAGAAAAATATTGATTTTATGTGGATATAGATGGAGAAAAATTTTAATGTGACAATTGTTGAAAATTAATAATTTATCTTTTTCTGATAAAATAATTCATTTAAATATATTATTTTAATAATATATTAATGGTGATATTTTTACAATGAATGTGGGATATATGAATAAATGAGGATGAAAAGTATTTTTGTTGGATTAAATGTTTAACACATGTTTTGTGTGTTGGTGGACACAATTCTTGACCGAAAATTTATTATAGACTGTAAAATCATCCGTTTGGGGATTTCAGTCAATTTCTGTTTGGAATTTAGAAAAACTTTCTGCTGCAAAGTTGTAGAGAATTGAATTTCCTATAAAAACTCGCGAGATTCGAATTTTCTGATAAAAGGGCTATTTATTACGAATTATTGAAGTTCCGAATTATTGAGTCTGAATTGATTTTTGTTACAAAAATTGTTTAAAACATGTTTTGCATTTTTGGTGCATTTGTGTGAAAAATATGTTTTTGATGTGGTGGGCTAAGGAAAATTTGGTTATAAATATATTATTATATTCAATTTTCTACTTTGGTGTTCTAAGCAATTTCCTATAAATAGGTGCTTAGGTTAGAATTGAAAATCACACCAGAAACTGAAGTTTTCTCTCTATTTCTCTCTCTATATTATCGAGTGTATTCTTGTGAGTATTTTGATATCTTGAGTGTTGTTATACGGTGCAAGTTCGTTCAGCGTTATTCTAGTCAGGAGTACTGCTCTTTTGAGGTAAGGGGTAGTAAGGGATTGTAAGGGATCGTAAGGGATTGTAAGGGATCGTAAGGGATAATAAGGGATGTTATTTTTAAAAAAATGATATTATTTCTTTCAATATCATTATACCGGAATATTGGTAAGATTTTTTCTTGTGAAATTCTTATCTTTTCATGTCGGGGTTACTATTCATGAGTTACTATTCACGAGTTACTATTCATGTGTTACTATTCACGAGTTACTATTCACGAGTTACTATTCATGACAAAATTGGTTTCTTTTTCTAACCAAATTATAGTTGATTTATGAATATTACTCTGGAGATTAAAACTATGTATTGATTATATTGATTTTATTATCATATATAACATTTTTATAACCCTGATGTTGAAATTCTCTTTCACTGGAGTGTAAAGATGGGTAGATTATTGGTATGATCATGACTAGGGTTCTCTTTGTCCAGTAGTGAAAAGTTGAATTGTGACTGGTATGATCATGACCATTGAATTTATAATTGAATATCTTTAGCTTAAGTGCAAAGGTGAAATGATCAACATGGTTATAATTATTGGTTATATAAATTCTGAAATGATTATATATTTCTTTGAGATAATAATATATTTGGCCTGTAGTGCAAATATGAACTATTGAGGAATATCTTTGGCCTGTAGTGCAAAGATGAGTTGTTGATGAATATCTTTGGTCGTAGTGCAAAGATGACTTGTTGTTGAATATTTTTGGCATGTAGTGTAAAGATGAACTGTTGATGAATATCTTTGGCCCGTGGTACAAAGATGAATTTATTAGTATGATTATGAACAGGAACTGTGATTTGGTATAACCATGATCTTTGATGTTTCAGGTAAAGACAGGTGATGAAAATTATCTTCGTCTTGGATGCGAAATTTAGAATCACAATTATGATTATGAATTATTCATATGATTGTGGAAAGGAACTGTTGATTGATGTTACATGGATAAAACATTGTTGGTGGACTTTTAACGTGGAGAAGATAATAGACTTTATAGTCATTTGACTCTTCTAATGGATTGCTCGTTCCGCTGCAACTATGGTTGAAATTTTTATCATTTACCATATGTTCTAAATCTCTGATTTATTATTGATGAAGGCTATTAATAATTTAATTATATTTAGTCAAGATATTCTTTACTGAGCTAGTTGTGCTCACCCTTTTGCTTCACAATTCCTTTCAGGTAATAAGAGTGTAGCTGGGTCGAGCGAGAGTAACGGGGAAATAGAACGGTGGTCTCTAGCTGTGGATGTTCTCCCGAAGCAGTATAGAAAAGTTTATTTAGTAGTTTTATTTGGTGAATCCAATAGGGTAAGGTGTACCCAACGTTGGAAGGGTGATTTGCCACTATCATACAAGATGTCTAACTACATACAACCTCGTGTCATCATAAGACAAGGATGTGCTCATCCACTTGCTGAGTATATATACGAGCACTATCTATATAATCTTGGTGTTTGTTTGAAGTATAATTCTCAATTAGAGACAGTAGAGATAATGATATGTCAAGAGAAGACTCACCATTGGGAAGAATATGATAGTAATCTTCTCGTTTTCTTTGGGGTCTATTGGGTCAACCAAGAATAATTCTATGGACATATGATATCTATCATAACCTAGACGCATGGCCTCCCATGTACGAAGGTTTCCTTGAGCACTTCCCAAAGATTCTAATTTCTAAAACAGTTTTTGAATATACCTTTATGTAAGGTGTCATTGTGAGGTGATGTCCACGGTTGGAACATGAGTCACATTTGGTATATATTTGTATCCAAACTCACAGCATATGTGTTGTTGTATTTTGCACGACAATTGTCGTAATAAAGTTGTAGTTATTTTCTGTACCATGTATTTGACGACTCAGAATAGGTTGGATGGAATGGACCTATTTTGGGGTCGTTACAACAATAATACATAACTCCCTCCGTGACTGCCTCAAATTCTTCTCCCTCCCCACTTGCACTCAATCATACATATATATATATATATATATATATATATATGTATTCAAAAATAACATTTATAGAAAATTCATCTTTATTTATAAATGTTGGGGTCTTACAACCTCCCCTTCTTATGAAATTTCGCTCTCAAAATTAAGGTACGTACCTGGTATGTCGAAGATGTAAGGATACCTTAATTTTATTTCAGATTCTAACTCCCAAGTCATTTCCTCAACATCGTGGTTTCTCCATAAAACTTTGACTTGAGGAATAGCCTTAGAGCGTAGAATATGTTCCTTCTTATCCAAGATTTGAACAGGAACCTTTTCATACGTCAAATCTTCCGCTATTTCATCCGGTTCTAATTCAATAATGTGGTTCGGGTCTTCCACATATTTACGTAACATAGATATGTGAAAAACATTATGAACACGAGACATACTTGGCGGTAAAGCGAGTCTATACGCCAAAGTTCCTACTCGATCGAGGATTAAAAATGGGCCAATGAATCGATGATTGAGCTTTCCTCTCTTTCTACATCTCGTAACTCCTTTCAATGGAGCAACACATAACAACACATGATCTCCAATATCGAATTCCACGTCCTTTCGATGAAGATCAGCATAACTCTTTTGTCGATCTTGTGAGGTTTTTATACGTTGTCGGATCGTTTGAATCTTTTCCGTAGTCATATGTACCAACTCTGGTCCCAACAACGTTGCTTCACCCACCTCATCCCAGCATACTGGAGAATGACACTTTCTTCCATACAACGCCTCGAATGGAGCCATGCCAATACTTGCTTGATAACTGTTATCGTAGGAAAACTCCACCAATGGTAAGAACTTATCCCAACTTCCCTTGAAGTTAAGGACACAAAGTCTTAATAAATCTTCTAGAGTTTGAATAGTCCTCTATGATTGTCCTTCCGTCTGAGGATGATATGCCAAACAAAATCGTAAATCCGTGCCCATAGCTTTTTGCAAACTAACCCAAAATCGTGAAGTGAATCTTGGGTCTCGATTAGAAACTATAGATACTGGCATACCATGCAATCTAACAACCTCGTTTATGTACATACGAGCAAGACGTTCAAACGTGTAAGTTTCTCATATAGGTAAGAAGTGAGCAGACTTGGTCAATCTATCAACAATGACTCAAATTACATTTATGCCTTGAGAAACCTTGGGAAGACCAGTAACGAAATCCAGGGTAATGTGCTCCCACTTCTATTCTGGAATTTCAAGTGGTTGCAATGGACCTTTTGGTACTTGATGCTCCACTTTAACTCGTTGACAAATTAGACACCTTGAGATAAACAGCGATATCTCTCTCTTCATATTGCTCCACCAAAATATATGACGAAGATCACGATACATTTTGGTACTCCTAGGATGGATTGCAAACGGTGTGTTGTGCGCCTCCATCATGATTTAATACTTTAAATCAAGGTCGTTAGGAACACAAAGTCTGGAGTTGACTCGAGGTATTCATTCTTTATCGATTCTTGCTTCCGGCATAGTACCTTCTTGCACTTTCTTCCTCATACGCATCAGCTCCAGGTCTGTAGCTTGAGCAGCTTTAACTTTATCGATTAAAGTCGGTTTTACTCGTATATTCGCCATCATCACATGGGTCCCTGGAGTCTTTAACTCTATCTCTGTGACACCCCTAAATCTGGCCACTTCAATCCCACAGATTTGGTGTTCACTGTCCAATTAAATCATAACTAACTACCCATATCCCAAGGATAAAATTAAACTCAAAAGTTAAAATAATAAATCTCCCATTAAAGGGTTACATAATCTCAAATAAATCCCAGGTCATCTAACCTTTATTACAATCACCAGCGGAAAATTAAAACATGATTATAATTAAATCCATTACATAAGCTTCATAAATAAAAATATAAATTAAACGTTGTTGTCTAATCAAGCACTTTGTCCTTGCCCTTGCTTGTAGAAAGCTTTTCAAACTTCGTAACTTCATCTGCATTGTTTTGTGCAAGAGTGAGCAAACAATTGCTCACAAGAAGGATAATATGCAAAAACATTTTATGAATGACAATTAACTGAGCTTTCAATGGTAAAGTATTCTTACCGGAATAAGAAACTTTAATTCAACAGCAATGAGTTCAAAGGAATAATGAACGTTTAAGTTAACAATAGATAACAACATCAAAGAATATACTAAGGGTCACAAGACCACTAACTTTATTCTAGGTTTACAAGTATTTCTACTTTAACCTTTAACAGTCTAAAAGACTATAATCATCATCTATGTCCTAGGTTCACAAGTGTTTCTACTGTAACCTTTAACAGTCTAAACGACTATATGGACCATCATCTCGTACTCCAGGTGATCAGCCCTTTGTACTATGTATTGCGCAAATATTTTAACGCTATTGCGTATTTCTAAAATAATCCCCTAATAATAGGGTTGTTCATCTTAGCTTAGATCATCAGGTTCCGAACCAAATGAAGTTTGATTGAGAATTAGCTTTCAAGGAATTCTAGATCTTTAGAATGCTCATCAACCAAGTACTGGTTGAATTAGATAGAAATAAATAACTATTCAAGAGTTTGATTATAATATCTTTATGAACAAGGTGTATCGATGAATCAATAAGAGCTAGAGTATTAATAATTTCTAAATTAAACAAATGTTATCATTGACAACATGCTTTCAAATTTTGTGTGAATACTTATGCAAACCAAAGGAAGTTTGGTTTGGGTAGACTTCAAGGGTAATTTAGAGTTTAGAACATTCATCAACTAAGGATTAGTTGAATTGGTAAAGAATCGCTAAGCAATTTAGAGTTCGGTACAATAATGTATGATAGTACAGTGATACTGAAGAACGAAGATCAAACAACAGTTATTAGTAGCTAAATAAACACATTTCTTACAATAATAATACAGACTTTGAATAAAGAGTTAAAGATTAACTAACTTGCTCAACAATAAATGAGGGTTAAAGAATTTGCATGACAATAAATCGTTAAACAAGGGATTAGAAATAGAGAATTTACATAAGTATAACATAACAATGAAAAGTAACCTTGCTGAATAATAAAGTAGCAAAGGTTAGGGAACTTACCTCGTGCGTAGGTTAAACAATCACTACTCACGTTCACCACAAGTCCTACACATACCATATGTATTGACAATACACATTAGTTACACTAATATTAGTTTCATATAACTTCCTAACAATATCACATCTTTTCATGAACATCACTATTTAGCTTTATTATAACGGCTTAAGTGATCAAGTCATTGCACCACATACACATTAACAACTTGATACAATATCATATTACATGTCCAACATATTATCATTAAGTTATACTAATACACAAAGGGTTGCACTTGCATTCGCGCATCCCGACGCCCTCCGATTGGCTTCAAATACACAACAGTCCTAAAGATGACCATTTTGACTACTGTTACAGACCTCAAATTAAAAATCTTAAAGCATGAAAGTTGTAGGTCTATTCGTCATCGTTCCGGATCATCTTGAATTAACTCAATCGGAGTTCATATGAGAAAGTTATGGCCGTTTTACTACATGAGGTCAAAACTGCCCAACTCAGACAATTTTTCCGGCGCCGGGGCGCGAGTTCTAGCGCTGGGGCGCGAGCTACTGGCCCATTTTTGGCGCTGGGGCGCGAACTTTGGCGCTGGGGCGCCGAAACTCAGAGAACCCAACGACGAAGAACAAAACAACTAAATTTTGTACTAAATGATACTGCTAACATCTAAATTTACATGAACAACTAACATAATTTACCCATAATCATAACCAATTATTCAGATACTAATTAACAACGATTAAACCAATATTTTAGAAAACTTAAATTTTGAAAACACGGTTTAAAAAAAACTAAAACTCCATAGTTGATAACACAGTAAACACTGTAAATTCATTAATAGATCAAAATACTCTATTCAACCTACGTTCCGTTCGTATCTCAATGAAATACCATAAACAAACATCAATTTACAATTTCACAACCAAATTGGCCATTAAAATTGGTACTTACATGATTACATATGGAAACATACCAAGAATACATATACTGACAAATTTTCATCCTACTGTAAACAAAATTTGCATGCGATAATTGTTTAAACACCATATCTAATCACTATAAACATTTACAACTCCCATAACTTAGTTACATAACAACAATTCGGAAGAAAAACTTGAACTCACAGAGCATAGAAGAAATAGAATTCACAGAGTATAACAAAGCTTCACCGAAATACTCGTAAATAATATCAAAGTGGTAGAACATACCTTTTTCTTATTAACAAAAATCCTTGCTACACACTGGAATTGTTCTTCTCTGCACAAGCTCTCTCTCAAATTATCTCAAGTCTCAATTCTCTCTATTGCCTGACACAACTAGAATGAAGTTCTGATAGCTAGTATACGTAACATAAGAAAACACAAACTGATATGGCCTTAATAGCCATCATCAGTTATCAAAATAACGTCTACAACATATATCAATACGTTATATTTATTATTTATTTTATTTAAATTATTTACAAATTCAAAAATTAAAAATTCAAAAGCCATAAGGCTTTGTTTGGAAAATCCCTTTAAAATAAAATAGTTTATATCCTTACGCTTTGCTTGGGTAAAACTAAAATAAACTACTTTAATTTATTTTAATAACTCTTATAACATAGTTATTTGTCACACTTTATTTAATAATAATTTATTAAATCAATTACTTAATCACATAACTCAATCCACATAACACATTAATTATTTAACAAATAAATAATTAATTAATCACATTAATTATTTAACAAATAAATAATTAACTAACTCAACTCAATCAAATTGAACAATTATATAATAAACACATCCAATAAATATTTATATAAATCAATAAATATTTATAACTTACATTTTAAAAAAATCTGGAATGTTACAATCTCCATCCTTTGCAAGTCACACAAAATGGGCCTTTGCGTTGACAATATCGTACTCGTACCCGCATATGATCTTATACTCAATGCGTCAGCTACCACGTTCGCTTTTCCAAGATGGAATTGGATGGTATGATCATAATCTTTCAACAATTCAAGCCAACGTCGTTGTCGCATGTTGAGTTCCTTTTGAGCGAAGAAATATTTGAGGCTTTAAGAAATGGGTTTTGTATTGGGGTCAATGCAAAATTCGATTTCACGCTCTAGGGGTAGGCTAGGAAGTTTTCAGGAATACATCAGGAAATTTATTGACGATAGAAATATCATTCAAAACTGTCACTCTTATCCAAGACTTGGATAACACATCACAATGATACCTATTAACTTGCCATCGTCATTCACAAAGTCTCCTACAAAAAGTCTGGCTTCGGTGCATTCCACACAAGGAAGTTAACAACAAAAGGATCGGGGCTCTTTACATATGGCTTGATATGACAATGATTGACTTTAGTGGTTTAGGTACTTTGAATTCGCATAACAGGTTGGTTATGAGTATGAAAGCTAACAACCTTTCAAAAAATATGATGAGTAGTTAACCAATCGATTCCTAAAATCACATTAAAGGCAAGTATTTTTAAAGAGATACAATCGATAGGTAACGCGAAAGTGTTGATTTGAACACGATTTATAAATAGTGGAGGTAACGAAGGTTTCTCCCAACTGAGTTTAAACAGATATATCAAAGTCTAACTTATCCGGAGTTAACTTCAAACATTGAACACAACTAGGTGAAATAAAAGAGTGAGTAGAACCGGTATCTAACACGGTATAAATTTCGCTAGAATTTATGATAAGCTTACTCGTGATAACCTCATTTGGGTTCCTCACTTGTTGGGAAGTTATGACAACCGCTCTCCTTTGAACTACCCGGCTTTGACTTGTCTGGGGTAGCATTTGGTGTCATCACTATCGTTGGAATTGACTTTTCTATAGGGCATATTCCACCCTCAACTGCTTTATCGTACTCCTGATTCATGATCTGAATCATCAATCTTCGATCCATATCGAATTGAGATTGACCACTCTGTACAGGGTAACTCAAAACTCGATGTTGGGTTCTTCCATTTGTTGTCCAAAAAGAGAAATGTATATCATCAATTTTATCCTTTTTGGATCGGACGTCTCTTTCTACAATATCAACATGTCGTGCGGCTTTTACCCACACATCCTTCATTCTCACTCGTTCAATTGTTTCTTCTTTCAGCTGATCCTTGATATTTGAATTCTCAGATTCCAACCTTAATATCTTACACTCTACCAAAGCGTGATTTTGTTCGAGCATCACATATCGGGTAACACAATTTTGAATTGTTACATCCCTTTGTTCCACGACCGCTTGCCGTTCTTCAACCTGTTCTTCTAACTCACGAATACGATCTTGCAGTTCTACATTTTGATCAAAAATTTCTTCTAATAAATTCTCTTCAGGTTCCTCTTCTTCCTCACTCTCAGCTGCTACCTCTGCGACTAGCTTGGGTGCAACTATTAATTCTTCCCTCACCAAATGGAAATCTCTAATTCCTTCTTCGCCTGATATTACATTGTTCTGGTTGGTGATTAGAGTTGTCTCCATGGTCTCATTCACTCCATTGTTGACATTTTTAGCTGCCATTTTCAAATACTGCCACAAAACAAGGGTTAAATAATATATCACATATTATCCCTATACTCTGACCGACCAATTAAATACCAAATAAATTTAGGTAGGTCAAACCAGCGAAGGAATTCCCCGTCTCTCTTCTCCTAGTTCTAGTCTCACATCTTAGCCATGGATCATATTCCTAAGCTTTGATACCAACTGTGATGCCCCCAAAATAGGTATACATCACCCATCTTTAGTCGTCAGATACATAGTACAAAATTCAAATATAACTTAATAATACAACTGTCGTGTACAATACGACCAAACATAACTTGTGAGTTTGAATACAAATATTGTCTACTAGAGAGTATAAAAACTCAAAAGGAGTCCTCATTACAATTATTATCACACAATTTCACAGAATAGTGAGAACTACTAATGCACCATCTAGGACCATCACTCTGTTTCCCGACTAGTCCCAGCTACGTTCTCATTTCCTGAAGAGAACAATGAAAGTAAAAGGGTGAGCTCAACTAGCCTAGTAAGAAATATTAAGACTAAGATAATGCAGAATAAATTATCATTAGCCTTCAACAATGTTAAACTGATAAAACACAATAGACATCAAGTTTAACTGCAGCGGAATAAGCAATTCATTAAAAGAGTCAAGTACAGAATAAAATCTACTATCTTTTATGATTTAAAAGGTTTTTCATCACTTTTGTAAGACCCCGAATTTTATGAAATAAAAGTATTCAATTTTTCTTATAATTACAATTCAGTAAATGGTTAAATTGATAAAAAGTTAAAGTTAAGGGTGATATATGAATTTTTTTCAAAATGCACAAGTGGTTATAAAATAATCATTATTGTCGGGGAATAATCGTTGGTCGTGGAATATTCTTTCTGTCGGGAAATATTCGTACAACGGCGCAGCCATTTGTGGGCCCCATAACAGAATAATTGTCGAATGAAGAAAACGACAAATTTGAGTTTTTACAAATAACGGCGTAGTTGTTACCGTTAACACTGTTGGAATACCCGGTGGTTAAAATACAGTAATACGCGTTATTGCACAATAGCACACGGTATTGCACCAATTATTGATTCTTACGTAAGAAGGCACTACTCAATAATTGTTACGGCAGTTATTGTTCAATATTTTATTTTATTGATTCAATAATTGCTGCGTTGATATTTTATATTATTGTTGTTTTAATAATTATTACTGCACAATATTTCCCATTATCGGATCAATAATTCATAATATTTGAATAATATTATTAGATAACATTATTAGCAATGTCTAGAAAGTTTTGTCTAAGGAGAGGTTTGGTAATCTAATTGTGCGCCAGTAAGGAGAAATCCTTATTGAAAAGCCCCCTCTTTCCTAGGAATAGCCTGGTTGTCATAATTGTGACTCTGTAATATTATTTGTGAATAATTAATTATTGATTCATATGATAAGGAAATATTTATTTTATGTGGATATAAATGAGGGATATATTTTTGTGGTTAAAAAAAGGAGTTAATGTTGAGGTGTTTTATCTGTATTTTTGTTGGAACGGAGGTATTGAAAATCAAATTAGGATTTTTGAGATATTTTGCGGGGGTTATAATTTTTAATCCGACCGTTGGATCGTGGTAATTTTTGGATATGTTATACATATATAAGTTGAGTATATGTCCACAAATTTTAAACCGTTAAAAATGAACGTATGATTTGTTATGAATTTTACGAGATGACTGGTTTAGAAATTGTTGAATTTTTGGAGTTAATCATTTTAGTGGAAAATTCTAGAATTGGTGGGCCCCACTCTTGGTTGATGAAGAAATGTGCTGAGATTTTTATTCAAATATGGTGGGTGGGAATAGTAGCAGGTAAAGCCATCAGGTTGCAGGTTAAGTCTGCTTCGGCGTGCTAACATTTTCCTATAAATAGAGGGCTAAGTTAGAATTAAAAATCACACCAGAATTCATAAGTTTTCTCTCTTTCTTTCTCTATATTATGAAGCATATTTTGTGAGTATTTAGATACTTTGAGAGTTGCTATTCAGTGCAAGTTTCCTTCGGCTTTGCAATCTAGTCAGAATTACTGCACTTTTGAGGTAAGGGATAGTAAGGGATTTTAAGGGTTGTTATATTTTCCAGTTTCGTAATTTTTCTGACCTTCAAAAATTCTGGAAAAATTTAAAACGATATTTTGTTGAGTTTTCTTGATTGTGTCCAAAAATGGTGATTTTTGGATGTATAGATTGAGAGTTATGAATTTTATGAGAAAAGACTATTTTAAAAGTAACCGCTTATAATTCCTTGTGGTTAACTCCAAAATTGATGAAATTTTTATTGGGAGTACATGTATATGATAGAAGTATACTATGTAAATTTTAGAATTTTTGGTCAAAAGTATAATTTTTGATAAATGTCTAAATATTCAGCTGTTTTGGGGTTGTCACAGTTGGTATCAGAGCTTAGGGATATGGTCTCTGGTAGAGATCGGAGAATATAACTAGGAGGGGAGAGATGAGTAAATCCTTCGCTAGTGTGTCCTACCTAAGCTTATTTGTTGGTCAGTCATAATATCGGGATATTATGTGATATTTTAATTTGTTAAATTAACCCTTATTTTGAAGCTGTATTCTAGAATGATATTTGATATACAGGAGATGAGCAATGGAGAAATTATGATGACAGGGAAGATGGAATTTGAAATGAAAGGAAGGTATTCTCAACTCTTTGAAATACTAGGTACGTAAATTTCGAGGACGAAATTTCATAAGGAGGGGAGATTGTAAGACCCTGAATTTTATGAAATAAAAGTATTCAATTTTTCTTATAATTACAATTCAGTAAATGGTTAAATTGATAAAAAGTTAAAGTTAAGGGTGATATATGAATTTTTTTCAAAATACACAAGTGGTTATAAAATAATCATTGTTGTCGGGGAATAATCGTTGGTCGTGGAATATTCTTTCTATCGGGGAATATTCGTACGATGGCGCAGCCATTTGTGGGCCCCATAACAGAATAACTGTCGGATGAAGAAAATAACAAATTTGAGTTTTTACAAATAACGGCGTAGTTGTTACCGTTAACACTGTTGGAATACCCGGTAGTTAAAATACAGTAATACACGTTATTGCACAGTAGTACACGGTATTGCACCAATTATTGATTCTTACGTAAGAAGGCACTACTCGATAATTGTTACGGTAGTTATTGTTCAATATTTTATTTTATTGATTCAATAATTGCTACGTTGATATTTTATATTATTGTTGTTTCAATAATTATTACTGCACAGTATTTTCCATTATCGGATCAATAATTCATAATATTTGAATAATATTATTAGATAACATTATTGGCAATGTCTAGAAAGTTCTGTCTAAGGAGAGGTTTGGTAATCTAATTGCGCGCCAGTAAGGAGAAATCCTTATTGGAAAGCCCCCTCTTTCCTGGGAACGACCTGGTTGTCATAATTGTGACTCTATAATATTATTTGTGAATAATTAATTATTGATTCATATGATAAGGAAATATTTATTTTATGTGGATATAAATGAGGGATATATTTTTGTGATTAAAAAAGAAAGAGTTAATGTTGAGGTGTTTTATCTGTATTTTTGTCGGAACGGAGGTATTGAAAATCAAATTAGGGTTTTTGAGATATTTTGCGGGGGTTATAATTTTTAACCCGACCGTTGGATCGTGGTAATTTTTGGATATGTTATAGATATATAAGTTGAGTATATGTCCACAAATTTTGAACCGTTAAAAATGAACGTATGATTTGTTATGAATTTTACGAGATGACTGGTTCAGAAATTGTTGAATTTTCGGAGTTAATCATTTTGGTGGAAAATTCTAGAATTGGTGGGCCCCACTCTTGGTTGGTGAAGAAATATGCTGAGATTTTTATTCAAATGTGGTGGGTGGGAATAGTAGCAGGTAAAGCCATCAGGTTACAGGTTAAGTCTGCTTCGGCGTGCTAACATTTTCCTATAAATAGAGGGCTAAGTTAGAATCAAAAATCACACCAGAATTCATAAGTTTTCTCTCTTTCTTTCTCTATATTATGAAGCATATTTTGTGAGTATTTAGATACTTTGAGAGTTGTTATTCAGTGCAAGTTTCCTTCGGCTTTGCAATCTAGTCAGAAATACTGCACTTTTGAGGTAAGGGATAGTAAGGGATTTTAAGGGTTGTTATATTTTCCAGTTTCGTAATTTTTCTGACCTTCAAAAATTCTGGAAAAATTTAAAATGATATTTTGTTGAGTTTTCTCTATTGTGTCCAAAAATGGTGATTTTTGGATGTATAGATTGAGAGTTATGAATTTTATGAGAAAATACTATTTTAAAAGTAACCGCTTATAATTCCTTGTGGTTAACTCCAAAATTGATGAAATTTTTATTGGGAGTACATGTATATGATAGAAGTATACTCTGTAAATTTTAGAATTTTTGGACAAAAGTACAATTTTTGATAAATGTCTAAATATTCAGCTGTTTTGGGGTTGTCACAACTTTTATTGCTGGGACTCAGCTTAATAAATAATTCACATCATCCCTGCCAAGGATATTCAATAGTATCACAACCACAAATTATCCATGCACTATGGGCCAAGGACATTCGTGTATTCATCAATGGTCATGATCATGCCAACAACTATCCATCAATGCACTACGGGCCAATGAGGACTTTTACCATATCATTTGTAACATTACGGTCATGATTACACCGAATAATCCCTGGTCATAATCATACCAAGTCCATCTATGCACTACAGGCAACAGATGACTTTCAAGAAAATATAACATGAGGATGATGATAATGATATAAGCATTCAATAAAACAAGTTCAAAAATTAATTTATCCAGGAACCAATAACGTTTAAATTGTCAACATGATACTGTTTTGTGGAGTAAAATTCAAGAATGCTCAGAAGAATATTTCCACGAAAGGATACTAGATGAAGCACAAATATCAAGGATATTTCACTAATTTCATGGAGTATAGAAGTCAAAATTTTAACCAACTGAGTATAATAAAGAATGGAATAACAAAAAAAATCACCATGCATACGATAGACCGCACAGGCAGGTTATTACAACATAATAATAATTAACGGAACCAGGTCATGCCTAAACGCACCGACATGATATTCTGACAGAATAATAAATAATGGAACCAAGTCCGGCGTAAACGCACAGACAGGATATTCTGACAGAATAATAAATAATGGAACCAGGTCCGGCGTGAACGCACAGACAGGATATTCCAATAGAATAATAAAGACGGAACCAAGTCCGGCGTAAATCGCACAGACCGGATATTCCAACAGAATAATAATAAAGATGAAATATTAGAAGAATGTCACTAAGTATAGGGTAGTCCGCGTATACTGGTTATTCCAGCAGAATAATAAATAATGGAATAACAGAAGTTCTCTTCATGAATACAAAAGAAATAATACCCCTTACCGTAAAAGAAACTGGATATAAGAGCAGGGAAGTAACATAATACTTTTTTTCTTTCTCTCTATAATTTTCTCTCTCTAGAGTTTCAGTGAATTTATAAAAAATAATGAAGGAATGAGCTTCTATTTATAGAAGAATGGACTGCATAGTAACTAATTCATGAACAGTCCAGATTGATTTACTTTTAATCGGACGGTCCAGATTTAAAGCAAAATCTTTTAAATAAAAAATAATATATTCTATTTATAAAATATATAAATATAACAATAATACATAACTCCCTCCGTGACTGCCTCAAATTCTTCTCCCTCCCCACTTGCACTCAATCATATATATATATATATATATATATATATATATATATATATATATATATATAATCATAAACTCCCTCCTGACCAAGTTAAGCTAGCATTCCACTTTGTCAACTTTTCCAAATAT
Organism: Panax notoginseng; assembly: GCA_016801055.1. NCBI lineage: Eukaryota > Viridiplantae > Streptophyta > Magnoliopsida > Apiales > Araliaceae > Panax > Panax notoginseng. The sequence continues at coordinate 100,856,452 of CM029013.1, forward strand.
ATATCTATCAACCCAGCATAATAATTCACCCACTATCTTCATTTTTTCCTTCTTTACACACACCTAGTATTATATATATTCCACTCACCACACACACAATATTATATATATAAACAACCTCGATATTTTTAACAACATTTATCATCAATATTATAATTCACAATATTAATCGACTAGGTCGTTCCCAGGAAAGAGGAGGCTTTCCAATAAGAATTTCTCCCCATTGGTGCGCAATTAGGTGACCAATCCTCTCCTTGACAGAACTTCTAGACATCGTTAATATTGCAAATAATAATATTAATAACTTTGTCATCTCAATTATTGATTTAATAATATATAAAATGTTGACAATAATTGAATCAAATAACGTGAGATACTATGCAGCAATTACTGTAACAATAATTGAACAAAACTGAGTGACTTCTCACGTAAGCATCAATAATCCATACCGTGTGCTACTATGCAACCACACGTATTACTGTACATTTAACACCGGGTGTTTCAACAGTTAACGGTAAAACTTTCGCCGTTATTTTTAAAAAATATTTTTGTCATTTTCTAAATCCGATAATAATTCCGTTGTGGGGTCCACCAATGATTGTGCCGTTGTACGAATATTCCCTGTTAAAACGAATATTCCCCGGCCAAGCGAATATTATATAACAACTTGCGTACTTTGCAAAATTTATAAATATTACCCACAACTATAACATTATAACAAATTCATTCCATAAAATTCAAAAATGATATTTATAGAAAATTCATCTTTATGTATAAAAGTTGGGGTCTTACAACCTCCCCTTCTTATGAAATTTTGCTCTCAAAATTAGGGTACGAACCTGGTATGTCGAAGAGGTAAGGATACCTTAATTTTATTTTAGATTCTAACTCCCAAGTCATTTACTCAACATCGTGGTTTCTCCACAAAACTTTGACTTGAGGTATAACCTTAGAGCGTAGAATATGTTCCTTCCTATCCAAGATTTGAACAGGAACCTCTTCATACGTCAAATCTTCCGGTATTTCGTTCGGTTCTAATTCAATAATGTGGTTCGGGTCTTCCACATATTTACGTAACATGGATATGTGAAAAACATTATGAACACAAGACATACTTGGCGGTAAAGCGAGTAGTGGTGGCAGTAACAGTAAGAAACGTAAGTGGAACAACAGTGGCAATGAATCAGGAGCGCAACAAGGGAATACTCAGCAGAAGATGGCAGTGTGTTCAATGTGTGGAAAGAATCACTCTAGAGAGTGTATGAAAGGGAAAAACGTCTGTTATAATTGTGGTCAAGAAGGACATATTTCACTAAATTGTCCTAAGCCGAAGAAAGGTGGTTGTTTTTCTTGTGGAGGAACGGGGCACCGATTTAAGGATTGTCCATTGAAGAAGAATACAGATGGAGGAAGTGGAAATAAGAGCAGTTCAACAAAGTTAACTATTGGAGGGCCAACACAACAGAGCAAGCCGACAGCCCGAACGTTCAACATGACTGTGCAAGACGCAGTTGCATCAAAGGAGGTGGTGTCAGGTATTATTCCGATCAATAATATAAATGCCTACGTATTATTTGATTCGGGAGCTACCTGTTCATTTGTGTCTGATGAATTTGCAAAAAGATTAAGCTTACCATTTGAAAAGTTAAAAGAACCCAATGAATATAGAAGTTGCAAATAAAGAAGTGATCCCTGTAGAGTTTATCCATAACAACTGTGGTGTGGATATAAGGGGACATATGTTAAGCGTGAATTTAATCCCAATATGCTTAGGAGAATTTGATGTTATCTTAGGGATGGATTGGTTGTTTAACCATGAGGCAGTTATAGACTATCAGAAGAAGAGTATATGCCTTAAGACACCGAGTAAGTCTAAGGTTGTATTTTATGGTAGCAAGTCGCCAAGGCAAACAAGTTGTCTGACGATGATGCAGGCCAGAAGAATGTTACGAAAAGGCTGTGAAGGTTATTTGGCTCATGTAGTGGATACACGGGTTGTGAATTCGGACATGGGGCAAATACCTATAGTTAATGAGTTTGGGGATGTCTTTCCAGAAGAACTTCCGGGACTTCCTCCAGACAGAGAAATAGAGTTTGTGATTGATTTAGTACCGGGGACAGCACCAATATCGAAAGCGTCGTATCGAATGGCTCCGGTAGAAATGAAAGAGTTGATGATCCAGCTACAAGAGTTGTTGGATAAGAAGTACATCCAACCTAGTATATCTCCGTGGGGAGCACCAGTGTTGTTTGTAAAGAAGAAGGATGGTTCGATGAGGTTGTGTATGGATTATAGAGAATTGAATAAGGTGACAATCAAGAACAAATATCCGTTACCAAGAATAGACGATCTGTTTGATCAACTTAAGGGAGCGAGATATTTTTCGAAGATTGACCTAAGAACTGGTTATCATCAGTTGAAGGTGAGAACATAAGATGTACCAAAGACAACATTTAGAACTCGTTACGGTCATTATGAGTTCCTAGTGATGTCGTTTGGACTGACAAACGCACCAGCTGCTTTTATGCACTTGATGAATAGAATATTTAAACCGTATTTGGAAAAATTTGTGCTGGTGTTCATTGATGACATTTTGGTGTATTCAAAGACTGAAGAGGAGCATGCCGAACATCTACGAATTGTGTTGGAAACCTTAAGGAAAGAGATATTATATGCTAAATTTTCAAAGTGTGAGTTCTGGTTGAAGAGAGTTCAATTTCTGGGGCATGTCATCGATAACGAGGGAATTCTGTTGATCCAGCGAAAGTAGAAGCGGTAAAAAATTAGGGACAACCGAAGACGCCGACAGAGATCAGAAGTTTCTTGGGATTGGCATGATATTACCGAAGGTTTATTCAGGATTTCTCAAAGATAATGTCACCATTAACTAATCTGACGAGGAAGACTGTTAAGTATGTGTGGACAGAGAAGTGTGAACAGAGTTTTCAAGAATTAAATAAAAGATTAAGTGAAGCACCTGTGTTATCTTTACCAGATAGTACGGGGGGTTTTACAGTGTATAGTGATGCGTCACACAAGGGACTAGGTTGCATATTAATGTAGAATGGTAAAGTCATTGCGTACGCGTCACGACAGTTAAAATACTATGAGAAGGGATACCCTACCCATGACCTTGAGTTGGCTGCGGTAGTATTTGCCCTTAAGATTTGGAGACATTATCTCTACGGAGAAAAGTGTGAGATACACACAGATCACAAGAGTCTGAAGTACATCTTTACACAAAAAGAGTTAAACATGAGGCAGAGGAGATGGTTAGAATTGATTAAGGACTATTATTGTGATATTCTATATCATCCGGGAAAGGCTAATATGGTGGCAGATGCTTTAAGCAGAAAGAGCCAAGAAAAATTATTTGTATTAATAGACAAGGAAAAGTTAGTAAGAGAAATGGAGAAAATGGAGTTGGAGGTGAAAAATTCGAAGGATTCGGATAAAGTAATAGAAATGGAAGCAAGTCCAACTTTATTAGACAAGGTGAAGGAATCACAAGGGAATAATGAAGAATGCGGTAACATAAAGAAGCGATTGGCTGAAGGCGAAGAGCTGAAGTATAAGATCGACGGCACTGGATTGATGAGATTTGAAGGAAGAATTTGGGTACCTGCAGTACCAGAGTTACGAGAAGAGATTCTTCAAGAAGCGTACAATACGAGATACTCAATACACCCAAGAAGCACGAAGATGTATCAAGATTTGCATCAACATTATTGGTGGCCAAACATGAAGAGAGAGGTTGCTAAATGCGTCAGCCGCTGTTTAACTTGTCAAAAAGTCAAGGCAGAGCATCAACGACCAAGTGGACTATTACAGCCGTTGAAAATTCCGGAATGGAAATGGGAGCACGTCACGATGGATTTTGTGGTAGGACTTCCACCGACACCGAAGGGTTATGATGCTATATGGGTAATTGTCGATCGTCTTACAAAGTCAGCACACTTTTTGCCGATCAAGATTAGGTATAATTTGGATCAGCTAGCAAAATTGTATATCAAGGAAATTATTTCGAGACATGGAGTGCCAGTATCAATCGTGTCTGATAGAGATCCGCGCTTCACGTCAAACTTTTGGAGGAGTCTTCAAGAAAGAATGGGGACACAATTAAGGTTGAGTACTACGTATCATCCACAGACTGATGGGCAAAGCGAGAGAACGATTCAAACATTAGAAGACATGCTCAAAGCCTGTGTGATGGATTTCAAGGGAATTTGGGAGGATCATCTTCCATTGGTGGAATTTACGTATAACAATAGTTATCATGCAAGCATTGGTATGCCACCGTATGAAGCCCTGTATGGGAGAAAGTGCAAAACGCCCTTATATTGGGACGAGGTAGGTGAAAGAAGTTTGTTGGGGCCAGAATTGGTTCAGCAGACTGTGGAGATCATCAAAGTGATAAGAGCTCGACTAGTAGCAGGTCAAGATCGACAAAAGAAGTACGCAGATATTCATCGCAAGAAAAGAGATTTTGAAGTGGGAAGCTACGTATTTCTGAAGGTATCTCCTTGGAAGGGGAAGATAAGATTTGGGAAGAAAGGTAAACTGAGTCCAAGGTTTATTGGACCGTTCGAAATACTGAAGAAGATAGGGGAAGTAGCGTATGAGGTAGCTCTACCTCCTGAACTGGAACATATTCAAAATGTGTTTCATGTGTCAGTGTTGCGTCCGTACAAGCCGGATTACAAGTATGTGATATCATACGAGCCGATTCAAGTCAAGAAAGACTTATCGTACGAGGAGATTCCTATAGAAATTTTGGATAGGAAAGAGCAGAAATTGAGAAATAAGGTTATACATTCTGTCAAAGTGCTCTGGAGGAACCACAATGCTAAGGAAGCTACATGGGAACTCGAGAAAAAGATGAGGAAAGAGTTTCCAAATCTTTTTGAATAACCTTAATGAAATTCCGGGGACGAAATTCTATAAGAAGGGGAGAATGTAATAACCAAGAATTTTTGTGATACATTGTAAATAAGTATTACATAATCGATAATATTTTATGGATGATAACATAATTATGTGGTTAGTATGATATAATATTTAAAGAAAGTCTCACTAATAAGTTATATAAGTTAGTGAACTAGCTTAAGTATTTTAATAATCTAGGAAATAGATTTAGGATGTTAAACCCTAAGTAAGTACTCAATAAACTTGAATAAGAGAAGTCTAATTGGGTTATGCAAGTTGATTAACATTATTGATTGATGTGAATGTGTAAATATCAATAATAATGAGTAATAGTCCATGTGATAATAGGGTTAATATTACTAAGGATGGCTAGTAGTTTAAACAAGCTCAATAATTATTTAAGCATTGGACTTGTAGATAATTTGATTGTTAAGCTAGACCACTATTAAATTTAATGGGCAAGTATGCTAGTAGCACAATTATTTAAGGGTGGAGGCCCAAGTTCATATTAATTAGTAAGTTAAACTAGTTAATTAAAAGTCCAATAGGTTATTTATGGAAAGCCCAAAACTTTTTTTTATGGCTCAACTTGTAGTCCAATTGATGAGGGTACTTTAGACATTTTGTATGCTAGATTTTTCCATAAATACAAAAGCAAAGCTTGGAGATAAGAAGGCCACTTTGCCGACCAAGTAAGGAGGAGAAATGAGGGGATGAATGTTATCATTTCAATCTCCCAAATTTTCAAAGATAAGTGCAAGATTGGCTAGGTGTCAACTCTAATATGGATCCAACATATTAGTAAAGTAATCTTGTAATAATTAGAGATATAGAGAGAGGAGATAGGCTAGTAGAAATGTATAGATATACTATTGTATCTCTAGACATTTGTCCAACATATTAAACCATATTCTCTTTCCACTTTTATTTTTCTTTGTCTTATTTTCTCTTAAACTAGCCAAGCAAAAGCATAAGAGAAAAAGAGAGAGGGAGAGAAGTTCGGTGCAAGCAAGAGGAGAGAAAGAAAGGTGTTGCACAATTGATGAATCCTAAGTTTGTTAATTACTTTGGAAGATTAAGAAGAAGTGCTCAAATGTCTAGGTATAAATCTTAAACTTGTGGATTTCCTTTTTATTTTGGTTGGTTTTGGTTATCTAAGGTTTATGATCTAGAGGTCTAAAACTCTCTATCTACATGTTTTATATGATTTCATGTATTGATCTAACATATTTGAGTGTTAGGAAGTGAATAAAAAGGATAGAAAAGAAACTAGTGTTGTTTTGTAGAAAAACTCTAGTTTTTTTCACTTCCTTTGATCATCTACCATTTTTGATCTACACCTTCTTTTTTTGATCCATCAAAGAGGAGTACTAGATAGGTATGTTAACTACTAAACTCAAGTGGTAGAACTCAAAAATGTTGAATACACAAGTGGTAGCAACTGTTTTAGTAAAAACAGTTTGGTCTTTTGAAAGAAAAATAAACTATTTTTGGACAGTCAATGTAAGGGGTATTTTCATCTTTTTTTGGCATTTAAAAATTCTGAAAAAATTTGGGAGAGTAATATGATGAGTTATCTTTCAAACCCAAGTGGAATCACCTAAAAAGGAGTTGTAGATTTCCGTATGGACTGATTTTAGCAAAGTAGGTAAAAGCTAAAAATCCCAAAACAGAGTCTACCCAAAATTTTGAAAGGGCAGTTTCGGTCACTTAAATTATGGAATAAATTCTGGCCTTTTGGGACATGAAAATATATGACATAAAGTAGCTCTTGTCCAAAAATGAGCTCATTCCGACTTAAAATGACCAAGTTATGACCATTTCAATATTTAGGTTTTTCGGACGAAAATTGCTATAACCGGAGTTCTATAACTCCGACGGCTACGAAATTTAAACTGGAGGGTCACGTTAACATATATGAGATTATGCCAAGAGATGAGAATTTCTGGACGAGCATGATGGGACTAATTTCTTAAGCCACGCACTAAAAATAATTTTTAAAAAATAGTAAAAGAAATTGAAAAATTACAAAAAAATACTTTTTGTGTATGAAATACATATATATAAGTATGGCCAAAGGAGAAAAAAATAATAAGTTAATTTGGTATTTTCGTAAATGAGATATGGAATCCAGCTTGCTGGATTGGGAAAAATATTGAATCCAGTTTGCTGGATTAGCCAATCCAGGTGGCTGGATCGCATGCTTGAATAATCTAGACTATAATGTTAGTATTCAGCTTACTAGATTATAAGGAAGAGCTAATAAAAAGAAAAGATTAAGTGTTAACTCATAAGAAATATGATAAAGTAAATATTATATTATAAAAATAAAATAAAATGATAATAATAAGAATATTTTCAGTTAATTGATTATGTGGATAAGTAAATTGCTGATAGAGTAATTGCATTATGATATAAAGTATTATATGCTGATGGTAAGATCAATCTTAACAATGATAGGTCTTTACAATAAAGAGATTAAATTAAATTGCATAGCAGTAGATAGCAGACAAGGCAAGTTCTCTGACTCAAACTTGAGTTATTCTTTTCAAAGCATGTTAGTGAATAATTATTGTTTATTATTCACATCCTTATTGATTATTAATGCTCGTACCCAGTGCAATTAAATTTCCTATTCTATTATTATTGAACTGTGAATTAGTTAAAGTTATTTTATTCATGAACTGTTTAAGATATGGATCTATGCTCATTGTATCGGCTAGATCAAAGATGTTTAAATTTGTTAAATCAAATATGTTGTTAAAAACTGTCCTTCACCAATTGACGTGGTAATGACTCAATACTGAGAAAGAGAATAATTTGATTAAAGCATTATTGAAAACCAATTATTGCTCGTATAATAAGTGTTTATGCATAATACACCGGGTATGAAAGGCTGATCCCCTTGATTACCAAAACTTATTAAAAGGACCAGTTTAAATACTGACAACCTTAGCATATGTTCATGGTCATTATGACCAGTCAATATCTGTTATTCGAATATTCAGTTATCAAGACTTAATTCATGTTCTTTCGTAATTAATTTCTATTGTTGAACATTGAACGATAAATTTCTTGCTAATCATGATATATCTTCTTTGTACTTAAACTTGCTAAGCAAATTAGTTGCTTACCCTTGCTATATCATGACATTTATTTTGGCTAAGCCAGAGAGTTCAAGTAAGAAGGACAAGGGCAAGGGAAAGGTCCAAGAATAGTTATTACAAATGTTTAAGTATCATGAAATACTATGTTTGATATTTATGTAAATCTTTTGTGTAACTTTATATAACTTAAGTAAGGTATGTTTATGTTAAGGTAATAGACCTTGGGGTATTGTATAAGACTTTATTATAATGAACAACATATGTTTATGATTCCGCAATAGTATATAGAATGCTTATGTCGATGATGGATAGTGATCACCAAGCCCGGGGTTGAGAACTCGGATTTGGGGGTGTCACAACTATAACATTATATCAAATTCATTCCATAATATTCAAAAATGATATTTATATAAAATTCATCTTTATTTATAAAAGTTGGGGTCTTACAACTACGGGCCAAAGATATTCATCTGTATCACCAGTTGGTCGTGTTCATCTTAACACCTGTTCATCTTTGCACTACGAGCTAAAAATATTCATCAGGTAATCATTCATCTTTACACTACAGGCCAAAGATATTCAGTTATATCATCATTAAGGACTAAGGATGATGAAAATATTTTAAAGAAACGAATCTAGTGAAACAAAAAAACAAAGATTAGGGATTCATATTTCGGTTTATCCAAGTTCAAAAACACTCCATAATAAACCATAGTGGAGTAAAATTCAAGAATAAAGATCAAAACATGGATACAATTAAAGATAGTAACCATAATAGACATCTTGGACAAAGAAGACAAAATTTCATTTTTTTGGTGAATAGTGCCGTATTCATGAATAGTGCCGTATACGTGAATAGTAACCCCAACATAAAAAATTTGAAATTTTCACAACAAAATTCATATCAATATTTCGGCATAATGATATTGAAGAAATAATATCATTTATGAAGAAAATAACATCCCTTACCTCAAAAGAGCAGTACTTCTGATCGGAATATCGGGTATAAGGCTGTAGAAAACTTGTATTGAATAACAACTCTCAAAGTATCTAAATACTCACAAAATATGCTCGATAATATAGAGAGAGAACTTCAGATTCAGGTGTGATTTTCAGTTCTAACCTAAACACCTATTTATAGGAAAATGCCAGAACGCCAAAGAAGACTAAATTAATAAAATAATATTATTTTTCTTCTCTTCCACGCACACCTTTGAACAAGCTGAGCATGCCATCTTTGAAAATTTATCAGCACATGCTTTCACAAAAAAACAAAAGTGGGGCACACCTATATTTTTAATAAAAATATTTATTTTTGAAACTTTAATAATTTATAATAAATAACCCTTTTATCAAAAAAATACGAATTTTATGTTCATTCCATAGAAAATTAAATTCTCTACAACTTTGTAGATTTAAATTTTTCTAAATTTCAAACGAAAAATGACCAAAATCCACATACGGATGATTTTTAATACCTCTATTCTGACAAAATACTGATAAAATACCACAGCATTAATTCCTTCATTTATATTCATATAAAATAAATATTTCCTTATCATATAAATTAATAATTAATTATTCACAAATAATATTACAGAATCATAATACTGACAAACAGGTCGTTCCCGGGAAAGAAGGGACTTTCCGATAAGAATTTCTCCTTACTGGCGTACAATTAGGTGACCAAACCTCTCCTTAGACAGAACTTCCTTAGACATTGCCAACAATGATATCTAATAATATTATTCAAATAATATGAATTATTGATCTGATAATGGGAAATACTGAGCAGTGACAATTTTTGGAACAACAATAACATAAAATATCAACGTAGTAATTATTGAATCAAGAAAATAAAATATTGAACAGTAATTACTGTAACAATTATTGAGTAGTGCCTTCTTACGCAAGGATCAATAATTCAAAAAAAATACTGTACAATATCGTGTGCTAGTGTGCAACCACGCGTATTGCTGTATTTTAATCGCCGGGTATTCCAACAGTGTTAACGGTAAGAATTACGCCGTTATTTATAAAAACTCAAACTTGTCATTTTCTTCATCCGACCGTTTTCCGTTATGGGGCCCACAAATAGTCGCGCCATCATAAGAATATTCCCCGACAGCAAGAATATTCCACGACCAAACGAATATTCCCCAACAACAATGAATATTTTATAACCACTTGCTTATTTTGTAAAATTTTCACATTTCACCCATAACCAAAGCATCATATCACTTAACACCTTATTATTTCAAGATAAAGAATAGAGAAAATTTAATTTTATTTATTAAAAAGTTGGGGTCTTACAATGTGATGTTAAAATAGATTCTTAACATGTCAATGAGGTACTTACATGTTTTATTGAATTGTTGAACGCATGGTTAACTTGTCGTTCCTGAAGTCTAATTTTATGTGAAAATAAGTGTTGTGATTTGATTAGTATAACCATGATCAGAGTGTAGTTAGAAGAGAATGAACTTGTGATGTTAGTTACGTTATAATTAACTGGTATTATGAATGTAAATGGTATGTAGGATTAAATTGAGGAATGTGAATAGTTAACGTGTAATCTACGCACGAGGCAAGTTTCTAAACCTTACCTCTTTACATTGAGTTAGTTTTCTAACCCTAAACTTTATTGAGCAAGTCTGGACTTATATTCTATATCGAGCAAGTTCTTGTTATTTATTGATCAAGTTCAAGATGTCATATTAAATGTTATGAATCTTTTAAAACATGATTCCTATTATACAATACTTATTCATTTGTATATCTCTTGAGTTATTATTCAAATTGAATATCATTTATTGTTGAACCTTGTAAGACTAGCAAACACTTATTCATTCGACTAGTCCATAGTTGATGAACGTTCTAAACTTTAGAACCCTTGTTGAGTTTATCCAAACTAAACTTCTTTTGGTGCGGACTCTAATGTCAAACTAAGATGAACAACCCTGTTATAGGGGATTACTTATGCTATAGCGTTAAGATATTATGCACAGTATGGTACTAAGGGCTGATCCCCCTAAGTACGAGAAGAAGAGTCCATAGTCTTACGACTGTTAAAGGTTTCAAGTATAAACACTTGACAACCTAGGACGCAGTTAAAGGTCTTATGATCCTCAGGAGTTCTTTTGATTCTTGTTATTCATTCTTGATTCAAAAGTCGAGTTCTTATCTTAGAAGTCTTTAATTCACTCGCATGTTATTATATTGTTGTTATATTATTATACATGTACGCAATCGTGCTCACTCTTGCGTAATAATAACATTACAGTTAAGAACGAAAGATCCGACGAGCCTTCTATTAGCAAAGGCAAGGACAAGATTAACAAGTTATTTATTTAATGTATTTATATTTCAGACTTATGTCAATGTTGTGTAAGACTTAATATTTGTTTATGTTTCCACATTTGAGATTTAAGGTTAGTATGACCTGGGATTGATGTATTTATATTCAGTTGTTGTAACTCCTTAATGAGATGATTTATTTCTATCTATTTTTTTGGTTTTTATTTATTATGGGTAGATAGACCTATGGTGTTGTACAGTGAACACAAAATCATGTGGGAATTGAAGTACCCGAATTTGCGGGTGTCATAGGTTGGTATCAAAGTTATAGGTTATGAACCTTAGGTGGGGGAACAACCTTAGGTAGCAGCCTTATAGGAGATTGAGAACATGATGGTGGTAAACTCTTATCGAGTTCTAAGAAATGAATTCCTTAATTCATTGAAGCTAATAAAAGACTTTATGTGCTTATGTGATAAACTTATGTGCTCGCGAGTATCGATTAGAAACTAAAACTTAAAATTGTATTGTTAGGATGTCAGATGTTGAAGGATCTAGTCGAGTTGGGGAGGAGGAACCCCGAGTACCTAGAAAGGAGGAGCTCCGAGATATTCATATCGTCCGGGAGCAGTTGGTACAGAGAGAGCCATCTCCGTTGATCACTATTATTGGTCAGGACCATGAGCCTGAGTCTGATCCAGAGGAGGATGCTGAGGAAGAAGAGGAGGAAGATGAGTTCCCACTGAACTCTATCAGTGCCGAGATGTATGACGAGCTATATGACCGTAATATAGAGTTACGAGATATTGTTCAAGAGCTGAAGGAATATACGGTTATTCAACAGCTTACCATCGAGTAGAGGGATAGAGAGGTTGAAACTCTTCACACACGTCTGGGAAATGTAGAGTGGGATTTAGTTTACGAGAAGGGCCAAACTGAGTAGAAGTCAGAGGAAATAGAGGAGTTAAAAAATGAACTGAAGGAGAACTCAGCAAGGCTGGCCATAGCAGAGGAGGCATGGGTAAAGGAATCACGACGTACAGATCTTGCAGAAGAGAACTGTGACGCCCCCAAATCTGGGTTCCCTAACCACAGGTTTGGTGCTCACGATCTATCAAATATATCACATCTAACTACTCATTCATTAATGAAAACATCGTGCATAATATTCCTTAATACAACTTATAGCAATATCCCAGGTTAACTAACCTTGACATAATTTACATACCCTTATATAACCAAAAAGTTTACATAAATAATTACATAATAAAACATAACCATTAAAAGTTGACACTAACTACTCCTGAACCTTGCCTTTGCCTTTGTCCCTGTTAGAACCTTCTGCTACTTCGGTATTAGCTGAAATATTTTATTTAAGCAAGGGTGAGCAACGAGTTTGCCCAGCAAGTTAAAATATACAATAGATGATATATATATATATATATATATATATATATATATATATATATATCATGAATAGAAGGGTCTAGCTTCTTTAGAACTTCAACAATAATCAAAAGATTTCGAAGTAGCTGAATAATAATTCAATCTCAATAATAAAACTTTCTCCCATTTCATACTGTATAACATATCAAAGATGAAAGAGTAAAATTCTTTCAAAGATTCAATAATATTCAATTGAATAATAAGAATTAACAATACTGCAACATTACTCAATAAAGTGGGATATACCCAGATTTCATGCTGAGTGATCACAAAAGGATCATGAACTACTAGAGGAATCATTTAGTTATTAAAACTAAACTACCACAAGAATATAAATTAGTTATAAAAACTAAACCATACTCTTCTGCAAGTACCTGGAGCGGCCAACTCCTTTGTACCCTATATTATGCATAATACTCAATAATAGCGCATAGGTCGATTTACGACATTAAAATTTGTTCATCTCAGTCTTACATCACGAGTCCGTACCACAACAATATGGTTTGGATTACTTTCAAAGAAATACTATGATTTCAATAATTAATAACAATACTAATCTAGCCGAAACCAATGGCATAGATCTTCCAATAACAATTCAGTTCATAATAAATAGAACATTTCAAGCTTTAACAAATATTAGTCTTGCTAAAACAATTAGCTGAGACATGATTTATAAATAGTTCAAATAATAGAACAAGAATCAATTGCACTACGTGCGAATTACAATAATCATTATAGATATGAATAACTATTAATAATTATTCACTACCATGCTTGAAAAATAGTAACTCAAGTTGAGTTAGGAAACTTGCCTGATTCGTTGACTACTGCTACGCAATTTAAGTTAACTTCTTTTGTAATACCTATCATTAATAAGATTGATCTTTTAATCAGCATATCATACTTTGTATCATAGTACAATTACTTTATCAATCAATTATCTAACACTTAATCACATAATTAAATATTAAATAACTCCTTACAATATTAGTATTATTATCATCCTTTGCTAATTCTTTAATCTATATATCACATACATTATGATTTAACACTTACTTTTTCATTTCATAAGTTATTCTTTAACATCTAATAAGTCACATACTAATCCAGCAACCTGGATGCTAAATTTAACAATCAAATTACCAATTCAGCAGACTGGATTCCAAATCCAGCAACCTGAATTCCAAATTCATCAACTAGATTACAATCCAGCGAGCTGGATTCAATATATTTTTAATTTAGTAAACTTGTTTTCAATCTAGCAAGCTAGATTCATCAGATTTTTCAATCCAGCAAGCTGGATTCCATATCCTTTTCACGAAAATACCAAATCAACTTATTATTTTTCTATCCTTTGTCCAAACACATATACATATATTTCATACACAAAAAGTATTTTTCCATAATTTTCCAACTTCCTTTAGTATTTTTCAAAAAATATTTTTAGTTAATTCCTTAAGAAATTAGCTACCTCGTGCTTAACTCCGGAAATTCCCATCTCTTGACATAATCTTATACGTATTAACGTGAGCCGCCAGTTTAAATTTCGTGGCCATCGGAGTTATAGAACTCCGGTTATAGCGATTTTCGTCGGAAAATCACAAAAATTGAAATGGTCATAACTTGGTCATTTTAAGTCGGAATGCGCTCATTTTTGGACAAGAGGTACTTAATACCATATATTTTCATGTCCCAAAAGGCCGGAATTTTTCTGGCAAATTAAGTGGCCGAAATTGCCCTTTTAAAATTTTGTGCAGAAGTGTTTTGGCGTTTTGCAGTTTTGGAGTCCTTTGGTAAAACTAGTCCATACGGAAATCTACAACTCCTTTTTTAGTGATTCTACTTGGAGATATTAGAAAACTTATAGATCTAACTCTAGGACTTGACCACACTCAAAAATTCGAAATATAATAGGAGATATGGTCATTTGAATTTCATGTTTCGTTTTTACAAAAATCTGACTTTCCATCCTTTGTGGTTTCAAAGAAAACTTCTATGCCCTCACATAATAACCAACATACCTCATCATACTACCTACTCATACTTCATATACCCATGAATCTACCATAATACATGATCTATTTCATCAATCAAGCATCAAACACAAAGTTAAACACCATAAAGGCTAATAAAAATTAGGTTCTCTACATTTTGAAAAATCTAGTTTCTATCTCATACTTTAGATTTAACTTTTGATCCTCAAAAAGGTTAGATCTAAACATGAAACACTTATATACACCTAGATCTAAGGTTTTAAACCTCAAGATCAAAACTTCAAATTATATAAAAATCAAATCAAACTAAAAAGAAATTATACTATAGAAGTAGAAATTTGGTTATACCTTAGCCTTTCCTTCTTCTCTTTCTTCCTAAACCTTGATTAGGAACTATGAAGCTTTCTAAAACTCTCCCTCTCTCCTCTTTCTCTCTATAGCCGAAATTCCTTAGGCTTTCTCTTTCTCTTCTCTAGTCTTTCTCTTTCTTTCTTAGCTTTTGCTAGATAATAAGATGAAAAGAAAAAGGTAAGACTTAGATTTTGATTTGTTGGAAAAGTAAGTATAGATATAAGATATGTAAGTATATTATTTGCCCAATACTTCTCCCCTTCTCTCTCTTAGTCATCTCCTAGATGTTTCTTACACTTAATGCTTAATGTGTTGGTTGAATGGAACTTGGACACTTGTTATAAGTTGTCCGCTTACTAAAGTAAGTCATCATTACATTCTTCCCCCCTTTCTCTCCTCTCTAAATTTCGGCCAAGTGGCCTTTCTATTGCCCAAAGTTGTTTTCATTTTATGCTTTAATTAACTTACTTAATGTCCAATATGTCCCCTCCCACTTGGGCTAAAGGTTGGGCCACTTCTTTAATTCTTTGGGCTAGAAATTTTAATTCTATGGACTTGCAAATCAATATAGTTCTATACTTAGTAATTTTTATTCATTCCCCAATATTTAATTAGGGTTCCATTACACCCATTAGCAAGTTAATTTCTTACTCATATATTTTTAATTTCATAACCCAATTAGACTTGCTATTCTTTAGGTTATAAGATTAATTAATTGAGATGCATCAAGTAAATCTCTTAGGATTAGTATATGTTTTTAAATACTATCATTCTCTTAAATTATAACACATTAGGTTATTTAATTATCATACCTAATAAATGTATTAGGTTACATAACTTTATTCGTCATCTCTTTACAAAATAAATGTATACACATTATATAATACATATTTACTCAATCACGTACATAACTCACATATGTCATAACATATCCCTCTAGTGTATTAACTTGATAGCCCTAATTGACTTAATAAGTTATAAACACTCACATAATCATCAATACAATTACTTAAGGATTGTAAATCCTTTTAATTTAATAATCAAGGCTAACATTCAAGTCATGTTAATTTCTTACATAACTTTCATTACTCTTCCTTGAAAATGATTAAGTATACTTCTTAGTTAATAAATTAACTATCTAGCTTCATTATCATATACATTTATATGATTCAAGTACTTTCTTTTCATTCTTTTTCAAAAAAAAAAAAAAAAAAATTTATTCGAAAAATTTGAATTATGTGAAATTCTGGGTTCTCACATTCTCCCCTCCTTATAAGGATTCCGTCCTCGGAATCACCGCTTTCTTACTCTCTAATATCTTTTAAAGTTTTATCATCAATTCATTTATATCAACACAATATTAATTTGTGTTTCATATACTAATTTGTGACTTGAGATCTATAAAAGAAAATCATTCACAGCTATATCTATCTAATATTTTTCGCGTAATTCATTTACTTAACTAAATCATTACCTTTCACCACCTCCTGGGCAGCTACTGCATCTTGCAACGTCATGTTGAACGTGCGCGCTGTCGATCTTCCCGGCTGAGCAGGTCCTTTGATCGCCAGTGTTCCACTACTGTTTCCTCTATTGTCGCTTCCTCTTTCTGCATTCTTCTTTGGACAGTTACGAATTTGATGTTCTAGCGATCCACATGAAAAACAACCTGGTATCTTCTTTGGACTTGGACAATTTGGAGAGATGTGTCCCTCTTGTCCACAGTTAAAACACACTCCTTTTCCCTTCAAACATACTCCTAAATGCTTTTTACCGCAATTTGCACATGCCTCACCTTTCTTCCTATTATCTCCTGACTTGTCTCCAGATTCAGTATTGTCCTTCCACTTACGCTTATTAGAGTTACTTCCTCCACTGCTACCTCCTTCATTCGTCTTTTTCTTCTTCTCTTGATGATATCTCGACACAGCTTCACTTCCTCCTTCGGCGATGATTGCTTTTTCCAACAGAGCCGAAAATGTCTTAATCTGCAACACAGCTACCTTGCTATATATCCCTGGTTTCAGTCCATTCTCAAACCTTCGCGCTTTTCGTGCCTCAGTGTCCACCTGATGCGGAGCAAATCTCGCTAGTTCGTTGAATTTGGCGGCATATTCTGCAACCGATAAATTCTCCTGCTTCAACTCCAAAAAGTTTACTTCCATTCTTGCTTGCATACTTTCTGAGAAATAATTTTCGAAAAATAATTCCTTAAACCTTGTCCAGGTTACTACTTCTGTACCAGCTCTAGCTTTGTTTGTCTCCCACCAGTAATTCGCCTCACCCTTCATCAAATAGGTAGCAAAATCTGTCTTTTGCTCCTCCGCTACTCTAGCAATAACAAAAGCTTTCTCCATCTCCTTTACCCATGTTTGGGCTTCTATAGGGTCAGTGGTTCCCTTGAATTCCGGCGGTCCTACGGCCTTAAAGTCTTTAAAGTTAGCCAATGGATTAACTGGTCGATTTCTTGCTGCGGGGGCTCTAGTTTGCATAGCTTGAGCTATCATGTCTGCGAAGTTCTGCATTGGATCAGCTTGATTTACTTCATTATTCACAGATCGATCCTCCCTTTGGTTACGATTTTGTCGTCTTGGCGGCATTATCTGATGAAATAAAGACTTACATTAATACTTTGTCTTTATGCAACATCTTATTAGTAGTAAAAATTTTTAAACTTAAACCAATTTCAGCTTCTTGGATTATTTAATCCAGCTTACTGAATTATCAAATTCTTCAGATAATCCTCTTAATAATTTAATTCTCAGAATTTAATTACTCATTCAAACATATAATCATTTCATTGCATTTATATTCATGCAAATAGTACATAGTACTTTTCAGTACATAGCACAAACTGCTACAAACGATTACTATTCCCGTGCGACAAAAGTCGGGATTCATTACTACAACTTTACACAAAAAGTTGAGACATACAAAAGTTATTTTAATATTCATACCAAAGAGAATATTATACTCCCAAAATATTATACTCCTCACACTTAATCTTTCTTACATCTACTTCCTTCACCTGTCTTCTTTTTAGGATAATTCTTAATCCTATGACCCATTCCACCACATGCAAAACATCCTCCTTTCTTTGGTTTAAGACAATTTGGTGATAGATGTCCTTCTTGACCACAATTGTAACACACATTCTTACCCCACATACATTCCCCCGAATGGTTCTTTCCACACCTGCCACATGCTTGTTTCTTCTTTAAATGCGAATTCTCTAAGTTGTTGTCACTGTCGTTGTTCTTTTTCCTTTTATTACCCTTCTTTTTCTCACTTACATCTTTAGATGATACATTACGCTTAACTCTCATTCTATCGACTTGTGCCTTTAGATTATTTCGTTCTTCTGTCATCTCACGTAATGCTCTTTCTGTCTTCCATAATTCTTCTAGGAGAAGTACTTTAGTCCTTAAATCTTGAACTTCCGCAGATGCTTGACCTTCTTCGATTGCTACTTTGCCTTCTTCCCCATCTTTGATCTTTATTTCTGGCTCCACCCTAGTTTCTTTGGAATATACTTCTTCCTCTTCATCCAGCTCCATCTCGGGGTACTCGTCATGATCGCTTGCTAGATTTACCGTAGGTTCGTCTCCTAAAACTTACTCAACTGACTCACTCTGAGCTGGCACCTCGGCTAATGGCATTGGTGCAGCTGCTAACATTTCCGTAGTCATCGTATCATCTCCTGACATCCTGTTACCAGTTTTAAATAACTTCATTAGTACATCACTATCAAACATAATCCATAAACACTGAGGGTCCACATATATTACTATTGATGAATTTTCTTAATCCATCACCTAGAACTCTAAACGAGCTTTCTCTATCCTGTTTATGGTTATATTCCTAAGGCTTTTCCCCCCCACCTAAGGTTTATAACCTACAGCTCTGATACCAACTTGTGACGCCCCCAAATCTGGGTTCCCTAACCACAGGTTTGGTGCTCACGATCTATCAAATATATCACATCTAACTACTCATTCATTAATGAAAACATCGTGCATAATATTCCTTAATACAACTTATAGCAATATCCCAGGTTAACTAACCTTGACATAATTTACATACCCTTATATAACCAAAAAGTTTACATAAATAATTACATAATAAAACATAACCATTAAAAGTTGACACTAACTACTCCTGAACCTTGCCTTTGCCTTTGTCCCTGTTAGAACCTTCTGCTACTTCGGTATTAGCTGAAATATTTTATTTAAGCAAGGGTGAGCAACGAGTTTGCCCAGCAAGTTAAAATATACAATAGATGATATATATATATATATATATATATATATATATATATATATATATATATATATATATATATCATGAATAGAAGGGTCTAGCTTCTTTAGAACTTCAACAATAATCAAAAGATTTCGAAGTAGCTGAATAATAATTCAATCTCAATAATAAAACTTTCTCCCATTTCATACTGTATAACATATCAAAGATGAAAGAGTAAAATTCTTTCAAAGATTCAATAATATTCAATTGAATAATAAGAATTAACAATACTGCAACATTACTCAATAAAGTGGGATATACCCAGATTTCATGCTGAGTGATCACAAAAGGATCATGAACTACTAGAGGAATCATTTAGTTATTAAAACTAAACTACCACAAGAATATAAATTAGTTATAAAAACTAAACCATACTCTTCTGCAAGTACCTGGAGCGGCCAACTCCTTTGTACCCTATATTATGCATAATACTCAATAATAGCGCATAGGTCGATTTACGACATTAAAATTTGTTCATCTCAGTCTTACATCACGAGTCCGTACCACAACAATATGGTTTGGATTACTTTCAAAGAAATACTATGATTTCAATAATTAATAACAATACTAATCTAGCCGAAACCAATGGCATAGATCTTCCAATAACAATTCAGTTCATAATAAATAGAACATTTCAAGCTTTAACAAATATTAGTCTTGCTAAAACAATTAGCTGAGACATGATTTATAAATAGTTCAAATAATAGAACAAGAATCAATTGCACTACGTGCGAATTACAATAATCATTATAGATATGAATAACTATCAATAATTATTCACTACCATGCTTGAAAAATAGTAACTCAAGTTGAGTTAGGAAACTTGCCTGATTCGTTGACTACTGCTACGCAATTTAAGTTAACTTCTTTTGTAATACCTATCATTAATAAGATTGATCTTTTAATCAGCATATCATACTTTGTATCATAGTACAATTACTTTATCAATCAATTATCTAACACTTAATCACATAATTAAATATTAAATAACTCCTTACAATATTAGTATTATTATCATCCTTTGCTAATTCTTTAATCTATATATCACATACATTATGATTTAACACTTACTTTTTCATTTCATAAGTTATTCTTTAACATCTAATAAGTCACATACTAATCCAGCAACCTGGATGCTAAATTTAACAATCAAATTACCAATTCAGCAGACTGGATTCCAAATCCAGCAACCTGAATTCCAAATTCATCAACTAGATTACAATCCAGCGAGCTGGATTCAATATATTTTTAATTTAGTAAACTTGTTTTCAATCTAGCAAGCTAGATTCATCAGATTTTTCAATCCAGCAAGCTGGATTCCATATCATTTTCACGAAAATACCAAATCAACTTATTATTATTCTATCCTTTGTCCAAACACATATACATATATTTCATACACAAAAAGTATTTTTCCATAATTTTCCAACTTCCTTTAGTATTTTTCAAAAAATATTTTTAGTTAATTCCTTAAGAAATTAGCTACCTCGTGCTTAACTCCGGAAATTCCCATCTCTTGACATAATCTTATACGTATTAACGTGAGCCGCCAGTTTAAATTTCGTGGCCATCGGAGTTATAGAACTCCGGTTATAGCGATTTTCGTCGGAAAATCACAAAAATTGAAATGGTCATAACTTGGTCATTTTAAGTCGGAATGCGCTCATTTTTGGACAAGAGGTACTTAATACCATATATTTTCATGTCCCAAAAGGCCGGAATTTTTCTGGCAAATTAAGTGGCCGAAATTGCCCTTTTAAAATTTTGGGCAGAAGTGTTTTGGCGTTTTGCAGTTTTGGAGTCCTTTGGTAAAACTAGTCCATACGGAAATCTACAACTCCTTTTTTAGTGATTCCACTTGGAGATATTAGAAAACTTATAGATCTAACTCCAGGACTTGACCACACTCAAAAATTCGAAATATAATAGGAGATATGGTCATTTGAATTTCATGTTTCGTTTTTACAAAAATCTGACTTTCCATCCTTTGTGGTTTCAAAGAAAACTTCTATGCCCTCACATAATAACCAACATACCTCATCATACTACCTACTCATACTTCATATACCCATGAATCTACCATAATACATGATCTATTTCATCAATCAAGCATCAAACACAAAGTTAAACACCATAAAGGCTAATAAAAATTAGGTTCTCTACATTTTGAAAAATCTAGTTTCTATCTCATACTTTAGATTTAACTTTTGATCCTCAAAAAGGTTAGATCTAAACATGAAACACTTATATACACCTAGATCTAAGGTTTTAAACCTCAAGATCAAAACTTCAAATTATATAAAAATCAAATCAAACTAAAAAGAAATTATACTATAGAAGTAGAAATTTGGTTATACCTTAGCCTTTCCTTCTTCTCTTTCTTCCTAAACCTTGATTAGGAACTATGAAGCTTTCTAAAACTCTCCCTCTCTCCTCTCTCTCTCTATAGCCGAAATTCCTTAGGCTTTCTCTTTCTCTTCTCTAGTCTCTCTCTTTCTTTCTTAGCTTTTGCTAGATAATAAGATGAAAAGAAAAAGGTAAGACTTAGATTTTGATTTGTTGGAAAAGTAAGTATAGATATAAGATATGTAAGTATATTATTTGCCCAATACTTCTCCCCTTCTCTCTCTTAGTCATCTCCTAGATGTTTCTTACACTTAATGCTTAATGTGTTGGTTGAATGGAACTTGGACACTTGTTATAAGTTGTCCACTTACTAAAGTAAGTCATCATTACATTCTTCCCCCCTTTCTCTCCTCTCTAAATTTCGGCCAAGTGGCCTTTCTATTGCCCAAAGTTGTTTTCATTTTATGCTTTAATTAACTTACTTAATGTCCAATATGTCCCCTCCCACTTGGGCTAAAGGTTGGGCCACTTCTTTAATTCTTTGGGCTAGAAATTTTAATTCTATGGACTTGCAAATCAATATAGTTCTATACTTAGTAATTTTTATTCATTCCCCAATATTTAATTAGGGTTCCATTACACCCATTAGCAAGTTAATTTCTTACTCATATATTTTTAATTTCATAACCCAATTAGACTTGCTATTCTTTAGGTTATAAGATTAATTAATTGAGATGCATCAAGTAAATCTCTTAGGATTAGTATATGTTTTTAAATACTATCATTCTCTTAAATTATAACACATTAGGTTATTTAATTATCATACCTAATAAATGTATTAGGTTACATAACTTTATTCGTCATCTCTTTACAAAATAAATGTATACACATTATATAATACATATTTACTCAATCACGTACATAACTCACATATGTCATAACATATCCCTCTAGTGTATTAACTTGATAGCCCTAATTGACTTAATAAGTTATAAACACTCACATAATCATCAATACAATTACTTAAGGATTGTAAATCCTTTTAATTTAATAATCAAGGCTAACATTCAAGTCATGTTAATTTCTTACATAACTTTCATTACTCTTCATTGAAAATGATTAAGTATACTTCTTAGTTAATAAATTAACTATCTAGCTTCATTATCATATACATTTATATGATTCAAGTACTTTCTTTCCATTCTTTTTCAAAAAAAAAAAAAATTATTCGAAAAATTTGAATTATGTGAAATTCTGGGTTCTCACAAGAACTATCGGGCGAAGAAGGCTAAGCTTGCGGAGACCCACTCTACGCTTCAAAATGCAATTGATGAGGCCCAGGATCGAGTTATGAGATACCCAATTCAGTTCTAAGGACTACCATCGTACATGCTAGATCGCATGATGATGTCTCACATTATGGAAGAAGAGCATAGCGAAGCTATTCAACACCTTAACATGCAGTGATAGGAATAGTTTAATTATGTGAAAATCTATTTGGTAGTTAATAATGTACATTCTGATGTGTTTATAAACACATGAATATTTTGACGTTTTAAATCCTGTAGATTCTTTATCTCGAGATAGTTGATGTAAATAGCAGTGATGCTATCATATTTTGTTAAAGCTTTTGATTAAATAAATCAGAGTTATTTGAGAAAATGTGTTAAGTGATTATGTTAAAATGTTTGAGTTAAGCCATAAATGTTTAGATAATTGAATAAAGACCTAATAAGCATATATTTTAATAGAACTATGCCACCGAGAAGAAGACCAAACCATCAAACAGCCCAAGAAGGGTCAACGAACAACAACAATGACACCAATGCGAACCCTGTTCAGCAATTGGTGAACTTATTGATGGGAGCGATTAACAATCAACCTCAAGCTCCACCAAATACGATGTTTAAGGAGTTCAAGGCGGTGGGACCGCTAGAGTTTAAAGGCTCCATGAACCCGACAGAAGCTCAAACTTGGGTTATGGAGGTGGAAAAAGTTTTTGACGTCGCCAGAGTCAGAGAGGACCAGAAAACTGCTTACGCAACGTTCATGTTGAATTCAGAAGTCAGTTATTGGTGGCAAGCAAATAAGGTCCATGGGGGAGAAGGTGTGATCACCTGGGAGAGGTTTAAGGAGCTGTTCTTCGAGATGTACTTCCCGACAAGCTCGCATAATCAAATAGTGGTACAATTTCTAGAATTAAAGTAAGGAAATATGTCCTTGCCAGACTATGCGGTAAGATTCAATGAGTTGGCTAGGTTCGCCATATATCAACTGCACACGGATGAGAGAAAAGCAAGAAGGTTTGAACAGGAACTGAAGCCCTGGTTATATAGTAAAGTTTCAATGTTTCAGTTAAAAACTTTTGCTGGAGTACTAGAAAAGGCCATCCTCGCTGACAGTGGGAGCGATGCGGTGACTAACTATAATCAGGATCAAAAAAAGAAGAAGAGTGAAAGTGAAGGAAATAACAAAGCTAGTGGCAGTAACACGGGAGGAAGTAACAATCAGAAGAGGAGGTGGACTGACAACTCATCAATTGAAAATCATCAAGGAGGTCAGATGAAGAGAATCAAAGCATGCCCGACCTGTGGGAAAGCTCACCTGGGAGTTTGTATGAAGGGAAAATGGGTGTGCTACAACTATGGTCAGGAAGGCCACATAGCACCTAACTGTCCTAACCCAAAGAAGGGCACCTGCTTCACTTGTGACTCAAAGGTCTTGTTGACGTCAGGATCTTAGTTGTCCTTTTTCTGTTCTTATTCTTTGGTGTTCTAATGTTAGGTGAGATTTGTTTGAAAAAGTAAGTTGTGAAAAGGTCCGACATTTATATGTCGATGATTTGACTATAAGAGTCGCCAATTGGTTTTTTAAATGGTTGTAACAACACAACCGAGAAAAGGTTTCCACATTGACCCAGTGATGTGACACTACTTAACGGGTCTATGAAACCGAGATTTATTAGGGTCCAGGGACTTACTTATGCGGAGAGAAGCACCCCCCGACATCCGTGTTACCATGGTGACCGTCACTTTTCAATTAAACTGTTATATGAATGTGTGTGGGGGGGGTCAATGTGCAGTTATTTGGAAGTAGTGCTATGCCTCGTTCGCACCTATATACAAAGGGTTTGAATTTGTGTAAAAATTCAGTTTTAAACAAGATATAGCAGTGATATTTTGTAAAAGAGGTTTTTCAAACCCTTATGCTCAATAGTAATTGTAAGACCCCAACTTATTAATGAATAAAATTAAATTTTCTCTAAATATTATTGTGAATAATAAGGGGTTAATTTGATATAATACTTTGGTTATGGGTGAAATGTGCAAATTTTACAAAATAAGCAAGTGGTTATAAAATATTCATTTTGTCGGGGAATATTCGTTTGGTCGTGGAATATTCTTGCTGTCGGGGAATATTCGTACGACGGCGCAGCCTTGTGTGGGCCACATAACGGAAAGCGATTGGATGAAGAAAACGACAAGTATAAGTTGTTTATTAATAACGGCGTAGTTGTTACCGTTAACACTGTTGAAATACCCGGTGGTTAAAAATACAGTAATAACGCGTGGTTGCACAGTAGCACACGGATTGCACAGTATAGTTGAATTATTGATTCGTACGTTCACTACTCAATAATTGATACAGTGATTACTGTTCAATATTTTATTTTATTGGTTCCATAATTGCTGCATTGATATTTCATATTATTGTTGTTTTAATAATTGTTACTGCACAGTATTTCCCATTATCAGATCAATAATTCATATTATTTGAATAATATTATTAGATAACATTATTGACAATGTCTAGAAAGTTCTGTCTAAGGAGAGGTTTGGTCATCTAATTGCGCGCCAGTAAGGAGAAATCCTTATTGGAAAGCCCCCTCTTTCCTGGGAACGGCCTGGTTGTCATAAATGTGATTCTGTAATATTATTTGTGAATAATTAATTATTGATTCATATGATAAGGAAATATTTATTTTATGTGGATATAAATGAGGGATATATTTTGTTGGTTAAAAATGAAGGAGTTAATGTTGAGGTTTTTATCCATATTTTTGTCGGAATGGAGGTATTAAAAATCAGGGTTTTTGAGATATTTTACGGGGGTTATAATTTTTAATCCGACCGTTGGATCGTGGTAATTTTTGGATATGTTATACATATATAAGTTGAGTATATGTCCACAAATTTTGAACCGTTAAAAATGAACGTATGATTTATTACGAATTTTACAAGATGACTGGTTCAGAAATTGTTGAATTTTCGGAGTTTATCATTTTGGTGGAAAATTCTAGAATTGGTGGGCCCCACTTGTGGTTGGTGAAGAAATGTGCTGAATTATATTTCAAATGTGGTGGGTGGGAATAGTAGCAGGTAAAGCCATCAGGTTGCAGGTCAAACCTACCAAAATTTTCCTATAAATAGAGGGCTAAGTCAGAATTGAAAATCACACCAGAAACAAGTTTTCTCTCTTTCTCTCTCTAGATTATTGAGTGTATTTTGTGAGTATTTAGATACTTTGAGAGTTTCTATTCATCAGAGCAAGTTTCTTTCAGCCTTATACCGGTATTCCGACCAGAAGTACTGATATTCTGAGGTAAGGGATATTATTTTCTTCTTAATAATATTATTTTCTTCAATATCATTATGCTGAAATATTGATATGAGTTTTTATCAAATTTGGAACTTTTTGTGTCGAGGCTACTATTCACGTATACGGCACTATTCACGTATACGGTACTATTCACGAATACGGCACTATTCACCGAAAAATAAAATTTTCCCTTTTTGTCCAAGATGTCTATTATGGTTACTATCTTTGATTGTATCCATGTTTTGATCTTTATTTTTGAATTCTGCTTCACAATTGATTATTATGAAGTATTATTGATCTTGGATAAACTGTTATACGAATCCCTACTATTTGTCCTTCTGTCTCATTGGATTCGTTCTCTTTAAGATATTTTTCATCATCCTCAGTCCTAAATGATGATATTACTGAATATCTTTGGCCTGTAGTGCAAAGATGTATAATTACTTGATGAATATCTTTGGCCTGTAGTGCAAAGATGAATAGGTGTTGAGATGAACATGACCGACTGATGATACAAATGAATATCTTTGGCCTGTAGTGCAAAGATGAATATTTGGTTAAAGATGATTATTAATTGATGTTATAGGGATAAAATATTGATGATGGACTTTTAAATCTTAGAAGATAGTAGAATTCTTTCTCTACTTGACTCTTCTAATGGTTTGCTGTTTCCGCTGCAGTTGTTGATCTAAAACTTGTTGTCGATTATATTTTATCAGATTTTTCCCTGTTGAAGACTAACGATAATTTGTTGTATATCATCTTAGTCATAATATTCTTTACTGGGCTAGTTGAGCTCACCCTTTTCCTTTTTGTTCCATTTTTCTTCTCAGGAGGTGAGAACATAGCAGGATCTAGTCGGGGTATGGAGTGATGGTTCTAGAAAGATGTATTAGCAGTCCTCACTATTTCTGTAAAATAGTGTTTGAATAATTGTAATGAGGATTTATTTGAGTGTGGATATTGTCTAGAAGACAATATTTGTATTTAAACTCACAGTATGTGTTGTCGTATTTTGCACGACAATTGTATTATTGAAGTTGTAGTTTGTTTTCTGTACCATGTATTTGGCGACTCAGAATGGGTGTTGTATACCTATTCTGGGGGCGTCACAGTAATTGAGGCCTTTGATACTTCCATTTTATTATGTGTTCGGCTGGATTGCTTTTATTTTTGAGATGCGAAACATCTTCGAGAAAATAATGTAAAAAGCAGTGCCGACTTCCTTGTGGGCATGAGAGCTATCTAAGGAAATTCAAACACCGTGAATAAATTTACAAGCTGCTTACAGCTGAAAATGTCCATCACGAGAACCGAATCTAGATTCAATAGACTGAATTTATGATCACATGATTCCTAGGCTCACATGATGCCACAATTTATATGAAAACAGTAAGCATTTATATATATAAAAGCTGTAAATATATATATACAGACGTGATCAACCACCACGAAGCACCTCCATGGGGGATCGAAAATATAAATATATAAAAGCGGTAATATATATATATATATATATATATATATATATATATATATATATATGTGTGTGTGTGTGTGTGTGTGTGTGTGTGTGTGTGTGTGTGTGTGTGTGCATACAATCAGCCACCACAAAGCACCTCCATGGGGGATTGCAAATGTAAATAAAGCAATAAAAAACCAATCAACCATCACGAAGCACCTCCATGCGGGATTGAAAATGTAAATAAAGCAATAAAAATCAATCAACCACCACGAAGCACCTCCATGGGGGATTAAAAATATAAATAAAGTAATAAAAATGATTAACCGCCTTGAAGTAAACTCCAGGCGGGATGAAAAGTAAATAAAGCAGTAAAAACAATCAACCGCCACGAAGTAAACTCCAGGCTTGACAGAAGTGTAAATATATATATATATATATATATATATATATATATATATATATATATATATATATATATATATAAAGTAAACACTCCGGATGTAAAATCTAGGTTCATCGAACAGAGTTCGACAATCAACTCATATATATAAGTATATATACATAAAATCAAATAAACGCTTCAGATGTAAAATCCAGGCTCAATCGAGGCATAACTCGTTAATATTAGTCTATATATATAAATATATACATATACATATATATATATATAAAGAAATAAAAGCCACAGACTGAAGTCCGGGTATACACACGCTACACGACTCTCAAAGTGAAGAACTGTGTGTGTTCAATAATGGAGAAAGGCTTTAAAGTGTGTAAGAAGGCTTACAGTAGACTGCCAAAGAAGACTTCAATATCTTTAAAGGGATGAACACTTGGCTCCCGCCAGTAAAAATATAACAATATATGAGCTCACAAGTGTTTAAAATGAGAAAGCACTCAGTTTATAGTGTGTGCAGAGTAAATTGGGACAGGGATTCCTCGCCTTTTCTCTTTTAAAATGGCTGCCCCAATCCCTCTATTTATAGAGGGGGGAGCCGCAGGTGTACCTGTGGCTGCCCGGGGTGTCTCGTGTTCTGCGAGTCCCGCTGTCTCGAAGTATGTGCACGCGTGCAACGTGATGTCCGCTCAAACTTTTGATTGAGGTGTAAAAGACCTTTTTTGGCATGCTATTGTCGAGAGCTACACAATGACATGGGATTAGAGGTTGTACGAAGTTAAGAAGATGGGACCATGCCCTTAGTCTTCAAGCTTTAAATTCTATCCGGTGTGTTGTCTTGTGCATTAGTTACTCGGGATTAGTGCTCTTTGGTTCTTGTAGGACATTGCTTTGTAGAATGTATGAATGTTGAGACGGCGCAAATTGGGATGTCAAGATGACGATTCTGTCTTTCACTGGGGTTATCTTTGGCTTGAGCTGATTTAGCAGTCGTTGCTCAGGGTTATCTCTGAGATTGGACTGCTGCAGGTGTTGACTGTCCTCAGTGTTGTTTCTGAGATGTGCCTGACTTCCCGGGGTTATCTCCAAACTTTGTGGAATGAGTGCCTCGGGGCTTTTGCCGAGTGTTCTGAAGCTGTTTGCATGGATTTGAAACAAGCATTTCTTGGGTTATCTCCGAAACTGTAACTACATGCCTCGGGGTTATCTCCGAGGTTGACACTGTCTTTCTCGGTGGTATTTCTGGGACTAAGACTGAGTATCTCAGGGTTATCTCCGAGATGACATGGTTTTCTCCGGTGTGATTTCTGGTATTTGAACTGTATTCCTCGGGGTTATCTCCGAGGTTAAAGCTGGAACTCCCGGTGTTGTTTCTGGGGTTGAGGTTGAAACTTCCGGTGGTATTTCCAGGTTTAAGCTGGATGTCTTGGGGTTATCTCTGAGATGGTAATACTGAATATCCTAGGGTTATCTCTGGGATTGAACTTAGATGTCTTCCAAGGTTATCTCTGAAAGACGATTCTATCCTCCTGCAATGTTAGTAACAGGTATGCAAAAAAAATTTGAGTGTCTACAGATGCCCCTCTTTATCATATTCATGCAATGCAATGGCATGGATAGGATAAAGAATACTAGACACCTGAAATGTAGTAAGATAATCATGATGCAATGTGCAGCAGCATGATGCAAATGTATGTGGTTTGTTGGATTGTTCTCCAACATGGTGTGATGATTACCGGCTCCCCTTGACTTCTACCGGGATCAGGGTTATTTATGACCACCCTGGTAAACTATTTGGACGTGTGATCCAAAGTTACCACGAACTTCCAAGATGTTGACGTTGGGATTGTCACCGCAACCCTTAATCCTTCGTATAGACCTACAATGAAGATGTATCTCTCATGTACAAGAGACTTTGTGAGGAAGCGTTCTGTCTGTTGAGGATGTGTATAACATATTCCATCATCGGTCCTCCCCAATGAGGATTCTTTGTTGGAGTTACTGCCAATAGTCTGTGTTGTCAGGATTGCCTGACCCTCGCTGAAATGTACATCAACGGATGAAATCCCTGCTGGGGATAAATGCCAAGGCTACTTGACCTTTGTTGACGAATGCATCAACGAATGAAATCATTGGATGGCTTCCGATGCTTCGAAGGGTTTACTTGCCATCAGCTGAAGTAACGTTAAGGTTGCTTGATCTTCGTTGACATGTGCATCAACGGCTGGAAACACGTGATACCCCCGCCGGGGAATCTGCTTGATCTTCGTTGACTTGTGCATCAACGGTTGAAACTCATCAGATGGCTTCTGACGCTTCGCTGGATTTACTTGCCACCAGCTGAAGTTATGTCAAGGTTGTTTCACCTTCGTTGACATGTACATCAATGGATACAAATGCGTGATGCCCCCACTGGGGATTCTGAACATCAACAGATGACAACACGTGATACCCCCGCCGGGGTTTGTGAACTTCAGAATGCGTGATGCCTCCGCCGAGGATTGTGCATCAACAGATGCATATATGTGATACCCCCGCCGGGGAATCTGCTAGAGAATGACGACCCCAAACTGATGGCATTGGACCTTTGTGCAGTATTACCGAATGTGATCTATAACTACTGAGATCATCGGTATAGTATACCCTGTGTTTAGGCAAATACCAATGAATGATATGAAAGCCACAATCGGGCCCAGGAAAACTAGGATTTCAGGCTATTCTGCTTAATCGCGTAGCATTTTTTATCCCTAATTTGGCCTTTTCAGCTTGTGAGAACTCCTTTGCAACTCGAACTGGACCGAGCCGGAAGGGTGGGACCCATGTAGGGGACTTTGTTACTTGTTGGGCGGCTTTGCCCCATTTCCCTTTATTTTTACTGTACAGAGATGATGATGTAACTAGGAATGTATGTACTATTTTCCATTCTCTACATCATATTGTCATCTATTATTTGCCATGCATTTATCATGTTATGCATATGTATGTATGGCTAGAGATATTTAGCATTGACCCCTAGATGGTCTTATGATACGGCCTGCACAGATGTCTTCTTCAACAGTCAGCCGCATAGATCATACCCCACCAGTATTAGTGGCTTCCCGTCTGAGGTCGTGGTATGATAGTATGTCATCTACAGATAGGGTGACTGTAGATCATCTATTACAACATTCTATGACCCTCTTGATGTTTCTGGTTTTCGTAGGCTTTGTGGAGGGTATGCTGGAGCATTGGATACCGGAGAGATAGGTTTTTCGATTTGGTACCCAGGAGTTGACTCCTACTTTGGAGGAGTACGAGCGGTTGATGGCCTTTCCCTTAGACAGACCTTGCGCTCATTGGACAGCTAGACACGATATTTTGGGGATTATCCTCACCAGAGGATCAGTGGCATTTGGCCAGAGTGGATGTACTCGTGATGTGCATAGTGGCGTATGTATACATGCCACGGTATATGAACGAGATGGATATAGGTGCCATCATGGTAGTGAAAGCTCTCAGGGAGGGTCATACCATCATCCCGATGATCGTGGCGGAGACGTTGAAGTCGTTCACATTTTGCAGTACCTACCCTACAGGGGTCTTTTACAGGTAGTTCGGTCATGTTATACGTGTGCTTTATGTCACACTTGAGACCGATGGGCACTTTCTGTCGACACGGGTACTGTTTTACCCATAATATAGCTATGTCTTACTCCTTTCAGCCATCAGAGTGTACATACGCTATGTCGTGGTCGGTCTTCTAAGCAGGGATCAGAGATCCGTTTGGCATCCTACCATGTTCAGGGCTCAGCTCACCCTATAGCTTCATTACTCATGCTCCTGGCATGGATTATCTCCCTCTGACTGATTTGAAGGGCATAACTACCTACCACTCACTGGCCGTGATGTCACAGTTTGACCAGTTCCTGGACTTTCATCCTTTTGAGGGGGCGTTAGGTCAGCGTTTAGCTTCTCGCCACTTATCAGCAGATGACCGATCCCGGGTGTATGCTTGTTGGGATCAGCGGGAGATCGCTGCTTTTTCTGTTAGCCATCCGGGCTATTCGCTAGAGTATTCTGCGTGGATGGAGACAGAGACATCATCGGCTACGACAGTATCCACAATGCTGAGTATTAATTCAGATGGTGGAGAGCCCATGGAGGATATTGATTCCCAGACCGAGGAGGAGCCATTCACTAGGTTGCCAGCAGCTCTTTTAGATTCTCCCAGTACTAGCACTGTCGCGATCCAACATTCGGCACAGTACTTCGAGCAGAGTCTTCATCTGATGACCTTTGAGAGGGATTAAGCTAGAGCCTTGATGCTGACGGCTCTTGATGGGAGAGATGTCGCTCTATTAGAGAGAGACGACGCCTTAGCACATAGAGATACCACTATTGAGGAGCGGGATGAGGCCAGATCAGCCAGAGATGCCGTGATAGTTGAGCGGGATGTCACTATATCTTCTCGGGATGTAGCCATTACAGATAGTACCACAGTGAGGTCCCTTACTACTGGCATGATTGCAGAGATGAGTGCATATATTGATGAGTACAGTGTCACCATGCAGATGGCTATAGATCTGCTAGCTCGTATGGATACCCTTGTGTAGGAGACCACAACGTTACCTCCTTCTTCTGAGAGAGTTGCCATGTTAGGCTTGATAGCTCGCATATACACTGATTTGTAGATGAGCTTGTATTTTCCTGCACAGACTAGCTTAGTCATTTTGTCATGTACAGTTCATATTGTATATATCAAACAACACTATATATAGCAAGGAAATATATTTTTGATCACTTCCCTTTTAGTTATGCCTTGTTGCTTGCTTGATATTTGGCTTTTCTTCAGGACTTGTGATCTAGATGTATTCTGAATTCCTCCTTGATGGATGGACATTAAGTTGTCTCAGGATATTTCATAATGGATCGTTGATCTGTGTGTTTTCCCTACCATTTTTGGTGTCTTGGGACTGGTTTCTTTATGAAAATGTGGAGAGGAGATTGACTTTCCTTTTCGAGATCGACCACACCACAGATGGTCACCAGTACTCCTATTTAAGAAGAGCCCAGTTAGTTCCATCTCTTATGGATTTGTGTTTTCCTTTGAGAAACAACCGTAGCTTAGATGGTCACCGATCCTCCCATTTAGGGGGAGGTCAGGTAGTTCCATCCCTTTGGTCTAAAGCTGATGAAATGTGACGGATTGAAGATTGATCTCAGTACCGCTGACAAGTATTTGTGTTTTGGTAAGGGGTTAGATTGAACCATGACTAGCAATCTACGTACTCCTGTTGAAGAGGAGATCAGGTCTGCGTAGTTCGAACCTGATGTAAGAGGTTCAACACTGTATGTGGCAAAAAGATTGTAGGAATGTGTTTGTTGAGAAGGGTGTAGAAATGTTTTTATTTTTTTTTTGTTTTATTGCTACCGGACCATATGAAATATGGTTACCTACGTACTCCCGTGTATCAAGGAGATCAGGTCGGCGTAGTTCGCCCTATGTTCATGACGGTTTGCAGCTAATGAAAAGTTTGATGCCATGTTCAGGATAAACTGCGAGTGAGAAAGTTTAATCCCATGTACATGACAAACTACGGGTGTGAAAAGTTTTATCCCTAGTGGGGTAAAGCTGCAGGAATGAAAGGTTAAATCCCTGGTAGGATAACCGAAGTTGAGTAAGGGTTCAAAACCAAGTGAAGAGAAAAGGATCTGGCAATTTAGAACCAGGCTGCTGGTTAGAAAATGTATGTCCCTGATGGAGCAGATGAGTGTGAAGAAAAGTTGTATGTAGTGAAGGGTTAGAAAACCTGAAATGACTGGGGATCTGGTGATCCAAAACCAGGATGTTTGCTTGATGGTAACCTCAGACATAGTACCATTTCACGGTATCCAAGTTGATAAGTTGTGGAAATTAATTGCCATCCATTTCCTGTAACCTAAGAGCACCTCCAGTCAATACCTCCTTGAAAATAAATGGGCCTTCCTAGTTTGGGGCAAATTTTCCCTTAGACTGATCTTGGTTGTCAATGATCTTCTTCAAAACCAAGTCGTGTTGTTTAAACTGCCATAGCCGGACTATTCTGTTGTAGGACCTGGTGATCCTTTATTGATATAACTGACCGTGGAAGATAGCACCGACTCACATTTCATCTATTAGAGATAATTGGTGATACCTATCTCGTACCCATTGGTCTTCATTCAGCTGAGCGTCTATCAACACTCTAAGGGATTCTATTTCCACCTCTAGGGGGAGCACAACTTCCATCCCATAGGTTAATGCATAGGAGCTTACCCCAGTGGAAGTGCGCATTAATGTTCTATAGGCTAACAAAGTCAGAGGCAATAAGTGAGGCCAGCCTTTGTGGTTGGCAGACATCTTCTGCTTGATCTTCTTGATGTTTTTGTTAACCGCTTCAGCAGCACCATTCATCTTTGGACGGTAGACAACATAGTTGAGATGTTTGATGTGGAATTTACTGCACAACTCCTCCATCATTTTGTTATTGAGGTTCTTAGCATTGTCTGATACAATTACCTCTAGTTATCCATATCGACAAATGACATTGTTTTTGATGAAAGCAATGATGACTTCTTTGGTAACTCTGGGGAAGGAGGCTGCTTCTACCCACTTGGTAAAGTAGTCGATCATGGTGAAGATAAACCGATGCCCATTACTGGCTTTAGGCTCGATGGGCCCGATCACGTCCATTCCCCACATTAAGAAGGGCCAAGGTGAAGTCATATTGTGGAGCTCCCTCGGAGGGGCATGGGTAGCATTCCCATGAATCTAGCATTGATAACATCTCCTGACGTGATCTTTACAGTCAGCCTTGAGAGAGAGCCAGTAATGCCCTGTTCTGAGGATCTTCTTTACAAGTAGGGGGCCGCTAATGTGTGGGCCACATACTCCACCATGGATCTCATCCATGAGCCTCTGAGCTTGGTCCTGGTCTAGACATCTGAGGAGACCTAATCCTAAATCTCTTTTGTAGAGTGCATCCTCGCTCAGGTAGAATTTCATAGCCAATCGATGGATCCACTTTCTTTCAGTCGAGCTCGCCTCAGCGAGTGTAGATCCATCTTGTAAGTACTCATTGATATGCTGATACCAAGGGTGTTGGATGGGAGGTAGTTCATCTGATACTTCTACAATGTAGTTCCCATAGGCTGGTGCCTATTGTTGGGCAACTGCGAGGGTTGGCATGTCTTCCTTATCATGTAAGTTGATCAAGGAGGCCAAGGTTGCTAGTGCATCTGCAAAATCATTCCTATTCTAAGGACGGTGGAGGAAGGATATTTCTTAAAACTCTAAAGCCATCTGTAGAACTTGCCGATGGTAAGGCAACAAATGTAGACCTTTGGTGTGATAGATTCTTGTGGTTTATCTGATTACCAATTCGAAATCTCCAAAGATAGTTAACTGTCTGATGCCCATTGATCAGGCAAGTTTTAGCCCCATGATACAACCTTCATACTCAACTGTGTTGTTGGTGTTTACAAACTATAATTTAACGGCGACGAGATGCTGCTCCCCCGTAACGGATACTAGAACTGCTCCCGTTCCAGACCCTTCCATATTTATATCTCCATTAAAATACATCTTCCATGACTGGCGTGCATTGTACTGATGGTATTGCTGAACTGACATTGCCCCTTCATTCGGGAAGTATGTCTCCAAGGGTTTGAAATCCCCTGAAGGTGCGGCTGTCAGTTGATCCACAATTCCTTGTCCTTTAATGGACTTTTGCGTCACGTAGACAATGTCAAATTGTTGTAGGATCAATAGCCATCTAGACAGTCGGCAGTTCAACATGGGTTTACTGAACACATACTTGAGAGGATCCACGCGGGATATGAGATGGGTTGTGTGACCATGGAGGTAATACTGTAACCTCATGGAAGCCCATGCTAAAGCATAACACGTCTTCTCAATCAGAGTGTACTAGTGTTCACTGCTGCTGAATCTTTTGCTGAGGAAGTAGATAGCTCGCTCTTGGCCTCTATCGTCTTTCTGTCCCAGCAAGCAACCCATGGCATTGTCACTTATGGACAGGTACATGAACAGGGGAACATCATCCCTAGGAGGTACCAAAACAGGAGCTTCGACTAGCTTCTATTTGATTGTAAGGAAGGCCTTCTGGCACTCATCATTCCATTTCATTGTGGAGTTCTTCCTTAACAACTTAAAAATAGGCTCACAAGTTGCTGTGAGTTGGGAGATGAACCTGCTAATGAAGTTGATTCTTCCCAAAAATCCTTGTATTTCCTTCTCTGACCGAGGAATGGGAATTTCCGTGATGGCCTAGATTTTTGAAGGATCCAGCTCAATCCCTATGCGGCTGACTAGGAATCCTAGCAACTTGCTTGATTTAACGCCAAAGGCGCACTTGGCTGGATTCAACTTCAAGTTGTACTTACACAACCTGTTGAAGAGCTTTTTGAGATGATCTAGGTGGTCTTCCTCCCTCCGAGACTTGACAATGATGTCATCCATATAGATCTCTATCTCCTTATGCATTAGATCGTGAAAAAGAGCCATCATGGCTCACTAGTAGGTAGCTCCTGCATTGATGAGGCCGAATGAAAACTATTTATAACAAAAGGTTCCCCAAGGAGTCATGAATGTAGTTTTCTCAAGATCCTCCTCAGCAACCATAATCTAATGGTACCCTGCGAAGCAATCAGTAAAGGAGTACATGTCATATTGAGCAGTATTGTCAATGAGAATGTGGATAAATGGCACGGGAAATCTATCTTTAAGGCAAGCTTTATTCAGATCTCGATAATCCATGCAAACTCGCACCTTTCCTCCTGGTTTAGGCACAAGGACTATGCTTGATAGCCATTCAGGGTATGTAGACACCATGATGATGCCTGCTTGAAATTGTTTCACAATTTCTTCTTTAACCTTTAAACTCCACTCAGGTTTTAATCGGTTGAGTTTCTGCCTGACTGGCTTGAATCCCTCTTTGATGGGGAGGCGATGAATGACAATGTCAGTGGAAAAACCCACCATGTCTTCATGAGACCATGCAAACACATCCTAGACCTGGGTTAATAGTGTAACCATGTCATTCCTTTGGTTTGGAGTGAGGCCTGTACCAATCTGGATTAGTTTAGGGCTTTTTAAGGTTCCGAGATTGAAGGAAGTGGTTTGATCAAGGTTGGGTTTAGGTTTGTCTTCGACCCATTCTTTGATCTCCTGAGGTATCTCAATGTCTCCTTGTATTTCCATCAAGTCTAAGTCCAACTTTTCATCAAAGTTACAATCCATGTGGAGAAAAGGCACCTCATTAGCAAGTATAGGAACATCTAAATTTAGAGTCCTGAAACAAAATATACTTTTACTTAATATATATGAAACTGTTCAATCATACAAAGCGTTAGCATGTACTGATAATACAACTGCTAATACTATACAGAAAAGTAAGCAGTTATTATTATCTACAGGGCAGAAGGAGTTTTTGCCCGTTTTACCGTTGTCAACCAATGAAAGGAGTGCTGCTCCAATTGTCAAGGGTGAAGTCTTGATGGACTGCAGTGATGGAGGGGTTGTCATCGTCCTCCTTC
This sequence comes from Panax notoginseng, assembly GCA_016801055.1. NCBI lineage: Eukaryota > Viridiplantae > Streptophyta > Magnoliopsida > Apiales > Araliaceae > Panax > Panax notoginseng. The sequence continues at coordinate 100,894,235 of CM029013.1, forward strand.
TCCTGAATGATGACCATTACGTCTGGGCAATCATCGTCTGGGGTGTATCTATTTGTTTGTTCATCATGGACAATGATGTGTATGTTTGACATCATCCGGGCGATGTCCTGTTTACGTCTCTGTTCCTCTTTTTTCACTTTTGGATATGGAACTAGGACTTCTTTCTCCTTTACCGGTATCTGTGACGCCCCCAAAATACGTATACATCACCCATCTTGAATCGCCAAATACATGGTACAAAATTCAAATACAACTTAATTATACAACAGTCGTGTAAAATACGATAGAACATAATCTAAGAGTTTTAATAAGAATATTGTCATCTAGACAATATCCACACTCAATGGAGTCCTCATTGCATTTATTGTCAGACTATTTAACAGAATAGTGAGGACTACTAATGCTATCATCTAGACCGTCACTCCGTTTCCCGACTAGTCCCGGCTACGTTCTCATTTCTTGAAGAGAACAGTGAAAGAAAGGGTGAGCTCAACTAGCCCAGTAAGAAATATTATGACTAAGATAATGCAGAATAAATTATCATTAGCCTTCAACAATGTTAAACTGATAGAATATAATAGACAACAAGTTTAACTACAGCGGAATAAGCAATCTATTAGAAGAGTCAAGTAGAGCATGATATCTACTATCTTCTATGATTTAAAAAGTTTTTCATCAACTTTATCGCTGAGACTCAGCTTAATAAATAATATCGAATCCTCCCTGCATCACGGCCAAGGATATTCATGTAATCATCAATGATCATGATTATACCGAATAATCCCTGGTCATAATCATAGCAACAGCTGTCCGTCAATGAACTACATGTCAATGAGGACTTTTACCACATCATTCGTCAAATTACGATCATGATTATACCGAATAATCCCTGGTCATAATCATACCAAGTCCATCTATATACGTAAGCCAAAGATGACTTTAATCACAATATAAGCATAAGGATGATGACAATTCAATAAAACAAGTTCAAGATAAATTTTAAAGATTTATAATTTCAATTTATCCAGAAATCAATAACGCCCAAATTGTCAACATGATACTGCTTGATGGAGTAAAATTCAAGAATGCTCAGAAGAATATTTTCATGAAAAGATATTGGATGAAGCGTATATATCAAGGATATTCCACTAATTTCATGGAGTATAGAAGCTAAAACTTTAACCAACTAAGTATAATAGAATATATGAAACCGCAAATAGATTTTTGCCCGCCATGCGGTAATCCATGTAGACAGATCATTTTCACAATTTAATAAGGAATGAATACGAAGGATCATTCACCATGCATGCGGTAATCCACATAGACAGGTTATTCCAACAGAATAATAAAGAATGGAATAACAGAAGAATTTACCAGGCGTGCGTAATCCGCACAGATAGGTTATTCCCACAGAATGATAAAGAATGGAACCAGGTCATGCGTAACCCGCACAGACAGGATATTCCAACAGAATAATAAAGAATGGAACCAGGTCATGCGTAATCCCCATAGACAGGATATTCGAACAGAATAATAATGAATGGAATAACAACATAATTCACCAGGCATCCGATAGACCGCACAGACAGGTTATTCCAACAGAATAATAAAGAATGGAAAAATAGGAGAATTTCACTATGTATGCGATACTTCGCATAGATAGGTTATTCCAATATAATAATAAAGAATGGAATAACAACCCTTACGAGTATTGAAAAAATGTAACTCTCTTCATGAATACGAAGGAATAATACCCCTTACCTTAGAAAAATTGGATACAGAAATAGTGAGGTAGCAGACTTCTCTTCTTCTTTTTCTCTATAATAATTGCTCTATAGCTTTTGTGAATTGGTGAGAAATGAAGGAAGAACGAGCTTCTATTTATAGGAAAATATAGTTTCGATAATTGCACGTTTTGGGGCTCAAAATATTATAGTATAATACCTTCCCCTTTTTTTTCATTTTTAATTTAGTCCTGCAAGTATTATCAAACTTGCACCACCTCCCCTAATAGTAAATAATGTGAATTAATAGTAAATCATGTGAATCAATAGTTCTAGACATGTGAAAATACGAATTATATTATAGTACCTCCATCTATACCTCCATTTTTAACTTAGTCATGCAAGTATTACCAATCTTGCACCACCACCCCTAATAGTACAAGAATGTGAATCAATAGTACACATATGTGAACAAATAGTTATAACCATGTGAATTAATAGCAATTAATTGCTCATTTATCCGATTAATTACTCGATTGGTTAGTATAACTTCCAGACATCAATTAATATCGAAATAAATATCGATTTCCACTAACACTAATAATTTCCACATAATAGAACTATCAATTTCATCTTTAATCAACACGAACTTATTCATCATTAATATCATAACTCATAATATTTAACAACCAGATCATTCCTAGGAAAGAGGGGGATTTTTGATAAGAATTTCTCCTTATTGGCGCGCAATTAGGTGACCAAACCTCTCATTGACAGAACTTTTTAGACATTGTCAATATTGTAAATAATAATCTAAATAACTTTGTCATCTCAATTATTGATTTAATAATATAAAATATTATGTAGATGATACTGTGACAATAATTGAATCAATAATATGAGAGATATGACGCAGCAATTACTGTAGCAATAATTGAGTATAACTAAGTGACTTCTCACGTAAGCATCAATAATCAATACCGTGTGCTACTATGCAACCATGCGTATTACTGTACTTTTACTACCGGGTAGTTCAACTGTTTTAACGGTAACACCTTCGCCGTTATTTTTATAAAAGGATAATTTTATCGTTTTCTAACTACTACAATACTTCCGTTGTGGGGTCTACAAATGATTGTGCCGTCGTACGAATATTTCCTGTTAAAACGAATATTCCCCGACCAATCGAATATTATATAACCACTTGCTTACTTTGCAAAATTTGTAAATATTATCCACAACTATAACATTATATCAAATCCACACCATAATATTCAAAAATATATTTCGAGAAAATTATTTTTTATTCATAAAAGTTGGGGTCTTACAACCTCCCATTCTTATAAAATTTCGTCCTCGAAATTAGGGTACGTACCTGGTATATCGAAGAGGTAAGGATATCTTGACTTCATCTCAGATTCTAACTCCCAGGTCATTTCTTCCACATCGTGGTTTCTCCACAACACTTTAACTTGAGGTATAACCTTGGAGCGTAGAATATAATCCTTCTTATCCAAGATTTTAACAGGTAACTCTTCATACATTAAATCTTCCTCTATCACGTCTGGTTCTAGTTCAATAATGTGGTTCGGGTCTTTCACATATTTACGTAACATAGATATGTAAAAAACGTTATGAACACGAGACATACTTGGCGATAAAGCTAGTCTATTGGCCACAGTTCCTACTCGATCGAGGATTATAAATGGGCCAATGAATCGAGGATTGAGCTTTTCTCTCTTTTCAAATCTTGTAACTCCTTTCCATGGAGCAACACGTAACAACACATGATCTCTAATATTGAATTCCACGTCCTTTCGATGAAGACCAGCATAACTCTTTTATCGATCTTGTGAGGTTTTTATACGTAGTCGGATCGTTTGAATCTTTTCCGTAGTCATACGTACCAAATTCGGTCCTAATAACGTTACTTCATCCACCTCATCCCAGCATACTGGAGAACGACATTTTCTTCCATACAATGCCTCAAATGGAGCCATGCCAATACTTGTTTGATAACTATTATTGTAGGAAAACTCCACCAATGGTAAGAACTTGTCCCAACTTCCCTTGAAGTCAAGGACACATAGTCTTAATAAATCTTCAAAAGTTTGAATAGCCTTTTTCGACTGTCCGTCCGTTTGAGGATGATATGCCGAACTAAATCGTAAATTCGTGCCCATAGCTTTTTACAAACTAACCCAAAATCTTGAAATGAATCTTGGGTCTTGATCAAAAACTATGGATACTGGCATACCATGCAATCTTACAATCTCGTTTATGTACATACGAGCAAGACGTTCAGGTGTATAAGTTTCTCGTATCGGTAAGAAATGACCAGACTTGGTCAATCTATCAACAATGACCCAAATCGCATCTATGTCTTGAGAAACCTTGGGAAGACCAGTAATGAAATCCATGGTAATGTGCTCCCACTTTCATTCTAGAATTTCAAGTGGTTGCAATGAACCTTTTGGCACTTGATGCTCCGCCTTGACTCGTTGACAAGCTAGACACCTTGAGATAAACCCCGCTATCTCTCTCTTCATATTGCTCCACCAAAATGTATGTTGAAGATCACGATACATTTTGGTACTCCTAGGATGGATTGCAAACGGTGTGTAGTGCACCTCCATCATGATTTTATACTTCATGTCAGAATCGTTAGGAACACAAAGTCTAGAGTTGATTCGAAGAATTCCTTCTTCATCGATTCTTGCTTCTGGAATAACACCTTCTTGCACTTTCTTCCTCATACGCATCAGCTCCAGGTCTGTAGCTTGAGCAGCTTTAACTTTATCGATTAAAGTCGGTTCTACTCGTATATTCGCCATCATCACATGGGTCCCTGGAGTCTTTAACTCTATCTCCATCCTTCGTAAGTCATATAAAATGGGCCTTTGCATTGATAATATCGTACTCGTACCCGCATATGATCTCCTACTCAATGCGTCAGCTAATATGTTCACTTTTCCACTATGGTATAGGATAGTATGATCATAATCTTTCAACAGCTCTAGCCATCGTCGTTACTGCATGTTGAGTTCCTTTTGAGTGAAGAAATATTTGAGGCTTTTATAATCCGTATAGATTTCCACTTTCTCTCTATATAGGTAATGCCTCAAAATCTTAAGCACAAAAACGACTGCTGCCAACTCTAGATCATGAGTAGGATAATTCCTCTCATATTCTTTGAGTTGTCGTGAGGTATAAGCTATGACTTTCCCATGTTGCATGAGAACACAACCTAACCCTTTGCCTGGAGCATCACTGTAGATGACAAATCCCTTTGAGCCAGATGGTATTGTCAGAACAGGTGCTGAAATGAGTTTTCTCTTAAGTTCTTGAAAACTCTTCTCACATTCCTCGCTCCAACCGAACTTTGTATCTTTTCGAGTCATCTAAGTTAATGGAGTAGCGATTTGAGAAAATCCTTCTGCGAATCTTCGATAATAACTAGCTAAGCCGAGAAAGCTACGTACTTCGGTCATTGAATTTAGTTGCTCCTAGGTTTGAATTGCTTCAATCTTCACTAGGTCAACAGATATTCCATGATTTGATATCACATGCCCAAGGAATACAACTTCCTCAAGCCAGAACTCATATTTCTTCAACTTGGCATAAAGTTTGTTTTCACGAAGCTTTTGAAGTATCAGCCTCAAGTGTTGCTCATGGTCTTCACGGCTTTTGGAGTATACGAGGATGTCATCAATAAAGAAGACCACAAAGTGATCCAAATATTCCTTGAATACTCGGTTCATCATGTCCATGAAGGCAGCATAAGCATTAGTCAATCCAAAAGACATGACTAGGAATTCATAATGCCCGTATCGAGTTCTGAAATCAGTCTTTGGAATGTCATCAGTTTTAATCTTCAATTGATGATATTAGGAACGAAGATCAATCTTTGAAAAGAATTTGGCTCCTTGCAACTGGTCAAACAGGTCATTAATACGAGGCAATGGGCACCTATTTTTGATGGTGACATGATTTAACTCCCGATAATCAATACAAAGTCGCATACTGCCATCTTTCTTCTTCGCGAATAGAACAGGAGCACCCCAAGGAGACGTACTAGGACGAATGAAACCGATGTCTAACGATTCTTGTAGTTGGTTTTTTAACTCCTGAAGTTCAATAGGAGTCATTCGATATGGGGCTTTGGAAATGGGTTTTGTACCGGATTCAAGGTCGTTAAAAAAATTCAATTTCACGCTCTAGGGGTAGGCCAGGAAGTTCTTCAGGGAATACGTCAGAAAATTTATTAACAATAGAAATATCATTCAAATCTGACGTATTTTTACTTAAATCCGTGATATGGGCTAAGAAAGCTTGACATCCGTTTTTTAATACATGAATAGCTTTATGGCTTGATATGATAGTGACTGATTTTAGTGGTTTGGTTGCTTGAATTCTCATAATAGGTTAATTAGGAATATGAAAGCCAAAAACCTTATGAAAACAATCGATTTTAGTATGATGAGTAGTTAACCAATCAATCCCTAAAATCACATCAAATGCACGTATTTTCAAAGAAATAAGACCGACAGGTAACATGCGGTTACCGATTTGAATAAAATAAGACTTATAAATAGTGGATGTAATGAAGGTTTCTCCCAACGAAGTTTCAACCATTAAGTCAAAGTCTAATTTCTCCGGAGTCAAATTTAAACGTTGAGCGCAAGTAGGAGAAATAAAAGAATGGGTAGAACCGATATCAAATAAAGTATAAACTTCGCTAGAGTTTATGATTAGCTTACCCGTGATCACCTCATTCGGATTCCTCAATTTTTGGGAGGTTACGACAAACGCTCTCCCTTGAACTACCGGTTTTGTCTTGTCTGGGACACCCTTTGATGCCTCCATCCCATCTGGACTTGACTTTGGTGCTCGACAAAATCGGGCTAGGTGACATTCTTTTCCATAATTGTAACATGCTTTGGATTGCACCACGTAGTTTGGACTGATATGTCCCTCCCCTCTGCATTTGAAACATACGACTGGCGGTCGTTCTCCTTCCTTAACAATAGGTGCTGGTGCTGACGTCTTTCCATCATTGTCAAATCTCCTCTTCTTGAAATGTCCACTCTTATTGTCATGGCCATGATTACCACCGAAGTGATTAACATTTCTAGCATGTTGATTCCCTCCACGCCTGTTGTCACCGCTTCGATGACTGCTACCACTGGTATTATCATTTTGTCGGCTGCTCTCTCTTGGTTGGGTTGACTCGTTATCGCGCTCCAATTACTGAGCCCTATTTACAACATCTGAAAACAAACACAGTTTGTGAGAAATTAAGTATTAGCGTATCTCAGGTTTCAAACCTCTTAGAAACATCCATGTCATTCTCTCCTCGTTATCAACTAAGTGGGACGTAAATTAAGACAACTCGACAAACTTAGCTTCGTACTGCGCCACAGCCATATTGTTTTGCTCAAGCTTGATGAACTTTACCTCTTTCATGTGACGAATACTTTCAGGAAAGTACTTGTCGTTGAACAGCTCTTGGAACTCCTCCCAAGATATCTTCAGTGCGGTAGGTTGAGTACGCTTTACAGATTCCCACCAGTAATCTGCCTCTGCTCGCAATATGAAGGTGGCAAAGGGATCCTTTTGCTCCTTGGAGCATCCCAAGACATCAAATATCTTATTGATCTGCTTTATCCACGTCTCCGCCTTAAGTGGTTTTGGCTCTCCAAAAAACTCCAGTGGTCCCAGATCCCTGAACTGCTTAGCGGTGACCATCCGAGAGTTGTCAGTGTTTCCACCTGTATTTTGGACGGCAGCCGCTCTCACCTGATGTTGGATGAATTGCATAAAGCCTCTGAACATCCCATCGTTCACCATTTCATCAGTGTTATTGTTTGCATGAGGATTATTGTCTTCCTGTTGCACATTACCCTGGGTATTGATCGTTGGTGACTCAACGGTCTCATGTGCTTCATTGCTTATCTCAACATTTTTGGATGCCATTTTTAAATACTGCCACAAAACAATGGTTAATTAACATATCACATATTATCCCTATACTCTGACCGACCAATTAAATACCAAATAAACTTAGGTAGATCATACTAGCGAAGGAATTCCCTGTCTCTCCCCTTCCAGTTCTTGTCTCACATCTCAGCGAGGGATCATATCCCTAAGCTTTGATACCAACTGTGACGCCCCCAAAATAGGTATACATCACCCATCTTGAGTCGCCAAATATATGGTACAAAATTCAAATACAACTTAATTATACAACAGTCGTGTAAAATACGACAAAACATAATCTAAGAGTTTTAATAAGAATATTGTCATGTAGACAATATCCACACTCAATGGAGTCCTCATTATATTTGTTGTCACACTATTTAACAGAATAGTGAGGACTACTAATGCTATCATCTAGACCGTCACTCCGTTCCCCGACTAGTCCCGGCTACGTTCTCATTTCCTGAAAAGAACAGTGAAAGAAAGGGTGAGCTCAAGTAGCCCAGTAAGAAATATTATAACTAAGATAATGCAGAAAAAATTATCATTAGCCTTCAACAATGTTAAACTAATAAAATATAATAGACAACAAGTTTAACTGCATCGGAATAAGCAATCCATTAGAAGAGGCAAATAGAGCATGATATCTACTATCTTCTATGATTTAAAAAGTTTTTCATCAACTTTATCGCTGAGACTCAACTTAATATATAAAATCGAATCCTTCCTACATCACGGCCAAGGATATTCATGTAATCATCAATGGTAATGATTATACCGAATAATCACTGGTCATAATCATACCAACAGCTGTTCATCAATGAACTACATGTCAATGATGACTTTTACCACATCATTCGTCACATTACGGTCATGATTATACCGAAAAATCTCTGGTCATAATCATACCAAGTCCATCTATGCACGTAAGCCAAAGATGACTTTAATCACAATATAAGCATGAGGATGATGATAATTCAATAAAACAAGTTCAAGATAAATTTTAAACATTTATAATTTTAATTTATCCAGAAATCAATAACGTCTAAATTGTCAACATGATACTGCTTTGTGGAGTAAAATTCAAGAATGCTCAGAAGAATATTTTCATGAAAAGATACTGGATGAAGCGCATATATCAAGGATATTCCACTAATTTCATGGAGTATAGAAGCTAAAACTTTAACCAACTGAGTATAATAGAATATATGAAACCGCAAATGAATTTTTGCCCGCCATGTGGTAATCCACGTAGACAGATCATTTTCACAATTTAATAAGGAATGAATACGAGGATCATTCACCATGCATGCGGTAATCCTTATAGACGGGTTATTCCAACATAATAATAAAGAATGGAATAACAGAAGAATTCACTAGGCGTGCGTAATCCGCATAGACAGGTTATTCCCACATAATGATAAAGAATGGAACCAGGTCATGCGTAACCCGCACAGACAGGATATTCCAACAGAATAATAAAGAATGAAACCATGTCATGTGTAATCCGCACAGACAGGATATTTCAACAGAATAATAAAGAATGGAGTAACAACAGAATTCACCAGGCATGTGATAGACCGCATAGGCAGGTTATTCCAACAGAATAATAAAGAATGGAATAACAGAAGAATTTCACCATGTATGCGGTACTTCGCATAGACAGGTTATTCCAACATAATAATAAAGAATGGAATAACAACCCTTACGAGTATTGAAAGAAAATAACTCTCTTCATGAATACGAAGGAATAATACCCCTTTACCTTAGAAAAACTAAATACTGAAATAGTGAGGTAGCAGACTTCTCTTCTTCTTTTTCTCTATAATAATTGCTCTATAGCTTTTGTGAATTGGTGAGAAATGAAGGAAGAATGAGCTTCTGTTTATAGGAAAATATAGTTTCGATAATTGCACGTTTTGGGGCTCGAAATATTATAGTATAATACCTTCCTCTTTTTCTTCATTTTTAATTTAGTCCTGCAAGTATTATCAAACTTGCACCACCTCCCCTAATAGTAAATAATGTGAATTAATAGTAAATCATGTGAATCAATAGTTCTAGACATCTGAAAATACGAATTACAGTATAGTACCTTCATCTATACCTCTATTTTTAACTTAGTCATGCAAGTATAATCACTCTTGCACCACCATCCCTACTAGTATAAGAATGTGAATCAATAGTACACACATGTGAACAAATAGTTATAATCATGTGAATTAATAGCAATTAATTGTTCATTTATCTGATTAATTACCCGATTGGATAGTATAACTTCCAAACATCAATTAATATCGAAATAAATGTCGATTTCCACTAACACTAATAATTCTCAGACAATAGAACTATCAATTTTATCTTTAATCAACACGAACTTATTCATCATTAATATCAGAACTCACAATATTTAACAACCAGATCATTCCCAGGAAAGAGGGGGCTTTCCGATAAGGATTTCTCTTTATTGGCGCGCTATTAGGTGACCAAACCTCTCATTGACAGAACTTTCTAGACATTGTCAATATTGTAAATAATAATATGAATAACTTTGTCGTCTCAATTATTGATTTAATAACATAAAATATTATGCAGATGATATTGTGACAATAATTGAATCAATAATATGAGAGATATGATGCAGCAATTACTGTAGCAATAATTGAGTATAACTAAGTGACTTCTCACGTAAGCATCAATAATCAATACCGTGTGCTACTATGCAACCATGCGTATTACTGTACTTTTACTACCGGGTAGTTCAACAGTTTTAACGGTAACACCTTCGCCGTTATTTTTTTAAAAAGATAATTCTGTCGTTTTCTAACTACGACAATACTTCCGTTGTGGGGTCCACCAATGATTGTGTTGTCATACGAATATTTCCTGTTAAAATGAATATTTTCTGACCAATCAAATATTATATAACCACTTGCTTACTTTGCAAAATTTGTAAATATTAACCACAACTATAATATTATATCAAATCCACACCATAATATTCAAAAATATATTTCGAGAAAATTATTCTTTATTCATAAAAGTTGGAGTCTTATAGTATCGGTTTAGGAAATAACATGGCCATTACATGGGCCGGCACCTTTACCGGAGACCATACAGGCTCGGGAACTGTAGGTAGAGATAATCATCGTGTGGCTAAAGTTAAAGGAATCTGTTTGTGCTTATGAGGATTCCTGCGACTGGAACTAGCAGTATAGCCTAGTCCGGATATCCCTATTTGACTGGGAACTTGGATGGGACGCTTGATGCCCTTATTATCTTTGCCGAACCCCTGTCCAGGTTGGTATCTCAACGACATCATTTCTTGAGTGGCCGACATTACTTCGACAAAAATCTGGGGTATGAGAGGTGGCGCCCCAACAGGATGGTAGTGAGTGTTGTTCACCTCTAGGGCATGAAAACTGATCGGCTCAACTTTTGAATTAAAGCTGATGAGCAGTATGTCACCTTGTTCAGGACATTCCGACTCAGCGTTGATAGTGACTAGGTTGTTGTTGATAATGTATTCAAGTTGTTGGTGAAAAGTGGAGGGGACTGCCCCGGCCATGTGAATCCACGGTCTTCCTAGAAGCAAGTTGTATCTTGTATCTATTTTGAGAACGTGAAAAGATACGCAGAATATATGTGGACCAATCTCTACTGGCAGCTCAATCTCTTTGACAAAGTTTTGTCAGGATCCATCAAAAGCTTTAATAACCGTATGGCTATTTCGGATCCGATTGAGATTGATGTTGATCTTCACCAATGTGGCATAAGGACATATATTCAGAGATGAGCCTCCATCTATCAAAACTCCTCCCACCATACATCTAGAGGACAAAACTGTAATGTGCAACGGCTTGCAATGACCGGTCCCTTCGAGAGGTATATCGCCATCAGTGAAAGATATCACATTGTTTTTAAAAATGTGATCTACCAGATGCTGGAATTTCTCAACATCTATTGACTTAGCGTGTTGGGCTTCTTCCATAACCCTGAGCAATATCTTCTTGTGATCTTCAGAAGAAAACACTAAGTCCGGCATGGAAACTTTACGTGGAGCTTTTCTTAAGCTTAAAACCACCTCGACTTCCTTATGGCCCATAGTACAGAGAAATTCGTTCACTTTCTCCTTGGGAATCTTCCTCTTTAACTTGATGGTAGGCTTCATCACCCGTTGGGGAAGATACAATAGATTATCCTTCGACACTGCAACAGTTATGTGCGATGTGGATCCTTCATCCCCTCCATAACTCTATGGAACTTTCTGTAGGCTGACAATAGGATATTGTGTTCTGAATGGTAAGATAATTAACTTCTTTGAGTTGAATTGTTTGGATTATATGTGAGGGAGTAGCTGCATCTGTCTCATCAGATATGACTGCAACGACTTCCTTCCACTTTATAGGAAACACATCCTCACTTTCCAGTACTGCTGCATCATTGTCTGCCATCTGCAGGACACCGCTGTCAATTAAATTCTGAATAAGGTGGCAGAGTGCCCATCATTCTTCTATGCTGTGGCCGCGAGATTGAGAGTGACAATGGCACACTCCATTGAAATCAAACAGTCTTGAATGCGGGCTGATTGGAGGTAGCAGAGTTGTGATTCTTCCTTCATTTATCAGCATCTGCAGTATTTCTTCCATCGGTTGTCCTACGTATGTAAATTCCCTTTTGTGGGTAAAATCCCGACGGGCTTTAGCACTTGCTCTTTTTGTAATTTTATCCCCCAGTGTTTCCTTTTCTGGATTATGTGATGGAGTGTTCGTAACAATAGGGAGGAGACTGTCATGCTCCTGACTAAATAATTGGCGTGTGACTTGGTGCTGATGGACCACCAGTTCTGCCAATTGGTTAAGTTACTCACGCATAGCATTCATTTTCTGTTCCATTATGAACTGGAACTTTACATAGTCCCATTTTTCAGCACCATCTTTGCTAGTCTAGGAAGATCCACTATTAAAATTGTAACTCTGTCCATTACACCAATTAAGCATATTGACCTCTTCTTTTTTGTGTTGAGGAAGAGGGTTGTCTTGCACATTGGGTTGATCAGGCTCGATGACCATAATCTCACCGCTATCGATCAAATCTTGGATCTTGTGTTTTAAGGTCCAGCAATCTTGAGTTTGATGTCCCGGTGCCCCGTCATGATAAGCACATTTCTGAGTAGCATTAAAACCCCTCCCATTCGGGTTGGCTGGTGGAAGAAGATGTGTAATTTTCTTCTGAGTAGTCAGAAGATTGAGAATGTTCTCGAGTGAGTCCCCCAGGGGTGTGAACACTCGAGTGCGTCTGACTTCTCCACCTTTAGGTAATGGAGGGTTTGAAGACTGTGCTTGAAAGGGAGTGTAATTTCTCCTTTGGATAGGCATATTCTGACTGCCTTTCTGACCTTGGAGTATCAATGAAACATCCTCCTCTTTCTTTTCATGGACCCTCCGGGGGTTGTTTCCATAATTTCCAGATTGGGTGTGTTCTGCAACAGCTTTAAGGGCAGCTAGGTCTTGAATTTTTTTGGACTTTAATCCCATTTCAGCCATCTCCCCATGCTTAATCATTTTAGAGAATAGTTTGCCAATACCAGCTAAAACCCTCTCATAGAAAGGAGTTTCTTGTATGTCTATAAAGGTCATAACCATTTCTGACTCATTCATAGAGGGAACAACTTGAGCAGCAAGGTGCCTCCACCTTTGAGCATACTCTCTGAAAGATTCATTGGTTTGTTTCCTGACTTTAGTAATTTGGTACCGGTCAAGGGCCATCTGAGACTGGAAGCTGTACTGAGTGAGGAAGGCATGAGCTAGCTCCTCCCAGCTATGGATCTTTGAATTGTCTAATCTGGTATACCACGATCGAGCTTTTCTAGTTAGACTTTTCTGGAAGAGCTGCATTCTAAGCTTCTCATCCTCGACATAAGATCTGAGTTCTCCAATAAATACCTTTAAATATGTGCAAGGATCTCCTAACCCGTCATACTTTTCAAAGTCAGGAGTTTTAAACTTCTCTAGATAATGAACACCAGGGAATATACAAAGGTCGGCATATGAAACACTCACATGTGCTCCAATCCCTTTGATAGAACAAATGGACTCTTCCATTTGAAGAACCTTCTTCCTGATATCACCGGTGTCTAGATCTTCTTTGAGATGGGTGGTATCATGAATTTTGTTGGTCGTATCCAACTAAAGCTCAGGTACTGGAATGGCTTTATCTGAACCTTGGGTTCCTCGTGCAGAGGATTCAGTATGTATGGGTATCCTTGTACCCTGAGTAGATTGGTGTAGTTCTTTAAGCAAAACAACCAAATCTGTAATTTGTTTACTTAATCCGTCGAACTCTTCGCAGGAGACAGGATTAAGATTAGCCTAGTCAGATGAAGTCATAATTGGCTGTAGGCTCGTGGCCTTCTTGGACTTTGACTAGGCAATAGGTCCGATTGCTTCCTTGAGAAAGACTAACGTAGTTTAGTTTTAGGGAATGCATAAATGTTTACATGCTATATGATGTATTCATTTTAGGAGTATTATCCTGCAACACGGATGTTAGCTGTTTGTAATATATGATAGCATGTTAATACTTCGTAAATATGCATGTGCACATATTTCTTCATACTTCTCATTACATAGAGATTAATATGGAATGAAATTACAAGTAAATGATTTTACTAGTATTTGAAAATTAAAAGTATGAAGAGACTTTCCTCCACGTTTGGTTTATTAGAGGCTAACCTATCTTAGGCTACTCTCGCGGCTTTTTGGCATGAAGGTTCCTAAATCATCGAAATTTACTCGATGGGACGTTAATTCGACCTTTCAACTGGAGCGAATTTGGGTGGTGCCTTTCCCGAGCCTCGTTGGAATTATCCTTCCTGTGAGTCCAGTAATCAAACACCTATAGGATAGTGTAGACACTCAAAATTTTCTGCATCCCTGTTACTAACATTACAGGAGGGCAGAATCGTCTTTCGGAGATAAACGTGGAAGACAGCTCAGTTCAATCCCGGAGATAACCCTGGGATACTCAATATCACCATCTCAGAGATAACCCTGAGACATGCAGCTCAGACCTAGATACCAACGAAAGTTTCAACCTCAACCCCAGCGACAACACCGGGAGTTTCAGTTTCAACCTCGTAGATAACCCCGAGGAGGGCAGTGCCAATACCAAAAAAATCAACGGAGAAGACAGTGTCTTCTCGGAGATAACCCCGAGATACTCAGACTTAGCCCCGAACAATACCAGGAAAAATAGTATCCACCTCGGAGATAACCCCGAGGAATACAGTTACAATTCCAGAGATAACCCCGGAAATGCTTGTTTCAAAGCCATGCAAACAGCTTCAGGACACTGGGCAAAAGCCCCAAGGCACTCATGCCACAAGCCCGGAGATAACCCTGGGAAGTCAGGCACATCTCAAAAATAACCCTGAGGACGGTCAACACCTGTAGCAGTCCAATCTCAGTGATAACCCTGAGCAACGACCGCTAACACAGCTCAAACCGTAGATAACCCCGGTGAAGGGCATGACCGTTATTTTGCCATCCCAATGCCACATCGCGCCGTCTCAACAACAACATACATACATTCTACACAACAATGTTGTAAGACCCCGAATTTTTAGTAAATAGTTAAATTGATAAAAGTTTAAAGTTAGGGGTGATATATGTAAATTTTTCAAAATAAGCAAGTAGTTATAAAATACTCATTTCTGTTGGGGAATATTCGTGTGGTCGTGGAATATTCTTACTGTCGGGGAATATTTATACGACGGCGCAGCCTTGTGTGGGCCCCATAACAAAAAGCGATTGGGTGAAGAAAACAACAAGTATGAGTTTTTATAAATAGTGGCGTAGTTGTTACCGTTAACACTGTTGGAATATCCTGTGGTTAAAACACAGTAATACGCGGTGTTGCACAGTAGCACACGGTATTGCACAAATTATTGATTCTTACGTAAGAAAGCACTACTAAATAATTGTTACAGTAATTACTGTTCAATATTTTATTTTATTGATTCAATAATTGCTACGTTGATATTTTATATTATTGTTATTTCAATAATTGTCACTGCACAGTATTTTCATTATCAGATCAATAAATCATATTATTTTAATAATATTATTAGATAGCATTATTAGCAATGTCTAGAAAATTATGTCTAAGGAGAGGTTTGGTCACCTAATTGCGCTCCAGTAAGGAGAAATCCTTATTGGAAAGCCCCCTCTTTTTTGGGAACGGCCTGGTTGTCAGTATTGTGATTCTGTAATATTATTTGTGAATAATTATTATTGATTTATATGATAAGAAAAATATTTATTTATGTGGATATAAATTGAGGAATTTTTGGAAAAGTGATAATTGTTGAAAATTGATATTTTATCATTTCTGATAAAATATATTATTATATTACAATAATATAATAATGATAATATTTTTACAATGAATGTGTGATATATGAATAAATGAGGAGGGAGAGTATTTTTGTTACAAAAAATATTTAACATATGTTTTGTGTGTTAGTGGACCCAATTTTTGACTGAAATTTGATTATAGCCTGCAAAATCGCCCGTATGTGGATTTCGATCATTTTTCGTTTGGAATTTAAAAAAATTTTCTTCTACAAAGTTGTATAGAATTAAATTTCCTATAGAAAGGACATAAGATTCGAATTTTTCTGATAAAATGGCTATTTATTACGAATTGTTGAAGTTCCGGAATATTGGGTCTGAATTGATTTTGTTACAAAAATTGTTTAAAACATATTTTTCATGTTAGTGGGCCCCACTTGATGTTGCAAAATGCTGAATTCAGATTGTCAAAGTGGGCGTAGGAAATTTTTTAATAAATAATATTATTTTTTTAAATTTTCTGCTTTGGTGTTCTAAGCATTTTTCTATAAATAGAATGCTTAAGTTAGAATTAAAAATCACACCAAAAACTGAAGCTTTCTCTTTCTGTATTATCGAGCGTATTTTTGTGAGTATTTAGATACTTTGAGAGTTGCTATTCAGTGCAAGTTTCTTTTGGCATTATATTTGAAATTTCAGCCATAAATACTATTCTTTTGAGGTAATGGATAGTAAGGGATAATAAGGGATATTAAGAGATGGTAAGGGATGGTAAGGGATGTTATTTTTTTCAAGTAAATGATGGTATTTCCTTTAATATCATTATACTAAAATATTGATATGAATTTTATTGTGAAACTTTATCTTTTCATGTCGAGGTTACTATTCACGTATACGACACTATTCACGTATACGCCACTATTCATGTATATGACACTATTTACGTATACAGTAATATTTACGTATATACTATGTACAAATACGAGCTACTATTCACGAGTTACTATTCATGAGTTACTATTCACGAGTTACTATTCATGAGATACTATTCACGACAAAATTAGTTTCTTTTTCTGACCAAATTATTGTTGATTTATGAATCTTACTCTTGAAATTAAATCCATATTTTGATCATATTATTTTTATTATCAGATATAACATTTTTATAATTCTGGTAATAAAATTTCTCTTTGACTTGAGTGTAAAGATGGATAGATTATTGGTATGATCATGACTATGGGTTCTATTTGGCCAGTAGTGCAAAGATGAATTGTTGACTGGTATGATCATAACCATTGAATTTATAATTGAATATCTTTAGCTTAAGTGCAAAGGTAAATTGATCAACATGGTTATAATTATTGTTTACATAAATTCTGTAATGATTATATATTTCTTTGAGATATTGATATCTTTGGTCTGTAGTGTAAAGATGACTTGTTGTTAATTATCTTTGGCATGTAGTGAAAAGATGAATTGTTAATGAATATCTTTGGCCCGTAGTACAAAGATGAACTTATTAGTATGATTATGAACAGGAACTATGATTTGGTATAACCATGATCTTTGATGTTTCAGGTAAAGACATGCGATGAAAATTATCTTCGTCCTGGATGAGAAGAGGAATTTAGAACCACAATTATGATTATAAGTTATTCACATGATTATGGACAGGAACTGTTGATTTATGTTGCAGGGATAAAATATTGTTGGTGGACTTTTAACATGGAGAAGATAATAGACTTTATGGTCTATTTTACTCTTCTAATGGATTGCTCATTCCGCTGCAACTATGGTTGAAAAGTTTTATCATCTACCATATGTTCTAAATCTCTGATTTATTACTGACGAAGGCTATTGATAATTTATTTATCTTTAGTCATGATATTCTTTATTGGGCTATTTGTGCTCACCCTTTTACTTCACAATTCCTTTCAGGTAACAAGAGTGTAGCTGGGTCGAGCGGGGGTAACAGGAGAATAGAACGGTGGTCTCTAGCTATGGAGGTTCTCTTTAAACAGTATGAAAATAATTTTATTGATAACTTTAGAATAGTGGGTTATATTTTATACATCATTTAGTAGTTATATTTGGTGAATCCAATAGGGTGAGGCGAACCCAACGTTGAAAGGGTGTTTTGCCACTATCATACAAGATGTCTAATGACATGCGACTTCGTGTTATCATAAGTCAGAATTGTGCACATCCACTTGCTGAGTATATCTACAAGCACTACCTATATAATCTTGGAATTTAGTTAAAATATAATTCTCAATTGGAGACAATGGAGATAATTATATGTCAAGAGAAGACTCACCATTGGAAAGAACATGATAGTAATCGTCTCGTTTTTCTTTGGGGTCTATTAGGTCAACCAGGGATAATTCGGTGGACATATGATATCTATCATAACCTATATGCATGGCCTCCCAAGTACGAAGGTTTCCTTGAGCACTTCCCAAAGATTTTAATTTCTAAAACAGTTATTGACTGTACCTTTATGTAAGATGTCATTGTGACGTGCTATCCAAGGTTGGTGTCTAGAGTCACAGTTGGTATATATTTGTGTCAAAACTCCCAACATATGTGTTGTTGTATTTTACACAACAATTGTAATAATAAAGTTGTAGTTATTTTCTGTACCATGTATTTGGCAACTCAGAATAGGTTGGGTGGAATGAACCTATTTTGGGGGCGTCACAAATGTCCTACAAGAACCAAGAAGTGCCAATCCCGAGTGAATACTGCACAAGACAGCACACTTGATAGAATTTGAAGCCTGAAGACCAAGGGCATGGTCTCATCTTCTTTACTTCGAACAACCTCTGATCCCATGTCATTGTGTAGCTCTCGACAACAGCATGCCGAAAAATGTCTTATACACCTCGATCGGATGCCCAGATTGAAGTTCTAAAAGTTTGAGCGGACATCACGTTGTATGTGTGCACGTACTTTGAGACGACAGGACCCGCGGAGCCCGAGGCACCCCGGGCAGCCACAGGTACACCTGCGGCTCCCCCCTCTATAAATAGAGGGCTTGGGGCAGCCATTTTGCATAGAGAAAAAGGCGAGGAAGCCCTGTCTAATTTGCTCTGTACACACCCTAAACTGAGTGCTTTCTCATTTTAAAAACTTGTAAGCTCATATATAGCTACTTTTTATCGGCGGGAGCTGAGTGTTCATCCCTTTCAAGTTATTGAAGTCTTCTTTGGCAGCCCACTGTAAGCCTTCTTACACACTTTAGAGCCTTTCTCTTCATCTTTGCACATATTATTCTTCACGTTGAGAGTCTTGTTGCGTATGTTTGCCCGGACTTCGGTCTGTGGCTTTTATTTCTGTTGAATATTATATATATATATATATATGGACTAACATTATCGAGTTATGCCTCGATTGAGCCTAGACTTACGTATGGAGCGTTTATTTGCTTTCGTATATATATATATATATATATATATATATATATATATATATATATATATACATTTCGTCCCGCCTAGAGTTTACTTCGTGGCGGTTGACCGTTTTTGCTGCTTTCTTTACGTTTTGTCCCACCTAGAGTTTACTCCGTGGCGGTTGATCACTTTTACAACTTTATTTACATTTCTAATCCCCCATGGAAGTGCTTCGTGGTGGTTGATCATGTCAATATATATATATATATATATATATATATATATATATATTTACCGCTTTTATATATTTACATTTTCGATCCCCCGTGGAGGTGCTTCGTGGTAGTTGATCATGTCTGTATATATATTTACAGCTTTTATAGATATAACTGCTTACAGTTTTCATACAAACTGCGTTATCATGTGAGCCTAGGAATCATGTGATCACAGATTCAGTCTATAGAATCTAGATTTGGTTCCTGTGATGAACATTTTCAACCGTAAGCAGCTTGTAAATTATTCATGGTGTTTGGATTTCCTCAGATGGTTTTCATGCCCATGAAGAATTCGGCACTGCTTTGTACATTATTTTCTCGGAGATGCTTCGCATCTCGAAAATAAAAGCAATCAAGCTGAACACCTAATAATAAAATAGAAGTGTAAAAGGTGTCAATTACTATTGAGCATTAGGGTTTGAAAAACTACTTTTACAAAACTTCAATGCTATATCTTGTTTAAAACTAAATTTTTACATAAAATCAAACCTTGTGTATATAGGTGCGAACGAGGCCTCATATTACTTCCAAATAACTGCATATTGACCCACACACACATTCATATAACAATTTCTTGAAAAGGGGTCTATTAGGTCAACCAGGGATAATTCGGTGGACATATGATATCTATTATAACCTAGATGCATGGCCTCCCAAGTACGAAGGTTTCCTTGAGCACTTCCCAAAGATTTTAATTTCTAAAACAGTTATTGACTGTACCTTTATGTAAGATGTCATTGTGACGTGCTATCCAAGGTTGGTGTCTAGAGTCACAGTTGGTATATATTTGTGTCAAAAGTCCCAATATATGTGTTGTTGTATTTTGCACAACAATTGTAATAATAAAGTTGTAGTTGTTTTCTGTACCATGTATTTGGCGACTCAGAATAGGTTGGGTGGAATGAACCTATTTTGGGGCGTCACAAATGTCCTACAAGAACCAAGAAGTGCCAATCCCGAGTGAATACTGCACAAGACAGCACACTTGATAGAATTTGAAGCCTGAAGACCAAGGGCATGGTCCCATCTTCTTTACTTCGAACAACCTCTGATCCCATGTCATTGTGTAGCTCTCGATAACAGCATGCCGAAAAATGTCTTATACACCTCGATCGGATGCCCAGATTGAAGTTCTGAAAGTTCGAGCAGACATCACGTTGCATGTGTGCACGTACTTTGAGACGACAGGACCCGCGGAGCCCGAGGCACCCCGGGCAGCCACAGGTACACCTGCGGCTCCCCCCTCTATAAATAGAGGGCTTGGGGCAGCCATTTTGAATAGAGAAAAAGGCGAGGAAGCCCTGTCCAATTTGCTCTGTACACACCCTAAACTGAGTGCTTTCTCATTTTAAACACTTGTAAGCTCATATATAGCTACTTTTTATCGGCGGGAGCTGAGTGTTCATCCCTTTCAAGTTATTGAAGTCTTCTTTGGCAGCTCACTGTAAGCCTTCTTACACACTTTAGAGCCTTTCTCTTCATCTTTGCACACATTATTCTTCACGTTGAGAGTCTTGTTGCGTATGTTTGCCCGGACTTCGGTCCGTGGCTTTTATTTCTGTTGAATATATATTATATATATATATATATATATATATATATATATATATATATATATATATATATATATATATATATATATATATGGAGTTATCGAGTTATCGAGTTATGCCTCGATTGAGCCTAGACTTACGGGCATAACTCGATAACTCGATAACTCCATATATATATATATATATATATATATATATATATATATATATATATATATATATATATATATATACATTTCGTCCCGCCTAGAGTTTACTTCGTGGCGGTTGACCGTTTTTGCTGCTTTCTTTACGTTTTGTCCCACCTGGAGTTTACTC
Source organism: Panax notoginseng (assembly GCA_016801055.1). Classification (NCBI taxonomy): domain Eukaryota; kingdom Viridiplantae; phylum Streptophyta; class Magnoliopsida; order Apiales; family Araliaceae; genus Panax; species Panax notoginseng. The sequence goes on from CM029013.1 coordinate 100,915,833, forward strand.
CGTGGCGGTTGATCACTTTTACAACTTTATTTACATTTCTAATCCCCCATGGAAGTGCTTCGTGGTGGTTGATCATGTCAATATATATATATATATATATATATATATATATATATATATATATATTTACCGCTTTTATATATTTACATTTTCGATCCCCCGTGGACGTGCTTCGTGGTAGTTGATCATGTCTGTATATATATTTACAGCTTTTATAGATATAACTGCTTACAGCTTTCATACAAACTGCGCTATCATGTGAGCCTAGGAATCATGTGATCACAGATTCAGTCTATAGAATCTAGATTTGGTTCCTGTGATGAACATTTTCAACCGTAAGCAGCTTGTAAATTATTTATGGTGTTTGGATTTCCTCAGATGGTTTTCATGCCCATGAAGAATTCGGCACTGCTTTGTACATTATTTTCTCGGAGATGCTTCGCATCTCGAAAATAAAAGCAATCAAGCTGAACACCTAATAATAAAATAGAAGTGTAAAAGGTGTCAATTACTATTGAGCATTAGGGTTTGAAAAACTACTTTTACAAAACTTCAATGCTATATCTTGTTTAAAACTAAATTTTTACATAAAATCAAACCTTGTGTATATAGGTGCGAACGAGGCCTCATATTACTTCCAAATAACTGCATATTGACCCACACACACATTCATATAACAATTTCTTGAAAAGGGGTCTATTAGGTCAACCAGGGATAATTCGGTGGACATATGATATCTATTATAACCTAGATGCATGGCCTCCCAAGTACGAAGGTTTCCTTGAGCACTTCCCAAAGATTTTAATTTCTAAAACAGTTATTGACTGTACCTTTATGTAAGATGTCATTGTGACGTGCTATCCAAGGTTGGTGTCTAGAGTCACAGTTGGTATATATTTGTGTCAAAAGTCCCAATATATGTGTTGTTGTATTTTGCACAACAATTGTAATAATAAAGTTGTAGTTGTTTTCTGTACCATGTATTTGGCGACTCAGAATAGGTTGGGTGGAATGAACCTATTTTGGGGCGTCACAAATGTCCTACAAGAACCAAGAAGTGCCAATCCCGAGTGAATACTGCACAAGACAGCACACTTGATAGAATTTGAAGCCTGAAGACCAAGGGCATGGTCCCATCTTCTTTACTTCGAACAACCTCTGATCCCATGTCATTGTGTAGCTCTCGATAACAGCATGCCGAAAAATGTCTTATACACCTCGATCGGATGCCCAGATTGAAGTTCTGAAAGTTCGAGCAGACATCACGTTGCATGTGTGCACGTACTTTGAGACGACAGGACCCGCGGAGCCCGAGGCACCCCGGGCAGCCACAGGTACACCTGCGGCTCCCCCCTCTATAAATAGAGGGCTTGGGGCAGCCATTTTGAATAGAGAAAAAGGCGAGGAAGCCCTGTCCAATTTGCTCTGTACACACCCTAAACTGAGTGCTTTCTCATTTTAAACACTTGTAAGCTCATATATAGCTACTTTTTATCGGCGGGAGCTGAGTGTTCATCCCTTTCAAGTTATTGAAGTCTTCTTTGGCAGCTCACTGTAAGCCTTCTTACACACTTTAGAGCCTTTCTCTTCATCTTTGCACACATTATTCTTCACGTTGAGAGTCTTGTTGCGTATGTTTGCCCGGACTTCGGTCCGTGGCTTTTATTTCTGTTGAATATATTATATATATATATATATATATATATATATATATATATATATATATATATGGAGTTATCGAGTTATCGAGTTATGCCTCGATTGAGCCTAGACTTACGGGCATAACTCGATAACTCGATAACTCCATATATATATATATATATATATATATATATATATATATATATATATATATATATATATATATATACATTTCGTCCCGCCTAGAGTTTACTTCGTGGCGGTTGACCGTTTTTGCTGCTTTCTTTACGTTTTGTCCCACCTGGAGTTTACTCCGTGGCGGTTGATCACTTTTACAACTTTATTTACATTTCTAATCCCCCATGGAAGTGCTTCGTGGTGGTTGATCATGTCAACATATATATATATATATATATATATATATATATATATATATATATATATATATTTACCGCTTTTATATATTTACATTTTCGATCCCCCGTGGAGGTGCTTCGTGGTAGTTGATCATGTCTGTATATATATTTACAGCTTTTATAGATATAACTGCTTACAACTTTCATACCAACTGCGTTATCATGTGAGCCTAGGAATCATGTGATCACAGATTCAGTCTATAGAATCTAGATTTGGTTCCTGTGATGAACATTTTCAACCGTAAGCAGCTTGTAAATTATTCATGGTGTTTGGATTTCCTTAGATGGTTTTCATGCCCATGAAGAATTCGGCACTGCTTTGTACATTATTTTCTCGGAGATGCTTCGCATCTCGAAAATAAAAGCAATCAAGCTGAACACCTAATAATAAAATAGAAGTGTGAAAGGTGTCAATTACTATTGAGCATTAGGGTTTGAAAAACTACTTTTACAAAACTTCAATGATATATCTTGTTTAAAACTAAATTTTTACATAAAATCAAACCTTGTGTATATAGGTGCGAACGAGGCCTCATATTACTTCCAAATAACTGCACATTGACCCACACACACACATTCATATAACAATTTCTTGAAAAGTGGCGGTCACCGTGGCAACATGGATGTCGGGGGGTGCCTAACACCTTCCCTATGCTTAAGCAAGTCCCCGGACCTTAATGAATCTCGGTTTCACAGACCCGTTTAGAAGTGTCACACCACTGGTCAATGTGCAAACCTTTTCTCGGTTGTGTTGATACGACCAGTTAAAAAACTAACTTGTGACTCTTACAATCCAATCGTCGACATATAAATGTCGGACCTTTTCATAACTTATTTTTTCAAACAAATCTCACCTAACATGAGAACACAAAAGAACAAGAACAGAAAAGGGACAAATAAAAATCCCGATGTCGACAGGTGGCGACTCTGCTGGGGACACCAGTAAGAGGACTTAAGCCACTATTATAATCTTTTCAAAATTGATATATGCTTGTGTGTGGATGTTGCATTTACATTTATGATGAATGTGTACGAATTTATATGATTTCTGCACTTAATGCTTTACAATATATCTGTTTGTGATATTAGTGCTTCGCACATGTCATCATTTTCATAAATGGTGAGACAAGTTGTGTGTGAATGTATGTTATGTGGTTCCTCCACCAGGAGACTATCTTGTCGATGTTTGATTACTGGACTCGTATGAAGACTAATTCCAACGAGGCTCAGGAAAGGCACCACCCAAATTTGCTCCAGTTGAAAGACCGGATTAACTTCTCGTTGAGTAAATTGCGATGATTTGGGAACCTTCATTCCAAAAAGCCACGAGAGTAACCTAAGATAGGTCAGCCTCTGATAAACCAAACGCGGAGGAAAGTCTCTTCATGCTTTCTCATGTTAAATTACTCGTAAAATCAATTACGTGTAATTTCATTCCATATTTATCTCCATGTAATGAGAAAATATGAAGAAACATGTGCACATGCATATTTACATTCTATCTTGTATTACAAACAGCTAACATCCATTTTGCAGGATAATATTCCTAAAACAAATACATCACATAGCATGTAAACATTTACATATTCCCTAAGACTAAACTATGCAAGTCTTTTGCAGGGAAACAATCGGACCCATTACCCGATAAAAATCCAAAAAGGCCACGAGCCTACAGTCAATCATGTCGTCATCAGACCAGACTGACCTTAATCAAGTTTCTCGCAAAGAATTTGACAGATTAAGTAAACAAATCACAGATTTGGCTGTTCTGCTTAAAGAACTATACCAGTCTACTCAGGGTACAAGGATACCCGTACATGTTGAATTCTCTACACAAGGAGGAACTCAAAATTCGGATAAAACCATTACAGTACCTGAGCTTCAGTTAGATACAACCAACAAAATGCATGATACCACCCATCTCAAATAAGATCTAGATGCCACTGATATCAGGAAAAAGGTCCTTCAAATGGAAGAAACCCTTCGTTCTATCAAAGGAATTGGAGCACATGGGAGTGTCTCATATACTGGCCTTTGTATAATCCCAGGTGTGCATTATCTAGAGATGTTCAAAACTCTTGATTTCAAAAAGTACAACGGGTTAGGAGATCCTTACACACATTTGAAGGTGTTAATTAGATAACTTAGATCTTATGCAAAGGACGAGAAACTCAGAATGCAGCTGTTCCAAAAGAGTCTGATTGGAGAAGCCCGTTCGTGGTATACCAGATTAGACAACTCAAATATCCATAGTTGGGAAGAGTTGGCTCATGCCTTCCTTACACAATAAAGCTTCCAGTCTCAGATGGCTCATGACCGGTAACAGATTACCAAGGTCAAAAAATAGTCCAATGAGTCTTTCAGAGAGTATGCTCAAAGGTGGAGGCGCCTTGCTGCTCAAGTTATTCCTTCTATGACTGAATCAGAAATGGTTATGACTTTCATAGACATACAAGAAGCTCCTTTCTATGAGAGAGTTTTAGATGGCATTGATAAACCATTTTCTGAAATGATTAAACATGGAGAGATGACTGAGATGGGGTTGAAGTCAGGAAAGATTCAAGACCTAGCCGCTCTTAAAGCAGTTGTTGAACACATCCAGTCCGGAACTTATGGAAACAACCCCTAGAGGGTCCATAAAAAGAAAGAGGAGGATGTTTCCTTGGTACTACAAGGTCAAAAAGGCAATCAGAATATGCCTATCCAAAGGAGAAATTACACTCCCTTTCAAGCACCGTCTTCAAACCTTCCATTGCCTAAGGGTGGAGAAGTTAAACTCCCTCGAGTGTTTACACCCCTGGGGGGTCGCTAGAGAATATGCTTACTCTTCTGACGACTCAAAAGAAAATCACACATCTTCTTCCACCAGCCAACCCTAATGGGAGGGGTTTCAATGCTACTCGAAAATGTGCTTATGATGCTAGGGCACCTGTACATGATACTCAAGATTGTTGGGCCTTGAAACATAAGATCCAAGATTTAATAGACAACAGTGAGGTCGTGGTCACCAAACCCGATTAACCCCATGTGCAAGACAACCCTCTTCCTTAACACAAAGAGGAAGAAGTTAATATGATTAATTGGAGCAGTGGACATAGTTCCAATTCTAATGGTGAATCATCCCAGACCATCAAAGACGGTGTTGACAAATGGGATTATGCAAAGTTTCAGTTTATGATGGAACAAAAGATGAAAGCTCTGTGTAAGTAGATTGAGCAATTGGCAGAACTGGTGACATATCAGCATCAAGTCACACGCCAATTGTTAGCCAGGAGCATGCTAGTCTCGTCCCTTTTGTTATGAATACTCCATCATCGCCTTCAAAAAATGAAACATTGGAGGACAAATTTTTGAAGAGAGCAAATGCCAAGGCCCGTCGGGATTTTGCCAATAGAAGGGAATTTATATACCTGGGCCAACCTATGGAGGAGATACTTTAGATGCTGATCAATGAAGGAAGGATTACGTCCCTTCTACCTCCAATCAATCTCCGTTCAGGACGGTTCAATTCTGATGGAGTATGTAAGTATCACTCCCATTCTCGCAGTCACAGTACAGAAGAATGCTGGGCACTCCGCCACCTTATTCAGAATCTAATTGATAGTGGTGCCCTGCAACTGGCAGATGACGATACTGTGCTATTTGAGAGTGAAAGTACTTGTCGTACTAAAGGGAATGGATTGGTAGCAGTTATATCTGCTGAGGCTGAGGGGACTGTCAAACTATTCCCAATACAAGCAATTCAACTCAAGAGAGTTCACAATCCTTTGAAAGTGGTTGCTCCAGAGCCAATCAGCTTACCGTTTAGATCACAATATCTTGTTATCAGCTTACAAAAAGTCCCATGGAATTATGGAGAAGCTGAAAGATCCACCTCATATACAACTGCTACAGTGTTAAAGGAAAATCCACTGTATCTTCCCAATGGGTCATGAAGCCTACCATCAAATCAAAGTGGAAAATTCCCATGGAGAAAATTGAAAAATTCCTTCGTACTATGGGTCATAACGAAGCCAAGGTGGTTTTAAGCTTAAGAGAAGCTCCACATTAAATTTTAATACTGGACTTGGTTTTCTCTTTCGAGGATCACAAGAATATCTTATTGAAGGTTTTGGAAGAACCCTACTTGCCGAAATCAGTGGATGTGGAAAAATTTCAACATTTGGTTGATCACATTTTTAATAATAATGTGATATCTTTCACTGATGATGACATACCGCCCGAAGGGACCGGTCATTGTAAGCCGTTGCATATTACAGTTTTATCCTCCGGATACATGCTAGCTGGACTCTTGATAGATGGAGGTTCATCTCTAAATATATGTCCTTACGCTACATTGGTGAAGATGAACGTTAATCTCAAACGGATCCAAAGCAGCTATACGATTATCAAAGCTTTTAATGGATCCCGTCGAAATTCAGTTGGAGAGATTGAACTACCAATTGAGATTGGTCCCCATACATTTTGCGTATGTTTTCACGTCCTCAAGATAGATTCAAGATATAACCTGCTATTGGGAAGACCATGGATTCATATGGCTGGGGTTGTCCCCTCCACTCTTCATCAGCAACTGAAATACATTATTGATGACAATCTAGTCACGGTTAACGCTGAACCAGAATGCCCTCAACATGGAGACATACCACTCATCAACTTCAATTCAAATGTTGAGCCAGTCAGTTTTCATTCCTTGAAAGTGAGAAACAATCAATACCATTCCATTCGGATGCCATTTCCCATACCCAAGATGTCGGCCAAAGTAATGGCAGCTACTCAAGAAATGATGTTATTGGGTTATCAGTCGGGACAAGGGTTGGGTAAAAATCATCAGGGCATTAAGCGCCTGATTCAAGTGTCCAGTTAAACTGGGACAGCTAGACTAGGCTATTCTGCCAGTTCTAGTCACAGGAATCCATATAAGCATAAGCAGATTCCTCCAGCTTCAGCCACATGGTAATTATCTCCACCTACAAATCCTGAGCTCGCACAATCTCCGGTAAAGATGCCTGCCCATGTGATGGCCATATTATTTTCCAAACCGATACCAGTAAAGGAGAATGAAGTCTTTATTCCCGATCCCAAAGTGGAAGAAGAGGAACGAAGAATTAAATAAGACATCGTCAGGATGATGTCAGGCATACGCATCATTGTCCATGATGAACATACAAACAGATACACCCCAGACGATGATTGCCCAGACGTAATGGTCATCATTCAGAAAAAGGAGGACGATGACAGCCCCTCCAGCACTGCAGTCCACCAGGACTTTGCCCTTGCCAATTGGAGCAGCACTCCTTGCAATGGTCGACAAGGGTAAAATGGGCAGAAACTCCTTCTGCCCTGTAGATAATCATAACTGCTTACTTTTCTATACAGTATTAGCAGTTGTTTTGTCAGTACATGTTAACACTTTGTATGATTAAATAGTTTCATATATATTAAGTGAAAGCATATTTTATTTTAGGACTCTGAATTTAGATGTGCATGTAACTGCTGATAAGATGCCTCTTCTCCACAAGGATTGTAGCTTTGATGAAAAGCTGGACTCAGACTTGATGGAAATACAAGAGGACATTGAGGTGCCTACGAAAATCAAAGAATGAGTCGAAGACAAACCTAAACTCAATCTTGATCAAACCACCTCATTCAATCTTGAAACTTTAGAAAGCCCTAAGTTAATCCAAATTGGTTCAGACCTCACTCCAAAACCAGAGGAATGACATGGTTACACTACTAACCCAATTTCAGGATGTGTTTGTATGGTCTCATGAAGACATGGTGGGTTTGTCCACTGACATTGTCCTTCATCGCCTTCCCATTAAAGAGGGATTCAAGCAAGTCAAGCAGAAGCTCAGGCGATTGAAACCTGAGTGGAGTTTAAAGGTGAAAGAAGAAATTATGAAATAATTTCAAGCTGGTATTATCATGGTGTTCACATATCCTAAATGGATATCCAACATCATTTCCGTGCCTAAACCAGGAGGAAAGGTGCGAGTTTGCATGGATTACCGGGATATGAATAAAGCTTGCCTTAAAAATAGATTTCCCATGCCCTTTATCCACATTCTCATTGTCAATACTGCTCAATACGGCATATACTCCTTTGTTGATTGCTTTGCGGGGTACCATCAGATCATGGTTACTGAGGAAGATGAGAAAACTGCTTTCATCACGCCTTGGGGAACTATTTTCTATAGACGATTGTCTTTCGGCCTTATCAATGTTGGAGCTACCTATCAACGAGCTATGATGGCTCTTTTCCACGACTTAATGCACAAAGAGATAGCGATCTATGTGGATGACATCATTTTCAAATCCCAAAGGGAGGAAGACCACTTAGACCATCTCACAAAGCTCTTCAACAGGTTGCATAAATACAACTTAAAGTCGAATCTAGCTAAGTGCACCTTTGGCGTTAAATTAGGCAAGTTGCTAGGATTCCTAGTCAGCCACAAGGGAATTGAGCTGGATCCCACTAAAATCCAGGCCATCACGAAAATGCCCATTCCTCAGACAGAGAAGGAAATACGAGAATTTTTGGGAAGAATTAACTTCATTAGCAGGTTCATTTCTCAACTCACAGCAACATGTGAGCCTATCTTCATGTTGTTAAGGAAGAACTCTTCCATAAAATGGAATGATGAGTGCCAAAAAGCCTTCCTTACAATTAAAGAGCAGCTAGTCAAAGCTCCTATCTTGGTACCACCCAGGGATGATGTTCCCTTGTTCATGTACCTATCCATAAGTGATAATACCATGGGCTACATGCTCGGACAAAAAGATGATACAGGCCAAGATCGAGCTATCTACTACCTCAACAAAAGATTCAGCAGCAGTGAACACAAGTACACTCTGATTGAGAAGACTTGTTGCGATTTAGCATGGGCTTCCATGAGATTATAGCATTACCTCACTAGTACAAAACCATAAAAAGACAACACTTAAAAGATAACATTTTTATAAAAAATATTGTGGCTTTTTTTACAACGCTTTTTAACAAAACGTTGTAGATACATATGAAAAAAACGTTATGTATTTGTAAGGGCAATTTTTGATTTTAAATAAATAACGTTTTTAAAAAAAATGTTATCTATATAAAAAATACGGAGCAAAAAAAAGACGTGGAAATAAAAATTTGAAATTAAAACAAGTATTCGAAACAACTAGCACAATTATTGTGTTTCCTTGATTCGAAACCTTCGTCTACCACTGTATTTTATTTCCTCCTAGCTATTCTTTCTTATAAATCCCTAAACCCCTATTCACCAGATTCAGATCTTCTTCATCAAAAACCTACTTCTCGCAAGTCGCCTCACCAGAAGGTGAGGAACCCTGGCCTTCCAGCTTTCGGAGTTCGATTGAAGAGGGATGGCGCTCTCATGGGTAAGAGGAGTAGACCGATCTCCAGGTCCACATCTATTACCATACGTCCAGGTCTCAGTCCGACGTCATTTCTCGAGTCTCCGGTTCTCCTCTCCAATATCAAAGTAAGCTATATTGTTTCATTTCACTAGATTCAGATTTTGAACTGTTGTTTCTGTAATACGACGTTGTTCCTTTTGTTGCTACTTGCTGCTTGCTACTTGCTTCATAGTTGTGTTGGCCATTGAAGATTAGGAGTTTGGATTTTCTTTAATTTTATTGTGTTTTGAATGTGTGGTTACATCACAGTAGTAACTTCAGCAGGGAATTGTGGTGGAATTTAGTGATCTGTGATATGCTTTTAGAATGCTTTCAGAATATCTTACTATTGACATCAGGAGCTTTTTGGAGCTCATTGAAACCTACAATACTATGCAGATGAATACTTCTGGAAGTTCTAGACAAGATTTCCCCTAAATCTTTTAATTAGAAGTAGGCGACCAAGCCTCCTATTAAAATGCCTTTCAAAAAAGTAGAGAATTGCAACCAAGTAATTAGGATTGGGAAGCAGTTAAAATTTTCTTTAGTCAATGTAGCCGGGAATGATTTTGTACAAGGGAATAAAAAGCTCATACTCGGTAGTTTGTATTGAATCCCAAGCTCCCCAAAATATTTTAACTGCAGATTTTATGGCGGTTATGAATGTCTAACTTGGTTTGACTTGCTAGCATATTTCCTTATGACTGTTATTACTGGTAACATATGATTTGCTATAATTTGAAGTAAACCTTTTATTTCGCTTGCTCTTGCATCATCCCTATTCTCCACATTACTATATTTTTTTTGTATTTTAACTATGTACGTGTTATTAAATGGTCTAAATTAATGGTCAAACAGACAAAACAATCTTCCAATTGAATTGTGCTCTTATCGTAGGAGCTTCTACAAATGCTTCGTTTCTTGATCTAGGCTGCATCACTGACCCATTACTTCGCTTTTATGCTATTGCTATTTTGAAATCTTAGATATGTCATAAACCCTGTGTCAACCCGAAATTTAGACCTTATATACATGGTAAAATAATTTCCCCGGATGTGGCATTTTTGGGCATTCTTCTATGTGAATTACAATAGTTGACAGATCTTGCTTGTGATTTATAAGCAACATTGCCATAAAAAAATAAATCGAAACTTGTAAAAAACAAAATCAAGCTTTTTAAGCAAGACATTGAGCTGGCATATGGAAAGTATTGTATGAGGCTCGTATTGCAAATTTTTAGTTATTTGTGCAAGATCCTGATTTGAATGAACAGAAATTATATGCAGATGTTGACCTTGCCTCTCATTGGTCAGCATTATATTGTGTTGTCGCTTAACTTATTTCAGGACCACCTCCTCAATTTTGACTTGGCAGTTTTCCAATGAACTTGAGGTACTTTCATTTGTGGTTTTCATTTTTGAACGCTTTAAATATTTTTCCTCTATTATAAATGTATCTCATCTGTAATCACACAAATTTTGTGTAGCTTATATTGGTCTGATTTCCTTGAGTTCACACTAGTCTTGTAGCTTATATTGGAGCAGGCTCCTTCAGTTGCTACTTTCCACTTGAAGAGATTCAAGAAAAATGGCTCTTATGTTGAAAATATTGATTAGTTTGTTGAGTTCCCACTTGAGTTGGACTTGTAACCATACACTAGTAGCAGTCGCAATAGTACTGTGAATTTATTTCTCATGCTAATTACTTCATTTAACAAATCATCATGTCATTAATGATGTTAATGTTTACAACCTGCATATGTAGAAGTAATGCATCTATTTCATATCTATAATGTGAAGATCCTGATCATCAGTTCATTGCACTTTAATGTTTTTACTGCTAAAAGCACTAACTGTTTATAGCTAAGAAGTGCTCTGAGATGTGAAAGGAAATGGCCTTAAACATATTTTAGCCCATTGAATTTTAATGTTGCTCCATGGAGTTGATTTGGATTTCATTTATATTGATACGTTGTTTGTGAATTTGCATTGGGTTGAGCCTATGATTTAAATTTTTCAATCCATGTTATGTACATTTGTAAATCTCTCATGTTATGTACTATCTATCTATAAATCTATCATCTTATGATATGCATTATATAATACCTCATATTGACATTATTATGATATGCTCATGATTTAAACTTTAATTGGTGATTTATAGGTTGTTAGGGTTCGAGAAGATTATGTTCTTTCGCAAGAGGCCTATATACTTTTTTATGTAAAGCAGGGGATACTTTTTTACGCACCAGTATGAACCTAGAATGGCTCCTGCAATTTAGGCTACTCCAGATGCTGTGACAGCAGCAAGTCCAATCTCACAAGCAGCACCTGTCATCAACTTTAGCCAGATTCCAACATCACATTTACCAGTTCAAAACCATATTGAACCAGCTAACAGCGTCAGTAGATACAACCCAAATTATGCATCTACTGACACTACAGATTGGAATGGCTCAGAGGCTAGGTCTGACCAAAGACCATCTACTGATATTAACTTGTTTGCACCTGATGAATAGCTCCTAAAGCAAGTCATTCAAATTATTAGTTTTCTTTAGCTCATTTGGCTTTAGGTCTAGACTAATGACTTGCATAGAAGGACTATTTTAGCTTTTGTTGTTCTTGTTGTTACAACTATATTAATATTCTGCACAATTCTTTGTGGGAAACTATTTACTAAATAGCGGATTCAACTTTCTGTCAAATTCCCTACTACTAGTTTATCTTTTGTTTGTTCATTTTTCCTCTGGTTCTTTTATGATTTTTAATATTTCTATCTGATATGTGCTACATTTTTGTAGGTTGTAGGTTGTTATATGCATATATTACAACATTTTAAAGTCAAACTATAATATTTTAAAAATATTATATAAAGTAGTCTAAATAGATGACACTTTATAAATGTGGCATAAATGAGTCTAAACGTTATCTGATGTACCAAATCACAACATTTTAAGCCAGAAAACGTTGTGGAATCATATCATTTACAACGTTTTCAAGCATTCAAGAATTTATGGAAAACAAATATACAACGTTTTTTAAGAAAAATATGTTGTGTAATGTGTCAAACTATAACGTTTTAAAAACGTTGTATAAAGGTGTCAAATAGATGACACTCTTAACCACGACGTTTCTGTAAGACCTTCTACAACGTTTTTCACACGTTATCTATTTACTGTTTTGTAGTAGTGCCTCCATGGTCACACAACCCATCTCATATCCCGCGTGGATCCTCTCAAGTACGTGTTCAATAAACCCATACTGAACTGCCGACTGTCCAGATGGCAGTTGATCCTACAATAATTTGACATCGTTTATGTGACGCAGAAGTCCATTAAAGGTCAAGGAATTGCGGATCAACTGGTCGCCGCACCTTCAGGGGACTTCAAACCCTTGGAAACATACTTCCCTGATGAAGGGGTAATGGCAATTCAGCAACACTGTCAGTAAGATACATGCCATACATGGAACATGTATTTTGATGGAGCTGTTAATATGGAGGGTTCTAGAGCTGGAGTAGATCTAGTATCCGGTAGGGGGAGTAGTATCTCATCGCCGTTAAATTATAGTTTGTCAGCACCAACAACACAGCTGAGTATGAAGGCTGTATCATGGGGCTAAAACTTGCCCGTTCAATGGGCATCAGGCGGTTAACTGTCTTTGGGGATTTGGAGTTGGTAGTCAAACAATCCACGGGAATCTATCAAACCAAAGAGTTACATTTGCTGCCTTACCATCGGGAAGTCTTATAAATGGCTTCAGAGTTCGAAAAGATCTCCTTTATACACATTCCTCGTAATAAGAATGACTTTGCAGACGCGCTAGCAACCTTGGCCTCATTGATTCACATACCTGTCAAGGAAGACATGTCAACCCTCACATTTGCTTTACGAAAGGCACCAGCCTATGAGAACTATGTTGGAGAAGTATCGGATTAGCTGCCTCCCATCCAGCATCCTTAGTATCAGCATATCAAGGATTACTTACGAGATGGATCTACACCCGTTGAGGCGAGCCCGACTGAAAGAGGGCGGATCCATCGACTGGCTATGAAATTCTACCTGAGCAGAGTTGCACTCTACAAAAGAGATGCAGGATTAGGTCTTCTTAGATGTCTGGACCAGGACCAACCTCAGAGGCTCATGGATGAGGTCCATGGTGGAGTATGCGGCCCACACATGAGCGGCCCTCTACTTGTAAAGAAAATCCTCATAATAGGACATTACTGGCTTATTCTCAAGGTTGACTGTGATGATCACGTCAAGAGATGTTATCAATGCCAAATTCATGAGAATTCTATCCACGCCCCTTTGAGGGAGCTCCACAATATGAGTTTGCCTTGGCCCTTCTAAATGTGGGGAATGGACGTGATCGGGCCCATCGAGCCCAAAGCCAGTAATGGGCATCGGTTTATCTTCACCATGATCGACTACTTCACCAAGTGGGTAGAAGCAGCCTCCTTCCTCAAGGTTACCAAAGAAGTCATCATTACTTTCATCAGAAACAATGTCATCTGTCGATATGGACAACTAGAGGTAATTGTATCAGTCAATGCTAAGAACCTCAACAACAAAATGATGGAGGAGTTATGCAATAAATTCCGCATCAAACATCTCAACTCCGTCATCTACTGTCCAAAGATGAATGGTGCTGTTGAAGCGGCTAACAAAAATATCAAGAAGATCATGCAAAAGATGTTAGCCAACCACAAAGGATGGCCTGACCTATTGCCTCTTACTCTGTTAGCCTACAGAACATCACTTTCACTGGGGCAACCCCCTACGTATTGACTTACGGGATGGAAGCAGTGCTCCCTATAGAAGTGGAAATGGAATCCCTCAGAGTGTTAATAGACGCTCAGCTGGATGAAGACTAATGGGTACAAGACATGTATCACCAATTGTCTGTAATAGACGAAAGGCGAACCGCGGCTATCTTCCATGGTCAGTTATATCAACAAAGGATCGCCATATCCTACAACAGAAAAGTTCGGCTACGGCAGTTTAAACTACACGACTTGATTTTGAAGAAGATCATTAACAACCAAGATCAGTCCAATTGAAAATTTGCTTCTAACTGGGAAGGCCCATTTGTTGTTAAAGAGGTATTGATAGGAGGCGCTCTAAGATTACAGGAAATGGACGGCGATGAATTTTCACAGCTTATCAACTCGGACACCGTGAAACGGTACTATGTCTGAGGTTACCATCAAATAAACATCCCGGTGTTGGATCATTAGATCACCAGTCATTCCGGTTCTTTAACCCTTCACTACATACAACTCTTTTTCCACACTTTGCCCCTTAAGGAAATATACTCTTCAAGCCAGCAACATGGCTTCCCTCCATTCATACAACTCGATTATGCCACTAGGGATTGAACCTTTCACACTTGCAGTTTGTCCCCAAACATGGGATCAAACTTTTTCACACTTGCAGTTTATCCTGAACTTAGGATTAAACTTTCTTTCCCCCTGCAGTTTGTCCTTCACATAGGATCAAACTTTTCATCAGCTACAAATCGTCCTGAGGGGCGCACTACATCGACCTGATCTCCGTGATACACGGGAGTACGTAGGCAACCATATTTTATATGGTCCGGTTGTAATAAAACAAAAATAACAAAAACACTTCTACACCTTTTTCATTACAAAAACAAAAAAAAAACAAAAACATTCCAACACCCGTTTCTGCCACATACAACGTTGAACCTCTTACACCATGTTCGAACTACGTAGACCTGATTTCCTCTTCAATAGGAGTACGTAGACAGTCATTTATAGTTCAGTCTAACCCCCTACCTAAACACAAAAACTTGTCAACGGTACTGTGATCATCTTCATTGGCTTCAGACCAAAGGGATGGAACTACCTGACCTCCTCCTAAATAGGAGTTTCGGCGACCATCTAAGCTGCTGTTGTACCTTGAAGAGAAATACCAATCCATAAGAGATGGAATTAACTAGGCTCCTATTAAATAGGAGTACTGGCGACCATCTGTGGTGCGGTCAATCTTAGAGAGGAAAGCCATACTCCTCTCCACATTTCTATACAGAAACCAATCCCAAGACACCAAAGATGGTAGGGATACACACAGATCAATGATCCATTCAGAATTGTCCAGAGACAACTCAATGCCCATCCATCAAGGAGGAATTCAGAATACATCAAGAACACAAGCCCTGGAGAAGCAGGCAAAATATCAAGCAAGCAACAAAGCATATCTGAAAGGGAAGTGATCAAAAATATATTTCCCTATTCTATATAATGTTGTTTGATATGCACAATGTAAACTGTACATGACAAAATGGCTAAGCTAGTCTGTGTAGGAAAATACAAGCCATCTACAAATCGGTGTATATATGAGATATCAAGCCTAACATGGCATCTCTCTTAGAAGAGGGAGGTAAAGCTGTGGTTTCCTATATAAGGGCATCCACACGAGCTAATAGATCTACAGCCATCTGCATGGTGACACTGTGCTCATCAATGTACGTGCTCATCTCTACAATCATGCCAGTGGTAAGGGACCACACTGTGGTACTATCTGCGATGGCTACATCCCGGGCAGATATGGTGACATCCCTCTCGACTATCACTGCATCTCTGGCTGATCTGGCCTCATTCTGCTCAACAACAACAACATCTCTACGGGCTAATGCCTCGTCTCTCTCTAACAGCATTGCGTCTCTCCCATCAATGGTTGTCAACATCAAGTATCTAGCCTGATCTCTCTCAAAGGTCATCAGATGAAGACTATGCTCGACGTACTATGTTGAATGCTGGATCACAACAGTACTAGTACTGGGAGAATCTAAAAGAGCTACTAGTAACCTAGTAAATGGTTCCTCCTCGGTGTGAGAATCAATGTCCTCCACGGGCTCTCCACCATCTAAATCAATATTTAGCACTGTGGATACTGCCGCAGCCGATGAAGTCTTTGTATCCATCCACGCAGAATACTCTGGTGAATAACCTAGATGGCAAACAGAAAAAGCAGCTATGTCACGCTGATCCCAACAAGCATACACCCGGGATCGGTCCTCTGCTGATAGATGACGAGAAGCTAAACGTCGTTGAGTAAAATCTATATACGCATAACACGCAAGTATACGTGGTCAACAAGTAATATAGTAATGAGTAGAGTATCGTTCCAACAGAGACAAATTAGTAAAAAACTTAACCTTAAAATTACCAATTTCCTATTAATCCTAATTTTATTAAACTATTCAATTCAATGATTCAAATTATAGAAACTAAACTAAGAAACAAATAGCCTACCTCAAAACAATCACAAATATCAAAATCTGGAATTTCAAACAATTAATGGAGAATTAGACTCATGATTTCACCCTAAGCTTCACTCTAATTTTTCAACACCTTTATTCCAATTCAATTCACTATTCCAGTTCATTAATCAAGAACACAAATGTAGTACTAGCCACCTCTCGATGCACTAATACCGTATTAAGTTAAATCCACAAATTAGATAGAAATAAGTTAAATACCTTAATCAACTAACTCACTATATCTCTATGTGAATTATAATTAAAGAAGGTTTAAGATTAAGTTCTCTATCTGATTACATGCGATGTCAAGCATATCTCTACCTTAACATTCGTCAAGAATATGCTATTCACAAAATCCATGAACACACGCTATATTAACTACGTCTAGATTCAGATATCCTCTCTCAATTTCATACAAATCCACAAAGAATTGTTGATCAGGCAATTCATAAATTCAAGCTCAAATTAATATAGATAAACTGAAAAATAGCTTATTGAACTGGAAATCAAAGTTATAAAATCATCGTTCCACTTAAGGAATCACCATAAGCCTAAAAAGTGAATTAGTTCATAATGAATGAAATAAAAATTGAATAATTTATAGGAAACATCCTGTCAATTACAGATATAGAACTAAGATGAAGAATAGTGCAAGACACCCTTCACGTAGCCTTAATCTGCAATCGTTACGAAAATCTCTTCAAAATACTCCTCTAAAGCTTGCTATAAAAACTGGAATTGATCTTCGTATTATGCCTTGTGTGTTTTGATCTCTCTTTCTCTGCCCCACACTTAGAATAGAAATGGCCTCAACTCAACTCCATACCACCAATCCTTATCCAACTCTAACTTCTCTCATAGAAAGTCAAATAGGAATCTAAATCCATTTTAACACCAACAAGTCATTTGCCAAAGACTCCCACAAAAATGAGCTAACAACCATCCCATAATCCAATTATGCTCACATTACATAAAGAATTAATCGCTCCCAACACTACCCAACTTCCAGCACAAAATTACTTTTCGCCTAGAACTGATGCCGACACAGCGCGCCCCGCGCCCCACGCTATACAGTACTCTTTGACAGCGCGGCCCGCGGTACTGTACCAGGAGAAGTTCATGTACCAACGCGCCCTGAGCTACTCCACTACGCATCACAGCGCGGTCCGCGCTATGTAGTTAGAAAGTCCAAAAATTGCATGAAATCTCCTTCCAATGCTAGCATTCCGATAGGCACATTGATTATCCTACAATAAGCACAAAACCCATCTAAAGTAACATGAAAGTACAAAAAAACTAACAATATAACAAGCTAAACAAACATAAATCGTAGGTCGAAAACCTACTCATCAAATTCCCCCAAACTTGAACATTGCTTGTCGTCAAGCAAAATGCAATGCAATGAACTAACAACTAAAAACTACGAATCCAGTATTAAGACAGTAAAGATAGCTTACTCATACGGCCTCAGAAAAATTACATAAACATGTCAAACTTCATATCAAAACCAATCCGTAATTCCATATCAATCCTTGCATCTTAAACTGTTATCACTAGTATAGTGTGTGTGTGCTCCACAACAATGTTAACTGATATAAAATTAAATTTAACACATAATAAGTCTCTTCAAAGGTATCATACAGTGTAAACTTAAGAAATCTAAAAACAAGCTAGATCCAACTAAAATCAAACAATTACTAATATCGAGGGTCAACATGGGATACGTATGCTTTATTTTTCATCTACGAGGGCTTTTTGCTCTTATTTCCCGGTTTATTCATTTTTTTTTCTTTTCGGTTTATATACACCTAGCTATGCAATGTATTATTCCCTTAAGCATTTCAATGCTATCTTAACGAGCTTTCGACCAACGACTCCTAGACCATTAAGACCTTAGGGCGCTAGGTGTAAAGACAGTCTCCTTGGGCTTACTTACCCAGGTAACAAAGGCCACAAAACTAGACAAGCACGCCACGGTGTTTATTCATACTTTCTTTTTTCTTTTTTTTTCTTTTCTTTTTTTATAGCGTATATACCCCAAATATTCTCCGAAACTTAGGTTCTTGTCTAACTTTAGTCATCACTACTTATTCTTGTCGTTCTTTCATTCAAACTAGTATTATCCTTTAGAATCTCATTATGTATCAATTTAAACTCAATCAATCAACAAGTTATTTTTACTGTGATATCCTTATTATACCAGTTTCAAACAGAAAAAGATCCAAATCATAAAAGAAACTACATCAAGGTTCGCATACTTAGTAATGTACTTGTCTACGTAATTTCAATTTCATTATTGACCTATAATCAACGTATACGATCTAATAACTAGATTCATGCAAACTACATGCAAAATATTTTTGTTGTTTTTATTTTTTATTTTTTATTTTTTTTTATAGATAAAAAATTATAAAGACTCAACAATTTATTATCTACACTATATAACATGATTCTTGAAAAATTTCACTAATTAACCAAGCAGAAACATAATCCCCCAAACTTAACCTAAGTAATGTCCTCATTACATCAAAATAAATCAAATAACAGTATGAGGACTTCCCTGAGAAAGAGTTACTACTCGTCGTCGTCCAACGGAGGATATGCAGGCAGGTTAGGAGGAATGGGCATGACCACCAGAGGTGCAGTTGGATTGCAACAGGAAAATGCATCAGCAAGCGTGTTAAATGCATTGGCATTGTACTGATGTATTAGATCTTGATGCTGGGCCAACCACATAAATTGATTCCGTGAAGCCCGAGGTGGTTGCTCTTGCCTGGGTTCCGCTCTAACTGGTGGTGAGGGTTGCCGGATCATAATATAGCCTTCTCCACATGGATGTGATCTCGCCCCATCCCATGCCTTGTACCTCTTAATTGTGGCATGATCAATAATAGCCATCGGTTGGTGGATAGGCTCAGAAGGTTGCCACTGCACTCCAGCTTTACGGCACATATCAGTGATTAAGAACCCATGCAGCAAACCTCCCATAGTACTCTCTCATAACACCCGGTCAATGGACTCTTGAATACACTCCCCCACATCGACATTATAGAATGCAATGGAGCTGTTCACGCAGAAATGGTGATGAACAATCCCATATAATAGTCGAGCTCGTGCCTTAGTTACATCGTTTTTGTGGCGAGTGGGCATTAAACGGGCACACATAAATGCATACCAAGCTTTTCCATACCGACTAAGTGCGGAGTGGGAAAAACTTATCTTTTTATTCGTTTCGGCTTGAATTACCCATTGTGTTCCTGGTTTGTATAATCTAACAATCAACTCATCTAACTCGAGCAAACCATCTTCATATCGATTAGTGTGTGGTACCTCTAACCAAAAATACTCGTTGATAGCATCGGCATGAAATGCCACCAGTTTACCACGAACCATGACGGTGTGATTGACATGTTCCATGGCGTTGGCATAGAATTCTTTCACTATATTGATCGCCGCTAGAAGTGGTTGTTCAACTAACTGAAACCAATTACGCTCAACAATTTTCAATGCCATGTCGCCATCCAAATTGGCATCCGGCTTCAATCCACATTCGAGCACCAAAGTTTTCTTGTCAATGGATGAATTGAATCGTTCTGCTGCCCCTTCACTAACAAACCTTGAATGATCATATTGAGGTCGAGTAGTGTAGGTGGATGGGTATTGTCTTTTGTGGGAAGACATGGTGATTTTAATTGTGTGTTGGCTTTAAACTTGGTTCAAGACTTTTATCAAACAGTTGGCGGGCAGACTGAGTACTTCCCCCAAAATTGGTTCCTTGGTGTTATCTTGCTAGCCAAATTGTGAAATCAAACATACACTCCTTGGGCACCCAATATCCAAGGTATTTTACTCACTTGCTATCAAGAAAAAAGAAGAAGATTGAGGAAGAAGTGAGTTGTGCTAACCTTGAACAAATTTATGTTTTCCTCGTTGTAAAGAATCCCAAATTAAATGAAGTTGTACAAAGAAGGAATTAGATTTAGGATTAGAGTGTAGTGTTATATCTGATATGAATTGGATTATATGTATAGTTAGAGATGGAAAACCAACGTGGGTTGGGAGATGGGAATTCTATGGGTTTAATGTGAATAGAAGTTGAATAGGAGAAGGAGTGATGGGGTAATGGCATTAGTATATGAGTTATGGAGTTATGGAAGTGGGAAGGGTGTAGGACAAGTGGGAAAGTTGATTGGATGAAGGAGAGGAGAAGTGGGGAAGTTATGGCCTAAGACACGGTAATTGAAGTAATTAAGCGCCTGGGTGTTACGCGCAACGCGGTCCGCGCCGTGGATAAGCTGAAGATAGTGAGCCCCACACTAGGAGGTCAGGAAGTGCTGGCGTACCAGCGCGCCTCACGCCGCGTATTGGTCTTGGATAGCGCGATCCGCGCTAGGGGGTCAGTGGCCAGATGAACAGTAGCACGCTCTATGATGTGTATGGCGCGTCCAGCGCTGCGAGATCGGTGAAGTGGCGCAGCCCACGTTGGCATGGTAGGAAGGGACTGGGGTTGTAGTGCGCCACGCGCTAAGCTTGTGCCTTGGGCAGCGCAGCCCGCGTTGTGGGGTCAGTGACTTCTTGGCTCTATTTTCCTTCTTCTACCTGCGAATCATCCAGAAATGAAGTCAAAATTCTATAGAAGCTTCATAATTACTATATTATAAACTACAATATAAAGATAAATTATAAGAGAAAGAGTATAGAGCTTGGGTTACCTCCCAAGTAGCACTATTTTTAACGTCGTTAGCCCGACAATGCCTCTTATATCACTGTGCATCGGCGAGGGTAATGTTGATGGCATCCCAGTTTGAATCTCCACCCTAGTAATGCTTTATCCGTTGGCCATTGACCTTGAACGTCTCCAATGGATTTCGACTATATAGTTCGATGGCTCCATATTGGAACACTGGTTTAATGGTGAATGGTCCCGACCATCTTGACTTAAGCTTTCCTGGGAACAACCTCAATCGTGAGTTGAACAGCAGGACTGATTGCCCCGGCTCAAAAGTTTGGTGCATAATTTTCTTGTCATGCCATTTCTTGACTTTTTCCTTGTATAGTTTAGCATTCTCATATGCATGAAGTCGGAATTCATCAAGCTCATTTAGTTGGAGTAGCCTTTTTTCACCCACAGCTGCTTGATCAAAGTTCAGTTTCTTAATGGCCCAGTAAGCCATGTGTTGTATCTCCACAGGTAGGTAACAGGCTTTCCCGTATAGTAATTGGTATGGTGACATCCCAATTGGTGTTTTATACATAGTCCGGTATGCCCATAGTGCATCATCCAACCTGAGAGACCAATCCTTTCGATTCGGGTTGACTACTTTTTCCAGAATTTTCTTCACCTCCCTATTCGAAACCTTAGCTTGCCCACTGGTTTGGGGATGATACGCAGTAGCTATCTTATGGTTGACCCCATACTTTACCAAGAGAGCTGTAAACGATTTATTACAGAAGTGACTACCTTCATCACTTATGATAGCTCTCGGCGTGCCAAACCTCATAAAAATATACTTTTGAAAAAACTTGAGAACTACCTTGGCATCATTAGTCGAGAGTTCTACGGCTTCCACCCACTTTGATACATAGTCCACCGCGAGCAAAATGTACTGATTATTGAATGATGAAGGGAATGGCCCCATGAAATCAATGCCCCATACATCAAAAATTTCAACATCTAGAATTGTTTGTAGGGGCATCTCATTCCGTTTCGATATGTTGCCTACCCTTTAACATCGATCACATGTTTTAACAAATTGGTGGGCGTCTTTGAACAATGTAGACCAATAAAACTCGACTTGAAGCACTTTTATCGATGTTCTCTCACTACCATAGTGTCCTCCATACGCCGACGAGTGGAACTCATGCAGTATGTTCTTTACTTCACTGTAGGGCACACACCTTCTAATCTTTTTGTCGCGCACTACTTCAATAAATAAGGTTCATCCCACATGTACCATTTTACGTCATTAAGAAACTTTTTTTTCTATTATCTTGTGAGATCAAGTGGAAGAACGTTGCTCACTAGATAATTCGCATAATCCGCATATCAAGGAAATTCTACATTTATCCCAAATAATTGCTCATCCGGGAATGATTCGTTGATTTCACACTTGTCCTCTTTCAATTTCCCTTGATTTTCTAGCCTAGAAAAGTGATCGGCGACTTGATTCTTCGTCCCCTTTCTATCCTTTATTTCTAGATCAAACTCTTGAAGAAGAAGAATCAATCGTATAAGGCATGGTTTAACATCTTTTTTCGCAATTAGATATCGAATAGCCGAATGATCCGTGTAGACTATTACCTTAGTCCCGATCAAGTATGCCCAGAATTTGTTAAACGCATACACCACTACAAGAAATTCCTTTTCTGTAGTTGTATAATTCATTTGAGTCTCTGTGAGTGTCTTGCTTGCATAATATATGGCGTGAAACACCTTCTCTCGGCGTTGATCCAAAACAGCCCCAACTGCATAGTCACTTACGTCACACATTAACTCGAAAAGTATATTCCAATCCGGTGCGATGATCACGGGGGTTGTAGTTAACTTCTTCTTCAACAACTCGAAAGCCAACTTAGATTCCTTATCAAAATTAAAAACAGAGTCCTTCTCTAAAAGACTGCACAAAGGTTTTGCAATCTTAGAGAAGTCCTTTACGAATCTTTTGTAGAAACCAGCGTGTCCCAAAAAACTTATAATTCCCTTTACTGACCTTCGTGGAGGCAATTTCTCAATTGTTTCCAGCTTAGCTTTGTCAACCTCTAGTCCTTGAGCCAATACCTTGTGGCCCAAAATTATGCCATCCTCAACCATGAAGTGGCATTTTTCCCAGTTAAGTACAAGGTTCATATCTTTGTATCTCTATAACACCATTACCAAATTCCTTAGGCAAGTATCAAAATTGTCTCCATAGACAGAAAAGTCATCCATGAAGACTTCCACTTTTTTCTCCACCATGTCTAAGAAGATGGACATCATACGCCGTTAAAACGTAGCAGGTGCATTACATAACCCGAATGACATTCTCCTGAACGAGAATTTGCCGTAAGGGCACGTAAATGTAGTCTTCTCTTGATCCTCAAGAGCGATGACGATCTGGTTATAGCTTGAGTATCCATCCAATAAACAGTAGTATTCATGTCCCGCCAATCTGTCCAACATTTGATCGATAAATGGCAGTGGAAAATGATCTTTTCAGGTTACCTTATTTAACTTCCTATAATCCATGCAAACCCTCCAACCTGTCACTATTCTTGTAGGTATTAACTCGTTATCCTAATTCTGTACCACAGTCATTCCTCCCTTTTTTGGCACACACTGAACCGGACTAACCCACTTACTGTCGGAAATCGGGTAGATGATACCGGCATCAAACAATTTTAGAATTTCCTTCTTTACAACTTCTTTCATAATGGGGTTAAGTCGTCGTTGTTGCTCCACTGTCGATTTTGCATCGTCTTCCATCAGAATCTTGTGCAAATACGCATACCTGAGGTGTTTAGGGAGTGTCTTAAGTTCCAGAGTTTGTGGCTCCTGTAATGATGGTTTCATCCTTGCTGTGGCTTTCTCCTCTGTATGCAATGGTTCAAATGGTGCTCTGAAGCGGCTAACTCGTGGCAATGAACCTAACATCTGCAAGTAGTCAACAAATTCTGGGTCATCGAACTCTTCATCCCCTAATAATGTTGTTTCAAATGGATCGTTGACCAAACTCTTGCCCATATCTTCACTGATAATCTGCTCAATTATATCCATCTTGAAACATTCTTCCTCGTCCGTAGGGAATTTCATGGCCTTAAACACGTTAAATTTGATTTTCTGATCTTGGACCCTCATAGTAAGTTCACCTTTTTGTACGTCAATGAGTGTCCTATCCGTAGCCAAGAAAGGTCTCCCTAGGATAATCAGGATGTTCTTGTCCTCCTCAAAATCTAGAATAATAAAATCTGCAGGGAATATAAACTTATCCACTTTAACCAATATGTCCTCTATTATGCCTCTCGGATATGTGACTGACCTATCTGCCAACTACAATGAAATATTCGTAGGCTTTGGCATGGGCAAACCCAATTCTGTGTATACTAACAATGGCATAAGGTTCACACTAGCCCCCAAATCACATAAACACTTATTAAATGACATGTTCCGGATCGTGCATGGAATAGTGAAACTCCCCAGGTCATTCAACTTTGGTGGCAACTTCTGCTGTAACACCGCACTACACTCCTCTGTTAATGCCACTGTTTCAAAGTCTTCCTATTTCTTTTTCCTTGACAGAATCCCTTTCATGAACTTCGCATAACTCAGCATCTGCTTTAGGGCTTCTGCAAACGGAATGTTAATCTGAAGTTTCTTAAAAACTTCCAAAAACTTTGCAAACTGCTTATCTAATTTCTGCTTTTGAACTCTCTATTGAAATGGTGGTGGAGGATATACAACTGGCTTGTTGTCTAACTTTGTTTTCTCAATTTGCTTATCCTCACCCTTGTTTCCTTCAACCACTTTACTGTCATCAACTTCTTCATCCGTTATCGCTGAATTTTCTGCATCTTTACTAACGAGATGTTTTCCACTCCTCAACGTAATTGCCTGACACTATTTGAGGTTTCCCTTCGGATTTCTCTTGGTATCACTCGGTAGGGTCCCTTGTGGCCTGTTATTTAATGCCAAGGCAATTTGCCCCATCTGATTTTCCAAATTCTTGATAGCCATTGCTTGGTTTTTCATCGCTGCCTCATTGCTAGTTATGTATTTTGATAACAACTCCTCTAAATCTGATTTCTTTTCCTGATGTTGAGCCGGTTGTTGGTGATTCTAAAAACCTGGGGGATATGATGGGCGTTGAGCTTGATGTTGCTGATTATTGCTCCACGAGAAATTTGGGTGATTCCAATTCCCTTGGTTGTAATTATTCTGGTACAAATTCTGTGGAATCCTATTGTAGCTACCCACGAATTGCACTGACGCTGGGTTGATTGCGCATTGATCTGTAGGATGCTTACCCGCGCACAATTCATATACGACCGCAACCTGTTGTACTTGTGCATGTGCCTGTGTCCCCGACATAGCATCCAACTTCTTAGACATTGCTAAAATCTGCGCTTGTAATGCCATTACACCATCTACTTCTAACACTCCAGCCGCCTTTGCCTGTGTTATTCTTGCTGTGGGCCACTGGTAGTTGTTAGCCACCATGGTCTCAATCAAATTGTAAGCCTCCTCATAACTCTTAGCCATGAATGCTCCACCCGACGCTGCATCAATACTGGTCCTGAGATTCCCATGTAGTCCGTTATAAAAAGTATTCATTTACAGCTACTTAGGCAATCCATGATGCGGGCACTTTCTAAGTAACTCCTTGTATCTCTCCCATGCCTAATATAGTGACTCCCCATGTTGTTGCTCAAACATGATTATCTCATTCCTCATTTTTGCAGTTTTCGCCGTTGGGAAAAATTTGGCAAGGAATTTCTGAGCTAAGTCTTCCCACGTAGTTATCGATCCCGGCGGTAGAGAGTGTAACCAACTCTCCGCCTTGTCCCGTAAGGTGAATGGAAACAAGCGAAGTCTTACCGCATCATCCGACACTCCATTATACCTGAAGGTGTTGCAAATCTCTAGAGAGCTGACTAGATGTTCATTCGGATCGTCATTTGCCAATCACCGAAACTGAACTGAATTCTGGATTATTTGAATCGTCCCATGCTTGATTTTGAATGTATTTGCAACAATTGTGGGCCTGGTGATGCTCGACTGCAGTTCAGTCACCTTGGGTGTGGCGAAGTCCCTTAACGCTTTCTGATCGTCAGCTGCCATTACCTCTTCTTTTTCATAATTTTCAATGTCTTCTATTGTTTCCTTGATCCACTTACTTAACCTCTGAAATCGTCTCTCAATGTCATCCTCAAAAGGAAGCAAGTCTGGATTTTTGGACCGAGTTTGCATAAACTACTTCAAAAACCTGAAATAAGAGGAACAAAACGAAAATAAAAATTGTTTAAGTAAAACTGGACTAATTAAACTGATATTGTAAAAATATTTAGATCTATACTAAATTATCCCCAGCAACGGTGCCAAAAACTTGTTGGGTAAAATCTATATACGCACAACACGTAAGTATACGTGGTCAACAAGTAATATAGTAATGAGTAGAGTATCGTTCCCACACAGGCAAATTAGTAAGAAACTTAACCTTAAAATTACCAATTTCCTATTAATCCTAATTTTATTAAACTATTCAATTCAATGATTCAAATTATAGAAACTAAACTAAGAAACAAATAGCCTACCTCAAAACAATCACAAAAATCAAAATTTGGAATTTCAAACAATTAATAGAGAATTAGACTCATGATTTCACCCTAAGCTTCACTCTGATTTTTCAACACCTTTATTCCAATTCAATTCACTATCCTAGTACATTAATCAAGAACACAATTTTAGTACTAACCACCTCTCGATGCACTAATATCATATTAACTTAAATCCACAAATTAGATAGAAACAAGTTAAACACATTAATCAACTAACTCACAATATCTCTATGTGAATTATAATTAAAGAAGGTTTAAGATTAAGTTCTCTATCTGATTACATGCGATGTCATGTATATCTCTACCTTAACATTCATCAAGAATCTGCTATTCACAAAATTCATGCACACAATATATTAACTACGTCAAGATTCTGATATCCTCTCTTGATTCCATACAAATGCACAAAGAATTATTGATCAGGCAATTCATAAATTCAAGCACAAATTAATATTGATAAACTAGAAAATAGCTTATTGAATTGAAAATCAAAGTTATAAAATCATCGTTCCACTTAAGGATCCACCATAAGCCTACAAAGTGAATTAGTTCATAATGAATGAAATAAAAGCTGAATAATTTAAAGGAAACATCCTATCAATTACAAATATAGAACTAAGATGAAGAATAGTGCAAGACACCCTTCACGTAGCCTTAATCTGCAATCGTCACGAAAGACACTTCAAAATACTCCTCCAAAGCTTGCTATAAAAACTGGAATTGATCTTCGTATTATGCCTTGTATGTTTTGATCTCTCTCTCTCACCCACACTTAGCATAAAAATGGCCTCAACTCAGCTCCATACCACCAATCCTAATCCAACTCTAACTCCTCTCATAGAAAGTCAAATAGGAATCTAAATCCATTTCAACACCAACAAGTCATTAGTCATAGACTCCCACAAAAATGAACTAATAACCATCCCACAATCCTATTATGATCACATTACATAAAGAATTAATCACTCCCAACACTACCCAACTTCCAGCACAAAATTACTTTTCGCCCAGAACTGATGCCGACACAGCACGCCCGTGCTACACAGTACTCTTTGACAGCGTGGCCCGTGCTACTGTACCAGGAGAAGTTCACGTACCAGCGCGCCCCGCGCTACTCCACTATGCATCACAGCGCTGTTCGCGCTATGTAGTCAGAAAGTCCAGAAATTGCTTGAAATCTCCTTCCAATGCTAGCATTCCGATAGGCACATTGATTATCCTATAATAAGCATAAAACCCATCAAAAGTAACATGAAAGTACAAAAAAAACTAACAATATAACAAGCTAAACGAACATATATAGTAGGTCAAAAATCTACTCATCAAACGCTGACTTAGCGCCCCATCAAAAGGATGAAAGTCCTAGAACTGGTCAAACTAACACATCACGACTAGTGGGTGGTAGGTAGTCATGCCACTCAAACCAACCAGAGAGAGATAATCCATGCCCAGAGCATGAGTAATGAAGCTATAGGGTGAACTGAGCCCTGTACACGGTAAGATAGCAAACGGATCTCCGATCCCAGCTAAAAAATGGACCAAAATGCAAGATCTGTACACTCAGCAGGCTGGAAGGAATATGACATAGCTATCTCATGGGTGAAGCAGTACCCGTGTCGGTTGAAATTGCCAATCGGTGTCATGTGTGACATAAACTGTAAGACCCCAACTTATTAATGAATAAAATCAAATTTTCTCTAATTATTATTGTGAATAATAAGGTGTTAATTTGATATAATTTTGGTTATGGGTGAAATGTGCAAATTTTGCAAAATAAACAAGTGGTTATAAAATATTCATTTTGTCGGGGAATATTCGTTTGGTCGTGGAATATTCTTTCTGTCAGAGAATATTCGTACGACGACGCAGCTATTTGTGGGCCCCATAATGGAAAACGGTTCAATGAAGATAACGACAAAAATTGAGTTTTTATAAATAACGGTGTAGTTGTTACCGTTAACACTGTTGGAATACCCGGTGGTTAAAATACAGTAATACGCGTGGTTGCACAGTAGCACACGGATTGCACAGTATTTTTAAATTATTAATTCTTACGAAGGAAGGCACTACTCAATAATTGTTACAATAGTTACTTTTCAATATTTTATTTTATTGATTCAATAATTGCTGAATTGATATTTTATATTATTGTTTCAATAATTGTCACTGCACAGTATTTCCCATTATCAGATCAATAATTCATATTATTTGAATAATATTATTTGATAGCATTATTGGCAATGTCTAGAAAGTTCTGTCTAAGGAGAGGTTTGGTCACCTAATTGCGCGCCAGTAAGGAGAAATCCTTATTGTAAAGCCTCCTCTTTCCTGGGAACGGCCTGTTTGTCATAAATGTGATTATGTAATATTAATTGTGAATAATTAATTATTGATTCATATGATAAGGAAATATTTATTTTATGTGAATATAAATGTTGGATATATTTTGTGGTTAAAAATGAAGGAGCTAATGTTGAGGTGTTTTATCAATATTTTTGTCTGAATGGAGGTATTAAAAATCTATCAGGGTTTTTGAGATATATTGCGGGGGTTATAATTTTTAATCCGACCGTTGGATCGTTGTGATTTTTAGATATGTTATACATATATAAATTGAGTATATATCCACAAATTTTGAACCGTTAAAAATGAATGTATGATTTGTTATGAATTTTAAGAGATGACTGGTTCAGAAATTGTTGAAGTTTCAGAATTTATCATTTTGGTAGAAAATTCTAGAATTAGTGGGCCCCACTTTTGGTTGGTGAAAATATGCTGAGATTTTTATTCAAATGTGGTGGGTGGGAATAGTAGCAGGTAAAGCCATCAGGTTGCAGGTTAAGTCTGCTTCGGCGTGCTAACATTTTTTTATAAATAGAGGGCTAAGTTAGAATTGAAAATCACACCAGAAATAAGTTTTCTCTCTTTCTCTCTCTAGATTATTGAGTGTATTTTGTGAGTATTTAGATACTTTGTGAGTTTATATTCATCAGTGCAAGTTTTCTTCAGCCTTATACCGATATTCCGATCAGAAGTACCGATATTTTAAGGTAAGGGGTGTTATATTCTTCTTAAAATGATATTTTCTTCAATATCATTATACCGAAATGTTGGTATGAACTTTTTATCAAATTTAGAACTTTTTGTGTCGGGATTACTATTCACGTATACGTTACTATTCACGTATACGGCACTATTTACGAATACGGCATTATTCATCGAAAAATAAAATTTTCTTCATTTTATCCGAGTTGTCTATTATGGTTACTATCTTTGATTGTATCCAAGTTTTGATCTTTATTTTTGAATTCTGCTTCAAAATTGGTTATTATGGAGTATTATTGAACTTAGATAAACTGTAATACAAATCCCTAATATTTGTTCTTTTATCTCACTGGATTCGTTCGCTTTAAAATATTTTTCATCATCCTCAGTCCTAAATGATGATACTACTGAATATCTTTGGCCTGTAGTGTAAAGATGTATGATTACCTAATGAATATATTTGGCCTGTAGTACAAAGATGAACAGGTGTTGAGATGAACATAACCAACTGGTGATACAAATGAATATCTTTGGCTTGTAGTGCAAAGATGAATATTTGATTCAAGATGTATATTGATTGATGTTACAGGGATAAAATATTAATGATGGACTTTTAAATCTTAGAAGATAGTAGAATTCTTTCTCTACTTGACTCTTCTAATGGATTGTTGTTTCCGCTGCAGTTGTTGATCTAAAACTTGTTGTCTATTATATTTTATCAGATTTTCCCTATTGAAGACTAACGATAATTTGTTGTATATTATCTTAGTCATAATATTCATTACTGGGCTAGTTGAGCTCACCCTTTTTGTTCCATTTTCTTCTCAGGAGTAGATAGTATAGCAGGAACTAGTCGGGGTATGGAGTGACGGTTTTAGAAAGTTGTTTAGCAGTCCTCACTATTTTTGTAAAATAGTGTATCAATAATTGTAATGAGGACTCCTTTTGAGTTTTTATACTCTCTATTTGCATTCAAACTCACAGTATATGTGTTGTCGTATTTTGCACGACAATTGTATTACTGAGGTTGTATTTGTTTTTGTACCATGTATTTGGCGACTCAGAATGGGTTATGTATACCTGTTTTGGGGGCGTCACATAAATCACACGTATAACACGACCAAACTGCTTGTAAATACCCCTGCGGGGTAGGTGCTGCAAAACATGGCCGACCGCAACGTCTCAGCCAAGATCATCGGAATGATGGTATGACCCTCCCTGAGAGCTCTCACTGCCATGATAACACCGATGTCTTGCTCATCCATATACCGTGGCATGTATACATACGCCACTATGCACATCACAAATATATCTACTCTGGCCAAATGCCAATGATCCTCTGGTGGGGTGAAATCCCCAGAATACCGTGTATAGCTGTTCGATGAGCCAAACCTATCTATCAGGAAATGCTGGGATAATACATGACCGGATGTAATCTCATCCTCTACTACTCTATGTCGTAACCCGTTGAGGGTCATGAACTGTCGGCGCATATCTCCGATAGCCATATGAGCGCAAGGTCTGTCTAAGGGCAAAGTCGTCAACCGCTCGTACTCCTCTAAGGTAGGAGTCAACTCCTGGGTACTAAACTAGAAAACTTGTCTCTCCGGTATCCAATGCTCCAGCATACCCTCTACAAAGCCTGTGGGAACCTGAAACATCAAGAGGGTCATAAAATGCTGTAATAATTGATCTACGGTCACCATATCTGGGGGTGACATGCTATCATACCAGGATCTCAGACGGGATGCCACCAATACTGGTGGGGTGTGATCTATGCGGCTGACTGTCGAAGAAAACATCTGTGTGGTCCGTATCATAAGACCATCCAGGAGTCAATGCTGAATATCTCTAGACATACATACATATGCATAACATGATACATGCATAACAGATAATAGATGGCAATATGATGCAGGGAATAAAAGATAATACATACATTCCTAAGTACATCATCATCTACATACATCATCTCTGTACAGATAAAAATACAGGGAAATGGGGCACAGACGCCCTACTACTAACAGAGGCCTATCAAAAGATATAGCGAGAATGGGGCACAACCACCCAATATCTAACAGAGGCCTATCAAAAGAGATAACGAGAATACACATCAGAAGAAGACAATGGTGTCAATATTTACATCATTAATCCTGTCTACCTGATGTAACTCTTCCTAAGTCACTGGATCTCTAACAATAGGGATATCAGGCCTATACAAAGGAGGATCTACACCGACAAAGCCAAATGGGTCATCTGAGGGGCCAGGTCCTGCGCTGGAAGGATCAAACGAATATGCCTCTGCGGGATCTCTGCCCAAATCTCGGATAAAGAAATGTGCCCGGTCCAGTCGCTGGGTCAAATTGTCAATCCGTGTCATATGAGTCAGATCTCAATCACAGGCTAGCCAATCTGTCATCATCACGCATTTTGGAACCATATCCCCCATGAACTGAGTGGCGTAGGTCTGGGCTCTAATGGTACGAGGGGACCACCAATGATGGAATGCATCCTGAGTATGTGTGCCCTTTGATAAATCATATCCGTCCATACCTATCAATGGGATGTCATCAGCGGGTGACTGCGACATAGGCCAATAACGCCTGATAGGAGGCAAGATCGGTATACGGATCTCCCCTGTGGCGCTCCTAATAGCAAGCTATCCTAAATAGTGCTCCCATCCTCCATCTGTGAAGAGAGGAATCCTACAGGTAGAAATCACTTACTCGACACCAGTTGGGTACCCATCCTCAAATCCCATGGCCAAGCGCTCCCCAGAATAGGGAATCTATGTGATGACATCAACTGTCAATAACTCTAGCTGTAGGCGACAATGAGTAAAACCCTCAGCTACAAGGACCTCCGCCAGTATGGAATGATGCCATCGTCGTCCTCGTGGAAAGGTATCTAATCCTAACATGCTCAGATAACGCAAACATGGGAGCCTCTCATAGGCCCAGAACTATCAATACAAAGGCAAACATCTGCTGACAGTGAACACTCTTAACCTATACATGGGAAATTACAAGAGAAATACTCACCAGCATAAATGGGTAGAATCCTAGCCAAGCCTCGATCAAGCATTGTGAATGCATGCGCATACCCCTGAGGAAATTGGAAAAGGTATAGGAACCCCAATCATAATCTCTGATACGGTCCACCTCCCGAGTGGCGCTGATCAAAGCGAACGACACCGTAAAAGAGTTATCTGCTATAAAGCAGCACCTAATGATCATCAGGAATAATTGCCGAAGAATGCGATCCCTGACTCTAACATCAGCTGGTATGGGCTCACTCAATAGTCCCTCATAGCATCCAAGCTCAGAGGACCTGTACGGACAGTCCTACCCTTGAGCGCCTCTATCGGTACTTCTAGCAAGGATCTGAGGGTAGTCGGGGTAATATTCGCCGTACAAGGCACTGGTGCCCCTCCAAACTCCATACCTGTGATAAATCGCCAATCCATCGGTGTCATCATCACCTCACAGTCCAGTAAATGGAGAGACTGAGTTTGGTGAAACTAGTACTCAAACAATGCCCAGAGGTAACCCTAGGGACAACGACGGGGAAGGATGGAAAAGAACGCCCCAAATCCCCAACCATGCACAATTGCTCTATAGTCAGGATGCAGAACCTGGTACATGGAGTGAATGCTAAACCAGTTCCCTCTGGGCTGTGTAAAGCCAGGAACCTGCAT
Source organism: Panax notoginseng (assembly GCA_016801055.1). Classification (NCBI taxonomy): domain Eukaryota; kingdom Viridiplantae; phylum Streptophyta; class Magnoliopsida; order Apiales; family Araliaceae; genus Panax; species Panax notoginseng. The sequence goes on from CM029013.1 coordinate 100,949,630, forward strand.
AACAAAGCAGATCAACATCAGAATCCTTTAATCCTCATCAATAGGAAAGAAGGAAAATTAGAGTCTAGCTTTGTACCTCATTTGCGTGCAAGTACATTGAAGGGTGTCGACTCAAATCACCCAGAAGCTCTGGGTTTGCCACCTAAATACTCGGGAGGTCCCTACGGGGAGCATGCGCAGCAGGAGTGGGGTATTTTCTAACCTGGAGCTTTTTAAAATGCATTTAATGACTACATGCATGCATGCATTATTTTAACATACATCTACATTAGAGTTAAAAATGCATGACTACCCAATGCCTATATTTTGGAAAAGTTTGCCATAGTCCCCTCTGTAAATAGGACTATCCACATGCACATAGGCATGACTAGGTAGCCATTCAGTAGCACACCTGTCCACAGTTATATACATATTATTTGCATTAAAAAGTCAAAGTCATCAATCCATAAGGGTAGCATAATTACCAAGATTACTTTGCATTACCACCTTTGCTCATTTGTCCTCAAATAGGATAAGAAATAGTAGAAAAAAGGTGTCAATTTGACTATTTCAAAAGTTAATTTTTTTCACATCATTATGTTCAGCATGATTTAATACTAACATTTACTGTGTTGAATATTCACTACTATGTATTTAGATGCATTTCATGTGATAAGTCATTTTTCAACGGATAAAAACTAGAAAAGAAGGCATGCATGCGTTATCAGGACAGTGTAGAACACTTGTATGGTGACAGAATTTGCAGAAAGACGTCCGAACTCAGCAAATCTGAAGAAGAGCTCTCAGATTTCCTTCACGGCGCGACTTAAAAATGACTTGGGAAAGCAACCCGTACATTTAAGGACATTTACGGTTGGTCGTAGGTTCACCTGCGGCAACTATAGGTGTACCTCCGACACCACTATGTGGGGCCCACCCATCCGGCTCGATCCATTTTGAGTTACAAAGGAGTTCTCACAAGTTGAAAAGGCCAAATCAGGAATAAAAACGCTACGCGATTAAGCGGAATGGCTTGGAATCGAGGTTTTCTCAGACTGAACCGTGGGTCTACACATCACTCATTGGTATTCCCCCCAACACAAGGTACACTATGCTGATGATCTCAACTGTTACAAGTCACCTTTGGCAATACCTTATGCTGGTCCAATGCCTCCAAGTAAGGGTCGTCACCCTAATCCTCTCAGATACCCTGGCGTGGGCATCACGTATCTTCATCTGTCCAAATACAGATACCCCGATGGGGGCATCAAGCAGCTTCATATGTCCAAATATAGATTCCCTGGCAGGGGTATCGTCCATTGTCATCCGTTGATGCACGTGTCAACGAAGGTTAAGCAACCTTGACATCACTTCAGTCGTTGGCAAGTAAATCCAACGAAGCATTGAAAGTTATTCGATGATTTTAGCCGTTGACACACACGTCAGCGAAGATCAAGCAGTTTCCCCGGCGGGGACAGTACGCATTCTCAAGTAGTTTCCCTGGCGGAGGCGTCACGCATTTTCATGTGTCGAAGTACATATCCCCGACGGGGGTATCACGTATTTTCTGTTGACACACAAATCAGTGAAGGCCAACCAACCTTGACAGTTTACCTGATAGGGATATTATCTGGTGATGTAAATGTCAATATAGGTCAGGCAACCCTGATAACGCAAACTGTTTACAGTAACTCCGACAGAATATTGATATATCCTGCAGATACAAACCAGGAAGGATCATCCTAATCGGGGAGGACCGATGATGGAATATGTTATACACATCCTCAAACAAACAAGGATACATCCCCATAGAATCTCTGATACGTGAAGGATACTTCTTCAGTATAAAGTATGTGTCAAGGATTCAAGACTTTAGCGATAACCCCAATGTCAACAATCCTAGAAATTCCTGGTAGCTGTGGATCGCACATCCATTACAGTTCACCAGGCTGCTTATCTATTGTCATCCCTGGTAGAAGCAACAGGGAGTCGACAATCTTCCCATCTTGTTGGACAACAATTCAACAAAATATATGCATCATACATTTGCATCATGTTGATGTATAGTGCATCATGTTTATCTTGTTACATTTCAAGTGTCTAGTATTTTTTATCCTATCCATGCTATTGCATTGCATGAATATGATAAAGAAGGGCAATTGTAGACACTCGAAATTTTCTACATCCATGTTACTAACATTGTAGGAAGGCAGAATCGTCTTTTAGAGATAAACATGGAAGACAGCTCAGCTTAATCCCAGAGATAACCCTGGGATACTCAGTATCACCATCTCAGAGATAACCCCGAGACATCCAGCTCAGACTCGGATACCACCAGAAGTTTCAACCTCAACCCCGGCGACAACATCGGGAGTTTCGATTTCAACCTCGGAGATAACCCCAAGGAGTGCAGTGCCAATACCAGAAAACACACCGAAGAAGACAGTGTCATCTCAGAGATAACCCCGAGATACTCAATCTTAGCCCCGGACAACACCGAGAAAGATAGTATCCACCTTTGAGATAATCCCAAGGAATACAGTAGCAATTCTGGAGATAACCCCGGAAATGCTTATTTCAAAGCCATGCGAATAGCTTTAGAACACTCGACAAAAGCCCCGAGGCACTCATGCCACAAGCCTGAAGATAACCCCGAGAAGTCAGGCACATCTCAAAAATAACCTTAAGGACGGTCAACACCTGCAGCAGTCCAATCTCAGCGATAACCCTGAGCAACGACCGCTAACACAGCTCAAACCGGAGATAACCCCGATGAATGGTAGGACTGTTATTTTTCCATCCCAATGCCACATCGCGCCATCTCAACAACAACATTCATACATTCTACACAACAATGTCCTACAAGAACCAAGAAGCGCCAATCCCGAGTGACTACTGCACAAGACAGCACACTGGGTATAATTTGAAGCTTGAAGTGCAAGGGTATGGTCCCATCTTCCTGACTTCGTACAACCTCTGATCCCATGTCATTGTGTAGCTCTCGACAACAACATGCCGAAAAAGGTCTTATACACCTCGATCGAATGCCCAAATTGAAGTTCTAAAAGATCGAGCGGACATCACATTGCACGCGTGCACGTTCTTCAAGATGGCTGGACCCGCGGAGCCCGGGGCAGCCCGGACAGCCGTAGGTACATATGCGGTTACCGCAGGTACACCTGCGGCTACCCCCTCTATAAATAGAGGGCTTGGGGTAGCCATTTTATATAGAGAAAAAGGCAAGGAAGCCCTGTCCAATTTGCTCTGTACACACCCTAAACTGAGTGTTTTCTCATTTTAAACACTTATAAGCTCATATATAGCTACTTTTTACCGGCAGGAGCCGAGTGTTCATCCCTTTCAAGTTATTGAAGTCTTCTTTGGCAGCCCACTGTAAGCCTTCTTACACACTTTAAAGCTTTTCTCTTCATCTTTGCACACATTATTCTTCATGTTGAGAGATGTGTTGCGTGTGTTTGCCCGGACTACGATCCGTGGCTTTTATTTTTGCTGTATATATATATATATATATATATATATATATATATATATATATATATATATATATATATATATATATATATATATATGAACTGTGTGTCGAACTTTGTTCGATGAGCCTGAATTTACACGCGAAGCGCTTACTTGCATATATATATATATGAACTTTGTTCGATGAGCCTGGATTTTGCATCTGGTGCGTTTACCGCTTTATATATATATATATATATATATATATATATATATATATATATATATATACATTTCATCCCGCCTGGAGTTTACTTCGTGGCGGTTAACTGTTTTTACTGCTTTCTTTATGTTTTGTCCCGCCTGAAGTTTACTCCGTGGCGGTTGATCGCTTTTACAACTTTATTTACATTTCTGATCCCCCATGGAGGTGCTTCGTGCTGGTTGATCATGTCAATATATATATATATATATATATATATATATATATATATATATATATATATATATATATATATATATATATAACTGCTTACAGCTTTCATACAAACTGCGTTATCATGTGAGCCTAGGAATCATGCGATCACAGATTCAGTCTACTGAATCTAGATTCGGTTCCCGTGATGGACATTTTCAGCTGTAAGCAGCTTGTAAATTATTCACGATGTTTGGATTTCCTCAAATGGTTTTCATGCCCATGAGGAATTCGGCACTGCTTTGTACATAATTTTCTCGAAGATGCTTTGCATCTCAAAAATAAAAGCAATCAAGTCGAACACCTAATAATAAAATGGAAGTGTAAAAGATCTCAATTACTATTGAGCAACAGGGTTTGAAAAACCTCTTTTACAAAACTTCACTGCTATATCTTGTTTAAAACTGAATTTTTACATAAATTCAAACCCTGTGTATATAGGTGCGAACGAGGTCTCGCATTCCTTCCAAATAACTGCACATTGACCCACACACACACACACATTCATATAATAATTTCTTGAAAAGTGGCGGTCACCGTGGCAACACGGACGTCGGGGGGTGCCTAACACCTTCCCTCCGCATAAGCAAGTCCCTGCACCCTAATGAATCTCGGTTTCACAAACCCGTTTAGCAGTGTCACATCACTGGGTCAATGTACAAACCTTTTCTCGGTTGTGTTGGTACAACCAGTTAAAAAACCAACTGGCGACTCTTATAGTCTAATCGTCGACATATAAATGTCGGTTCTTTTCACAACTTATTTTTTCAAACAAATCTCACCTAACATGAGAACACAAAAGAACAAGAACAGAAAAGGGACAAATAGAAATCCCGATGATGACATATAGCCTCCTGATGGAGGAACCACACAACATATATTCACATACAACGTATCTCACCGTTTATAAAAATGATGATATCTGCGAAGCACTAATATCACAGCAGATATAGTGTAAAGCATTAAGTACAGTAATTAAATGCATTCGTACACATCCATCAAATGTAAATGCAACATCCACACACAAGCATATAACAATTTTGAAAAGCTTGTAATAGTGGCTTAAGTCCTCTTACTGGCATTGTCCCCAGCAGAGTCGCCACCTGTCGATGTTGGGATTTTAATTGTCCTTTTTCTGTTCTTATTATTGGGTGTTCTCATGTTAGGTTAGATTTGTTTGAAAAAATAATTTATGAAAGAGTCCGACATTTTTATGTCGACAATTTGACTGTGAGAGTCACCAGTTGGTTTTTTAAATGGTTGTACCAATACAACCGAGAAAAGGTTTGCACATTGACCTAATGATGTGACACTGCTTAACGGGTCTGTGAAACCGAGATTCATTAGGGTCCGGGAACTTGCTTATACGGAGGGAAGGTGTTAGGCACCCCACGACATATAAAACAATAAAAAACCAATCAACCACCATGATGCACCTCCATGGGCGATTGAAAATGTAAATAAAGCAATAAAAATCAATTAACCACCACGAAGCACCTCCATGGGGGATTAGAAATATAAATAAAGCAATAAAAATGATCAACCTCCTTGAAGTAAACTCCAAGCGGGACGAAAAGCAAATAAAGCAGTAAAAACGATCAACCGCCATGAAGTAAACTCTAAGCAAGACGAAATATAAATAAAGCTGTAAAAGGCCACGAAGTAAACTCCAGGCTAGATAAAAATGTAAATATATATATATATATATATATATATATATATATATATATATAAAAGCCATGGACCAAAGTCCGGTGATAAGTAGGTTTTATACCTACTTATCCGGTATCTATTACTTGAATTAGTTGCTTAATCTCATGTTTCTTAGTTACTTTTCATGTATTTTGTGTACGTTTTTTAGATTATATGATTGGGTATGAAAACGCAAGAAAAAGGCGACTATTGGCATTAAGAAGAAAGAGAAAGCAATTCGGAAATCTTTTGGACCAAAATACGCAAGCAAATTCAAGCAAGGAAGATTGATGGACTTTTAACACCACGTTGGATGCATGTTCTTGGCTTGGATCTTGGATTATACTTTAGAGCTTCTTCTTAGCTTTTCGAAACATCTTGAATCATCCCAATCGGAGTTCGGATGCAAGAGTTATGGCCTTTTTATCTACGAAGATCAAAGCTAAGAGTTCTCATATTTGCAATTTACACAGCATCTAATTCAAGCTCAATTTCAACCTTCATCCAATTCAAATCTGTCAAATCTCAAAGAATGAAAGTTGTATAGCTCGTCGATATCTTAGATTTGATAGGTGGCAGGCCTCGTAACTCCTCCCGGATCAAAAGTTATGGCCGTTTTTCCAAAAGACGTCAGAGCAGAAAAGGTAACCCCGCCGGGGCGGGCTTTTCCTTAGTAAAACCCCCGCCGGGGCGGGCATAGCAGCTAAAAAATAGTAAGGACCTCCGCCGGGGTGGGCCCTTTTAGTGTATAAACCCCCGCAGGGGCGGGGGTATGGACAGAAAACTCATTTTTTGGGCAAATTTGAGTTCGAGAAGGATTGTTTCGATCCGATTGACTCAAGGACTTCCAAGAGAACTTAAAGACATATGAAGAAGCTTATAAAAGGGGGAGAAACACAAGGATTAAAGGGGGAGATTAGAGAGATTAGAGGAGAAATAAGATTCCATTAGATTAGATTAGAGTAAATTAGATCAAAATACTAGTTCTAATTAGATTTGGAGATTGAATCAACTTGAAGATCAAGACCAGGAGTTTGAGGAACATGGAGATTTGCTGACAACAGATTTATTCTTTACTTTACTCTTATTTTTATCTTTTTATGTTATTTCAAGTGTGGATTCTTAGTTTTAATTTAATGAACTAATTCTTTGTTTGAAATTACAATGGATCTTATTGTGTAGTTTATTTTAATATGTTTCGCTATCAATTATTATGTTCTATTGTGAGGATTGTCTATTATGATTTAGACTTAATTGTTTAATTGATTGGCCATCAATTACCATGATAATCTATATGAACTCGAGAGATGAAGTATTAATTTAGATCTTATCATAACAGCATGTGTTCAGGATTTTGCTAGTAACTTAAACTTGATGAGTGTTAAGGTAGAGATATATTTGGCACCGCATGTAATCGGGTAGAGAACTTATTCTTCAACCTTCTTCAATTGTAATTCACATAGAGATATAGTGGGTTAGTTGATTATGGTGTTTAACGGATTTCTATCTTAATTGTGGATTGACGTTAATATGGGTATTATGCATCGAGAGGTGGTTTTATCTACTTTAGTGTTCTTGATTAACAATTCTGGATAGAGAACAACTGATGAGAAGTGTGTTAACTTAAATGAAGCAATAAGTGAAGTTGTGATCTTAAATCTCCGTTATCTTAATTTAACTAGTGGAATTTAAGAGTAGTTTAATTTATATAATTTAAAATTCATTCATTTAAATACGATTGAGTTGGTTACGGGTTAGTACTTAGTTATTTTTGTTAAATAATTCTCTATGTGAATGATACTCAACTTATCACTTTGTTACTCTTTGACTACGTATACTTGCGTGTTGTGCGTAATTAGATTTTACCCAACAAGTTTTTGGCGTCGTTGCCGGGGAATTAGTTTAATATTTTTTACCAATATTAATTTCAATCAAATTAGTCTTAATTTAAACATTTTTATTTTTATTTTTAATTCTCTTCCTATATTTCTCTCTTTTCAGGGACCATGGATAACTTTGCATATCAATGGCCATACACGAACATGACTCAACCAAGGAAAACGGGGATTGATGGACTTAATGCATTTTTTGCAATGTCAGCACAGATTGAAAAACTTTCGAGGAAGTTGGACGTTTTTGCAGCCCAAAGGAGTCGAAGGATGGCAGTTATGTGTGACTATTGTGCTGGCAATCACCCGAGTAATCAATGCACCATCAATCTTGGGCCGGTACAATATGGTGGTAACTACCTCAATCAGTATGCATATGATAATTATGATCAAGTTTGGGGGTATCACTCGGATTCTTCATGGAGCTATACTTATGAAGACCAATACTCTACTCCAAATCTAACATACACACCGAAATTCTCTTATCCACCTCCAATGCGACAAGAAAACAATTTAGAGTTGAAGGAATTCATGTTAAGGATTATAGCAAATCAAGAGGAGAGGATGATGAGTCAAGAAATATCGAGCCATAATTTTCAGCACCAGATGGAACAACTCATCACCACTTCAACTCATGGTCCTCAATATATGGATTCCAAAACTGAAATAGATAATTCAAGTTTGGAGGATTTGTGGTTCAAATTTGTAGCATCAACTGAGGAGAGGATGATTAATCAAGAGTGGTCAATTCAAAATCTTCAAAATAAGATAGATCAATTGACCAAAGCTGTAAGCAACCTTCCTCGAAACAATTGGTGTTATGATGAGGATTCCAAGATTGATAAAGTGCCCGAACCAAATCTGCAACTGGATGAGCCACAAGATATAGGAAGTGTGGAGACAATTGGGGATAATGAAATAGAGGTCCATGAAGATCTAAATGGGTCTCCACCAAAGATCAAAGAGTCGGTCAGATTTGTAAAATCATGCCCACTTGGTAGTCATGTCGTCGGCGAAGCTCTTGTTGACATAAGAGTGAGTACAATTTTCAATCCATGGTGGGAAAAGAAAGAGATGATAGACGAAGAGCCCATTATGTGTGACAAGCTTCCATGCCCCAAAGTGATCACATACACAATGGAGAAAACACCTAGATGTTGGACATTCTTGAATGAGATCATACCAAATCAGAGCATGCTAGGTGACTTTGATGCAGTGGCCATCACAAATGGGAACCTACCAAAAGCTACATTATTTCTGACTGGGAGGCAACCCAAGAATTTTTCTATTTATTTTCTTACTAGTTTATTTAGTAGATAGGAATTAATTTGCTTATTAAGTTCTCTTATAAATCCAAAGTGTTAATCTAATCCATGTTGTCTCTCTTTATTGCAGGTATTGGAGGTTCAATGGATAGGCAAAAGATTATGGAAAGGGAAGCCACTAGCCTGAGCCCATGACACAATATCCTCCTTCAAATTCTGATGTGGAGGATTATTCAGTCTTTGTGCCACGCCACCATCACCACAAGCTTAAATGATTACAGGGAAGTTCTCTTCTACTTACCGCTATATTCTTATAATGAGGACATTGTAATTACTAAGTTTGGGAGAGTTTAGTTTAGTTCATTATTGCATGTTTAGTTTCATGTTTATGTTATGTTATTTTGCATATGTTGTTAATTTAGTTTAGGCTCATTATGTTTGCATTCATGTATTCAGTTTCTTAAAGAAAAAAAATCAAAAATAATAGTTAGTTACTATATTCATCTTGCATGATTCCAGCTGTTAGATAGTTCAGTTTATTTTGGCCATTGATGAGATTGGAATTGAGTAGACAAGTATAGTACTAATTATTAGAGCTTTGATGTGATCTCTTGTTATGAATTGAATCTTTTCTTGTTTGAAACTGGTATAATAAGGATAACACAGTAAAAATAACTTGTTGATTGATTGAGTTTAAATTGATACATAATGGGATTCTAAAGGATAATGCTAGTTTGAATAAAAGAATGACAAGAATAAGTAGTGATGACTAAAGTTAGACAATAACCTAAGTTTAGGGGAATATTTGGGGTATATAAGCTATAAACAAAAGAAAAAAAAGAAAAAAAAAAGAGAAAAAGAAGAAAAAAAAAGAGTATGAATAAACACCGTGGCATGCTTGTCTAGTTTTATGGCCTTTGTTACTTGCGTAAGTAAGCCTGAGGGGATTGTCTTTACACCTAGCGCCCTAAGGTCTTAATGGTCTGGGAGTCGTTGGTTGAAAGCTCGTTAAGGTAGCATTGAAAAGCATAAGGGAATAAGACATTGCATAGCCATGTGTATATAAACCAAAAAAAAATTAAATAAAAATGAATAAAACGGGAAATAAGAGTAAAAAGACCCCGTGGATGAAAAAATAAAGCATAAGTATCCCATGTTGACCCTCGATATTGGTAATTGTTTGATTTTAGTTAGATCTAGCTTATTTTTGAATTTCTTAAGTTTACACTGTATGATGCCTTCGAAGAGACTTGTTATGTGTTAAATTTGATTTTATATCAGTTAACATTGTTGTGGAGCACACACGCACTATATTAGTGATAACAGTCTAAGATTTCATTATTGATTGGTTTTGATATGATGTATTATCGTGTTTACTTGATTTCTCTAAGTCCGGTTGAATAGACTTGTTTCTGTCATTACTGCTGGATTCGTAGGCATGTAGATTAGTTGCATTGCATAGCATTGTTTTTTTGTGTTTTTGCTTGAGGACAAGCAAATGTTTATGTTTGGGGGTATTTGATAAGTAGATTTTATACCTACTTATCCGGTATCTATTACTTGAATTAGTTGCTTAATCTCATGTTTCTTAGTTACTTTTCATGTATTTTGTGTTCGTTTTGTAGATTATATGCTTGGGTTTGAAAACGCAAGAAAAAGGCGACTATTGGCATGAAGAAGCAAGGGAAAGCAATTCGAAAATCTTTTGGACCAAAATACGCAAGCAAATGTAAGAAGGGAAGATTGATGGACTTTTAACACCAAGTTGGATGCATGTTCTGGGCTTGGATCTTGGATTATACTGTAGAGTTTCTTCTTAGCTTTCTGAAACATCTTGAATCATCCCAATCGGAGTTCGGATGCAAGAGTTATGGCCTTTTTATCAACGAAGATCAAAGCTAAGAGTTCTCATATTTGCAATTTACATAGCATCTACTTCAAGCTCAATTTCGACCTTCATCTGATTTGAATTTGTCAAATATCAAAGAATGAAAGTTGTATAGCTCATCGATATCTTCGATTTGATAGGTAGTAGGCCTCGTAACTCCTCCCGGATCAAAAGTTATGGCCATTTTTTCAAAGGACGTCAGAGTAGAAAAGGTACCCCGCCGGGGCGGGCTTTTCCTTAGTAAAACCCTTGCCAGGGCGGGCATAGCAGCTGAAAAATAGTAAGGACCCCCGCCGGGGTGGGCCCTTTTAGTGTATAAACCCCCGTCAAGGCGGGGGTATGCGCAGAAAACTTATTTTTTGGCCAAATTTGAGTTCGGGAAGGATTGTTTCGATCTGATTGACTCAAGGACTTCCAAGAGGGCTTAATGACATATGAAGAAGCTTATAAAAGGGGGAGAAACACAAGGATTAGAGAGGGAGATTAGAGAGATTAGAGGAGAAATAAGATTCCATTAGATTAGATTAAAGTAAATTAGATCAAAACACTAGTTCTTATTAGATTTGGAGATTGAAGCAACTTGAAGACCATTGAAGATCAAGAGCATGAGCTTGAGGAAGATGGAGATTTGCTAACAACAGATTTATTTATTACTCTAGTCTTATTTTTATCTTTTAATGTTATTTTAAGTGTGGATTCTTAGTTTTAATTTAATGAACTAATTCTTTGTTTGAGATTACAATGGATCTTATTGTGTAGTTTATTTTAATATGCTTTGCTATCAATTATTATGTTCTGTTGTGAGGATTGTCTATTGTGATTTGGACTTAATTTTTTAATTGATTGGTCATCAATTACCGTGATAATCTATATGAACTCGAGGGATGAAGTATTGATTTAGATCTTATCATGATAGCATGTGTTCAGGATTTTGTTAGTAGCTTAAACTTGATGAGTGTTAAGGTAGAGATATATTTGACGCCGCATGTAATCGGATAAAGAACTTATTCTTCAACCTTCTTCAATTGTAATTCACATAGAAATATAGTGGGTTAGTTGATTAAGGTGTTTAACGGATTTCTATCTTAATTGTGGATTTACGTTAATATGGGTATTATGCATCGAGAGGTGATTTTATCTGCTTTAGTGTTCTTGATTAACAATTCAGGATAAAGAATAATTGATGAGAAGTGTGTTAACTTAAATGAAGCAATAAGTGAAGTTGTGATCTTAAATCTTCATTATCTTAATTTAACTAGTGGAATTTAAGAGTAATTTAATTTATATAATTTGAAATTTATTCATTTTAATAAGATTGAGTTTGTTACGGATTATTACTCGGTGATTTTTGTTAAATAATTCTCTATGGGAACGATACTCAACTTATCACTTTATTACTTGTTGACCACGTATACTTGCGTGTTGTGCGTAATTAGATTTTACCCAACAGCATACACACGCTACACGACTCTCAACGTGAAGAATTATGTGTGCACAGTAGTGGATAAAGGCTTTAAAGTGTGTAAGAAGGCTTACAATGGACTGCCATAGAAGACTTCAATCACTTTAAAGGGATGAACACTCGACTCACGCCGCTAAAAGTATAACAATACATGAGCTCACAAGTGTTTAAAATGAGAAATCACTCAGTTTATAGTGTATATAGAGCAAATTGGACAGGGCTTCCTCGCCTCTTCTCTTTTAAAATGGCTGCCCCAAGCCCTCTATTTATAGAGGGTGGAGCCGCAGGTGTACCTGCGGCTGCCCGAGTTGTCCCTAGTTTCACAGGTCCTGTCGTCTCGAAGTACGTGCACACTTGCAACGTGATGTCCATTCAAACTTTCAGAACTTCAATTCGGGCATCTGATTGAGGTGTATAAGACCTTTTTTAGCATGTTGTTGTCAAGAGCTACACAATGACATGGGATTAGAGGTTGTATGAATTCAGAAAGATGGGACAATGCCCTTGGTCTTCAAGCTTTAAATTCTATCTGGTGTGATGTCTTGTATAGTAGTCACTCGGGATTGGCGCTCTTTGGTTCTTGTAGGACATTGCTGTGTAGAATGTAAGAATGTTGAGACAGTGCAAATTGGGATGGAAAGATGACGGTTCTGCCTTTCATCGGGGTTATCTCCGGTTTGAGCTGATTTAGCAGTCGTTGTTCAGGGTTATCTCTGAGATTGAACTGCTGCAGGTGTTGACCATCCTCAGTATTATTTATGTGATGTGCCTGACTTCCCGGGGTTATCTCTAGACTTTGTGGAATGAGTGTCTCGGGGGCTTTTGCCAAGTGTTATGAAGCTGTTTGCATGGATTTGAAACAAGCATTTTCGGGGTTATCTCTGGAACTGCAACTGCATGCCTCGGGGTTATCTCAGAGGTTGACACTGTCTTTCCCGGTGGTATTTTCGGGACTGAGACTGAGTATCTCGGGGTTATCTCTGAGATGACACGATCTTCTCCGGTGTGATTTCTAGTATTTGAACTGCATTCCTCGGGGTTATCTCCGAGGTTGAAGCTGGAACTCCCGGTGTTGTTTCCGGGGTTGAGGTTGAAACTTTTGGTGGTATTTTTAGGCCTGAGCTGGATGTCTGGGGGTTATCTCTGAGATGGTAATACTGAATATCCCTGGGTTATCTCTGGGATTGAACTGAGCTGTCTTCCAAGGTTATCTCTGAAAGACGATTCTGCCCTCCTACAATGTTAGTAACAGGTATGCAGAAAAATTATAAGTTTCTACAGGACCATCTGGCAAGGGACTGTTCGAAGAAGGGATCTAGAGGGGCAGGATTAGGAGGGAACATGGGAAACAGCGGTGGAAGTGTTTTAACTATCACGGGACCAACCATAATCGACCGACCGCCATGACCTTCAACATGACACTGTAGGATGCTGTGCAGTCTCGCGATGTGGTGTCAGGTATCATTCCGATCAATAAAGTTAATGCTTATGTACTATTTGATTCGGGTGCTACCTGTTTATTTATATCCTATGACTTTGCTAAGAACTTAGAATTACCTAAGGATGAGTTAGAATACCCTATGTATATAGAAATTGCAAATAAAGAAGTGATCACTATTAAGTACATACACAAGAATTGTACGGTGGATATTAGGGGTAACATTATGAAAGTAGATCTTATCCCGATTAGACTTGGGGAATTTGACGTCATTCTGGGAATGGATTGGTTATTCAATTACGGGGCTGTAATTAATTGCCAGAAGAAATGTTTTAACCTTATGACTCCATCAAAGGTTGTGTTTTATGGTAGCAAGTCACCTAGACAAGCGAGTTGTCTAACGATGATGCGGGCTAGGAAGTTGTTAAGACAAGGTTCTATAGGATATTTAGCCTACATAGTCGACAGTCGTAAAGAGAACCCAAAAGTGGAAGATATAACAGTCGTGAAGGACTTCATAGACGTATTTCTAGATGATCTGTCAGGACTTCCACCAGATAGAGAGGTTAAGTTTGTGATCGATTTGGTACCAGGAACAACCCCAATATCGAAGGCACCGTACCGGATGGCTCCGGTATAGATGAAGGAATTGATGGTACAACTGCAAGACTTACTGGAAAAGAAGTACATTCAGCCGAGTGTATCGCCATGTGGAGTGCCAGTGCTATTCGTGAAGAAGAAGGATGGGATGATGCTGCTCTACATCGACTATAGAGAACTGAATAAGGTCACGATTAAGAATAGATATCTATTACCGAGGATCGACGACATGTTTGATCAATTGAAGGGAGCAAGATACTTTTCAAAGATAGACTTGATGAGTGGTTATCATCAGTTGAAGGTGAGGCCAGAGGATGTACCGAAGATAGCATTCAGAACGCGATATGGTCACTACGAATTTTTGGTGATGTCATTTGGTTTAACGAATGCTCCTACAGCATTTATGGGCCTAATAAACAGAGTGTTCAAGCCGTTTTTGGACAAATTCATGGTGGTATTTATCGATGACATTTTGGTATACTCGAAGACCAAGGAAGAACACGTAGAGCATTTGAAAGTAACGTTAGAGGCGTTGAGAAGAGAGAGGTTGTATGCCAAGTTTTTGAAATTTGAATTTTGGATTCAGCGGGTACAATTTCTTGGGCATGTGATTGATAAGGTTGGAATTTCAGTAGATCCCTCCAAAGTTGAAGCTCTGATGAATTGGGATCAGCCGAAAATGATGTCGAAAGTAAGAAGTTTCTCTAGATTGACAGGATATTACAGAAGATTCATTTAGGACTTTTCCAAGATCGCAACTCCGCTAATGAATTTGACTAGGAAAGCTGTGAAATTCGTTTGGACGGAGAAGTGTGAGGAAAGCTTTCAAGAACTTAAGAAGAGATTAAGTACAACACCTGTGTTATCTCTTCCAGATGACACAGGAAATTTTGTGGTTTGTAGTGATGTGTCACATAAAGGATTGGGATGTGTACTTATGCAAAATGATAGGGTCATTACGTATGTGTCACTACAATTGAAGGACTTGAGAAGAGGTATCCAGCCCACGACTTGGAATTAGTTGTAGTGGTATTTTCTTTGAAAATTTGGAGACACTATCTCTATGGGGAGAAGTTTGAAATATATACATACCACAAGAGTCTAAAATATATTTTTACACATAAGGACTTGAATATGAGCCAGAGAAGGTGGCTGGAGTTAATTAAGGACTATAATTGCAAGATTTTATACCATCCGGGTAAAGCAAATGTGGTTGTAGACGCCTTAAGTAGAAAGGGTTGGGAGAAATTAATGATGTTGACCGCTCAGGATGAGCTAATTTCAGTGATGGAGAAGCTGGAATTGGAAGTGAAGTATCCTATGGAGATTGATGAGAAGATGTTCCAGATGCAAGTTGGTACAACCTTACTGGATAAAGTTAAAGAGGCTCAACTTCAGGACGAAGAATGTGAGAAGGTGAAAGAGAAGATATCCGAAGGAACCGAACCGAGGTTCAAAATAGACAGCGAGGGAATACTGAGATTTGAGAGCAGAGTTTAGGTACTGCCAGTACCAGAGAATAAGGAAGATATTTTGAGTGAGGCTCATAGCTCACGGTATTCGATTCACCCTGGTAGTACCAAGATTGTGACAACCCAAATTTTCATAAATTATTAAAATAAGAATTTAATAATTAAAATTCTTATTATGAGGTGTCTATATTTTGAATTATGTGTTTTGGTGTGAAGAAATTAAATTTATATGAGATTTAATAGTTGATTAAATTATTAAAGGAAATAAAAGAAATTAGTCACGATAAGGAATGTGGTGGCAAGGGAAATTAACCCTATGAATATTAGATAATTTAAATTAATTTGAAACTATATTATGATTAAATTAATTATTATAATATTATTTTAATTTGATTTTGTAATTAAAGTGATGTGTTAGTTTATTAAATAAAATTATAATTATAATTTTATTGTATTGGTTTATGTGGTAAATTGATTTAATAACTTGTTATTAGATTTAATTTAATTTGAATATGGGAATTTATTTAAATAAAGTGTGACAATAAACTAAATTATAAATTACTTATGAAAATAAATTAAAAGAGTTTTAATTTGGTTTTACCAAACAAAGCCTTAGATCTTTTGAAATTCTTATTTTAATCTTGTTTTGCCAAACAAGGCTTAAGGAATAATTAAGTCATTATTTTAATTAGTTTTGCCAAACAAAGCCTTATGGCTTTTGATTTTTAAAAACTATAACTGACATCAGTTATATATATATTTATATTATATACTATTACGTATTATATTATACGTTATATATCAGTTATATTTTCTATTACGTAAAAGAACAGAAGGAAGAAAGAAGAGAGAAGAAAGAAGAGAGAAAAGAGAGAGCTCTAGAGAGAGTTTGAGAGAAGAAGTTTTGCAAGAACAAGGAGTAGTAATCAAAAGTTGTGTTGTTATCTTCTAGCAAATGTATAATCTTTATTCCCAAAGTTCTACCTTTCTTTTAAGGTTCTAGTTTCTTTTATATGAAAAGTTCTCTATAAAAGTTATATGGGTAGTACTTGTGATTATATATTTGGTATATATAATAATTTGCAGATAAATTGTTTTCATATGTTTAGTATATGATTTAGAGTAGTTTACTTCATGTGAATATGATATATATGGAGAAAGTTATTTAACAGTGAATATATATATATATATATATATATATATATATATATATGAATATAATTTTTTTGAAGTCAAAATTGATGTTTAATTCATAGTATAATGTATAAATTGGCTATTAATTGTGAAAATACGTGAAGAAACGAAAACAAAGTAATTGAAACTAACTATTTTGGTTGTAAAACGAATTCACATTGAGGAATTTCGCTATGAATGTCAAAAGAAGAAGAAATAATAGAAATAGTGAAATTAAATGTTGTAATTTTGATGTTTATGTTGTTTATATGGTTAGAAACGTGTTAAAAACATTAGTTTATGTTTCTATAAACATATTACAACTTAGGTAAGTTGGTATGGTTGTTAGAAATAAGTTTTTAGGACTAAGTTGGCTTTATGTAGTGTTCGTTCGTGAACTGCAGAAGGTACCCCCGCCCCGGCGGGCTATTACAGTGCAAAACCTCAGCCCCGACGGGGGGAGGGAGGTGTGGGGTGGGTAGTCTGGCTAACAAATGATGAGTAAATCTAACCGGACATGTTTTACTAAAATAGGTATAACGTTTTCATAAGAACTCTAATTAAGAAGATTTAAGATGATCGGGTACGAGGAAGAATAGACTTACAACTTTCATTCTTTAAGTTTTTCAATTTGAGGTAGGGAAAAGGTGTCAAAATTGTCATCGTTAGGACTGTTGAGTTTTAGGGGACAATCGGAGAGCGTCGGGCATGCACGTATGCAAGTGTAGTGTTTTTGACGATAAAAGATGTTGTTCTAAGTTATAGAACATGAATATTATGAAGTATAATGATGCTTAACATTAATAAATAATGTATTAGATAAGTTGTATAACCATACTAAGTATACACAAGAGAGACAAATCGGGCATGTGACAAATGAACGTCGAAACGCCGTAACAAGTGTTAATTAACGTAAAAAGTGTTTTAAATCAAATGAAATGAATATTATAAAATAGTGAATGGGGTTAATATAAAACCAATAAGTAGTCCTAGCAAGACTTAATCACTTGAATGAACTTCGAGTATGACCTAAGAAGTACTAAAGTGATATGTAAGTCAAAAGTTAACACAATCAAATTGAACATTATGTATTGATGATAGGAAAGGTTATCAGATATAGAGTAAAGTTTACATTACAACTACTATGCATTGCTATGTGACTAATAGTTGATGTGCATGATTATATAATTGTGTAGCGCACGTGAAGTGCAGATAGCTGTAAGCTGTTAAACGATTATTGGTAAACAACGATCAAGGCAAGTCTTTCAGTTCCTATTTGCTATGTGAACTTGATGATGAACTGTTTTAAATCTTTGTTGCAAAGATCATGATGTGTTCTATATATATTGAAAGTATGAAACGTTAAAGTCAATTTATGACTACGTTGATTGAATAATGAATGTTGATTGAGTAAGAAACTCAATCTTTATACTTGTTATATGAACTGCAACATGTATGTTATGTTAGTCTAATGTTTATGAGATGTATGTTGACCATGCTATTATGTGCTATGTGATGCATGAAAACTGTTAGATTTTGTTGGGTTGTCAAGCTCAACCTTGCAAATAACCACTTTTGCAGGTTAAAGATTCAAGGTAAAGTTATGTGCTACTTGAAAGACATGAATTAGATGTGATACTTGAAGATTTATACAATTTGGCTGAGTTATTATTATTTGAACCATGTGTAAGGTTCCGAATAATGTATTAATGTTGAATTATAATATCGTTTGCGATGTAAACTCTTGTAATATTAAAATGATTCTGAGATATTAGATGTAAAGGTTGAAAGTTTTGGGAACGAGAATAGTTTGTAATACAAAATTTTAACTATTTCACAAATTTCAATGGTTGTATTATCGTTTAATGATGTAAAATTAGAGGTTAAACATATTGTTAACGACCGAAGTCGATAATTAAATTGTTTAAATTTTGGGGTCGTTACAGTTGGTATCAAAGCTGATAGGTTAGAAACCTTAAGTAAGAGTACCTTAGGTTATAACCTTAGAGAAGAGATGTGAAGATGATAAAGAAAAAGCTCGGATAGAGTTTGAACAATAAGAAGTAATTTAAGAAATTTATAAAGAAGGAATTAAAACATGCGTGAGAGGATTTAAAGAAGAATCTCGCAGAGTTATAAGGAATATGAATGTGGGGTTACCCAACTCCAATAATAAAGATGTAAGGTGATAATAAATAGACAATGTCTATAAGAAGAGAATGATAAAGAAGTTAAGAATAAAAATTTATATTTAAGTATGGTACAATCGTACTCTTTAATAGTTGATGTATGGTATATAGGCTAAACGATTTCTTTATAGAGCGGAGGTATATACGAACTAGCAACTCGGAACCTAGTTTGTTGGTTGTTTATGGGAAATCACTTAGCGTACCAT
The DNA here is from genome assembly GCA_016801055.1 of Panax notoginseng. Taxonomy (NCBI): domain Eukaryota; kingdom Viridiplantae; phylum Streptophyta; class Magnoliopsida; order Apiales; family Araliaceae; genus Panax; species Panax notoginseng. Next base: position 100,968,829 of record CM029013.1, read on the forward strand.
ATTGAAACTATTAGAGACTCGATGTGTACCAAATACAGAAAATGGATATGTATGATGAAAATGTGGAACTCGAATGAAATGTTGAGCAATGTAAATGAAGTTAGAAATTGTTAATGGAAGAATTGTTATATAAACAAGAAAAATTCAAAGAAGAATCTTGAAGAGATATAAAGATAAGAAATGGGAGTTACCTAACTCCAATAGCCAAGATAACGAATAATGATGAATAGACAAAGTCCGTAAGATTAAAAGCATAAATAAAGTCTTAAATGATGAAAAAGGAAAGAAAGAGGATCGTAAAACAAAACGATCATGAGTTAATAAAAGAATTTAAGGGAGATGATTATAGAATAAGATCACGACGTGATCTGTTTAATTATAAAAGAAAGATGGTCTGTAATGTTTGAATAATTATAGATTGATGCTATGAAGATAATGTACTATGACGTAGTACGAGAAAAACTCACGAGGAGTTATAGATAATGTGATACGAGGAATTCGTATTGAGCAAGTTAAGGGGAAGTTACGAATAAGTTAAGAGTAAGGTAATGTTAGGTGGGATTTCAATTGAGAACTTATATGGTGACTAAGTTCTACAAACCTTTGTATGGGCAGAGGTTTTGTGCATGTACTTGGTTTATCACATTGATAATCATTGGAATATCGGTGTCGCGCTGTCAATGTATATGTGGTGAAAAGGTGATTCTTTTCTCATGTGTATACTTGATAGTTAGAGGCTTTTAAGGTTAGGTTAGATGATATTAAGATTAGGTACGGTTCTTAAAACTAATGCATATGGTAAGTTCGTGACTCATAATCATATGGTATGTTTTGAACTCCTCAGCGAATGGATGCCTATGATCTGACTAGGATAAGTTCTTAAACTCATATTATTGTGGTAAGTTCCTGAACTTCCAATGTGTGGTAAGTTTGATGAACTATAATGGGGGTATAGGAAGATTATAAGTTGAAATATAAGAATATTTAGTATAAGAGCATTGGTGGTGCTAGAAATAAAAAGAATTAGTTAGTAATGAGGTAATGGAGTTGATGGAGAAAATTAGATATTCCAAATCTTCTAGCTTTGCTAGATTTTTAAAATTTATTGACTTCGTGCTGATGTTTGCATTTTTTTTTCTTGAAAAACATTGGATCAAATAATTGAACCAATGAGTTTAAAAAAATATTGTTATTCGCATGTCTATGCTAATTGTTTCGTCTAGATAAAAATGATTTAAAAATATCAAAATGTATTTTGTTTTTTTTTTGTAGTCATTAAGGCCTCACTAAATAGGATGCTGATTTGATAAACGAGGAAGTCATCAATGCAATTGAACTTGGTGTTGGATGTGATCATAAGATCGTCAGCCCACTATGGTATAATGTAGCATGACAAAGTCATATAATGACTGAATCCTCAACGTACTATCGAGATAGTACGGTATCATGTCATCATAAAAGGATTTTTTTTTCTTTAAACTAAGAAAGATATGCCATATGAATTGGATAAAACTATTTCAATTGATGTTCTAATTGTTGTTAGAAGTCTATGCTATTTGATTCAGCTAGACAAATATTGAAAGATGTTTATGCAGTACAAGCGTTTCTTGAGAAGTTATGCAAAACCAAATTGTTTTGGTGCGGATTCAGGTGTTGAAAAGCTGAGGTGAACAACCCTTTTATAGGGGAGTATGCGGAAGCATTTAGATGTTTGTGCACAAAATGTTGTACGAAGGGCTGATCACACTAAGTACGCGAGTCTCTATATTCTAATGACTGTTTAGGTTTAAGTAGAAAAAAATACTTATAACCTTGGGCAGAGAACACAATACATCGTACGAAGGGCATAACACCCTAAGTACGGGAGTCCCTACAGTCTAATGATTGTTTAGGTTTAAGTTGAAAGAAATACTTATAACCCTGGACGAAGTTCAAGGTCTTGAGACCCCTCAGCATGATTCGAGAATCTTTTAAATTCCTGAGTTATTCATACTACTTCTCAATTATTGAGCAATTGTGGAAGATTCTTGTTATTCTAAAAGGCAAATTGGTAAGGATGATATTCCTTAGAAAGAAGTAAGTCGTAGAATGCGACATTGAATGATGCATATATTGAATAAGTGAGAAAAGAAATTTAGAAATGAGAAGGAGATGAGTTATCAAAGAATAATGTAAAAAAATTTAATAGAAAAGTTAATAATTATAGAAAGATCTTTGTGGAAAGAAAGTGGTTATAGAACCCAATTAATGAATAAAGTATTAACGTAAAATCTATTTTGATAGATTAAATGAATGAAGATTAATAAATAAAATTTTGTGGACGAAATTCTTAGAAGAAATGGTGAATGTAATATCCCGAGTGTTTATGATAACGATCCTTAGAAAAGAAAATGAATGGGTTAAAGAATATATAATACTCAAAATATAATTGAGTTCAAGTAAAAGTGATGAAATAAAACCTAGAATTTGTTGAAGAAATGAATGTAGTAGAAAATATAAAATCTATATTAAGGTAATGTGTTGAAGTTATTCAGCGATAAATTTTTAATGTTTTTTTTTAAAATAAAGAGATTTGATGAAAACTTGAGTAAGGTAGGGTTTCGGCGATTCCGAGGACGGAATCCTTATAAGGGGGGAATGATGTGACAACTCGAATTTGCATAAATTATTAAAATAAGAATTTAATAATTAAAATTCTTATTATGAGGTGTATATATTTTGAATTGTATGTTTTGGTGTGAAGAAATTAAATTTTTATGAGATTTAATAGTTGATTAAACTATTAAAGGAAATAAAAGAAATTAGTCACGATAAGGAATGTGGTAGCAAGGGAAATTAACCCTATGACTATTGGATAATTTAAATTAAGTTGAAACTATATTATAATTAAATTAAGTATTATAATATTATTTTAATTTGATTTTGTAATTAAAGTGATGTGTTAGTTTATTAAATAAAATTATAATTATAATTTTATTGTATTGATTTATGTGGTAAATTGATTTAATAACTTGTTATTAGATTTAATTTAATTTGAATATGGGAATTTATTTAAATAAAGTGTAACAATAAACTATATTATAAATTACTTATGAAAATAAATTAAAAGAGTTTTAATTTGATTTTACCAAACACAGCCTTAGAGCTTTTGAAATTCTTATTTTAATCTTGTTTTGTCAAACAATACTTAAGGAAAGATTAAGTCATTATTTTAATTGGTTTTGCCAAACAAAGCCTTATGGCTTTTGATTTTTTAAAACTATAGTTGACATCAATTATATATATATTTATATTATATATTATTACGTATTATATTATACGTTATATATCAGTTATATTTTTTATTACGTAAAAGAATAAAAGAAAGAAAGAAGAGAGAAAAGAGAGAGCTCTAGAGAGAGTTTGAGAGAAGAAGTTTTGCAAGAACAATAAGTAGTAATCAAAAGTTGTGTTATTATCTTCTAGCAAAGGAATAATCTTTCTTCCCAAAGTTCTAGCTTTCTTTTAAGGATCTAGTTTCTTTAATATGAAAAGTTTTCTGTAAAAATTTATATGGGTAGTAATTGTGATTATATATTTGGTATATATAATAATTTGTAGATAAATTGTTTTCATATGTTTAGTATATGATTTAGAGTAGTTTACTTCGTGTAAATATGATATATATGGAGAAAGTTATTTAACAATGAAATATATATATATATATATATATATATATATATATATATATATATATATATATATGTGTGTGTGTGTGTGTGTGTGTGTGTGTGTGTGTGTGTGTGTGTGTGTGAATATGGCTTATTTTGAAGTCAAAATTAATGTTTAATTCATAGTATAATGTATAAATTGGCTATTGATTGTGAAAATACATGAAGAAATGGAAACAAAGTAATTAAAACTAATTGTTTTGGTTGTAAAACGAATTCACAGTGAGGAATATCGCTATGAATGTCAAAAAAAGAAGAAATAATAGAAATAGTAAAATTAAAGATTGTAATTTTGATGTTTATGTAGTTAGAAACGTGTTAGAAACATTAGTTTATGTTTCTGAAAACATTTTACAACTTGGGTAAGTTAGTATGGTTGTTAGAAAGGAGTTTTTAGGCCTAAGTTAGCTTTCTGTAGTGTTCGTTCGCGAACTGCAGAAGGTACCCCCCGCCCCGGCGGGCTATTATAATGAAAAACCTCCGCCCCGGTGGGGGGAGGGTAGTCTGACTTACAAATGTTGAGTAAATCTGACCGGACATGTTTTACTAAAATAGGTATAACGTTTTCATAAGAACTCCGATTGAGAAGATTCAACATGATCGGGTACGAGGAAGAATAGACTTACAACTTTCATTCTTTAAGTTTTTCAATTTGAGGTAGGGAAAAGGTGTCAAAATTGTCATCGTTAGGACTGTTGAGTTTTAGGGGACAATCGGAGAGCGTCGGGCATGCACGTATGCAAGTGTAGTGCTTTTGACGATAAAAGATGTTGTTCTAAGTTATAAAACATGAATATTATGAAGTATAATGATGCTTAACATTAATAAATGATGTATTAGATAAGTTGTATAAGCATACTAAGCATACACAAAAAGGCAAATCAGGCGTGTGACGAATGAATGTCGAAACGCCGTGACAAGTGTTAATGAACGTAAAAAGTATTTTAAATCAAATAAAATGAATATTATAAGATAGTGAATGGGGTTAATATATAACCAATAAGTAGTCCTAGAAAGACTTAAACACTTGAATGAACTTTGAGTACGACCTAAGAAGTAATTGTGACAACCCGAGGATTTAGAAAATTTTTAAAAATCTTAAATGATGGATTTAAGGTCAAATGATAGACCTAGACAAAAAATGAGTGTATACGTTTGATATTTTTGAGAAGGAATTTTGAGGATTTCAAAATTATGTGAAGGATTTAGGTGAATTATTCAAGATTAAGTGTATATGTGAATATGTTATGTGTATATGGTTATGTATGTGTTCAGAATATGGTTAAGGGTCAAGGGTTGACCAGATAAATTATATCAGTGTCAAACCCCAAGTATATATTAAGAATGACAACGTTCAATTAGAAAACCCTAATGACTGATAAGAAACCCTAAAACCGGTTCTGAAACCCTAATTTTAATTCCGGGAATCCGAAACTCTAATTTGGAAATCAGAAACCCTAATCTGGAAATTTAAAGGATAATTATAATGCTTAAATGATATTAATTATAATATTAATTACGGTAAAGCTTAATTAATTAGCAAACCCTAATTTCAGATTTTTAAACCATAATTGTTCCGTCAGAAACCCTATTGTAAAATTGTGGACTTAATTGCTAAATTAGCAATTTAAATTGGGATAAATTAATCCTAATTAACAAGATTGATTTATGAATGGGAAAGTTTAATTTAATTCAAGAATCCAAATTACAATTTAGAAATATTAATTTTCTATTTTTGAAAACCCTAAGGGTTAATAACTGTGAATTTTAAGTCACTATATATGTATGTACATTATTGATATTTAAAATTTTGTGTTATACAGTGATTTAATATGTGACAACATATGTGAAGTGGTGCATGGATCAGTAAACATATATACTATAGTTACGGATATATACATTTATAGATTTCATTAAAAAATAAAAGCTTCGTAACCTAATTATGCATTAGGTGAGACAATTAAATAACCTAAGGGTTATGGTAATAAGGAAATATTAGTATTTAATATGTGTACTAACTTAAGTGGATAATCTTGTTATTTCAAGTGACTAATAATTTTAAACATATTTCTTGTAAACCTAATTAGGTTATGAAAATCCTAAATAAATAATTTGGGTAATATATATTAAAATTGATAGACTATGTTCATTACATGGCCCAAAACAATTAAAGGAGAAGCCCAAAAGAAATAAAATACAAGCCGAAACTTAGTCCACTTGATTAAGGGTATTTTAGACCTTTGATTTATCTAATTTATGCATTAAAATAAAGGCTAAATGAAGGAACTAGTGGGCATTTATATAGCTGGCCCCATTAGGCCTTTTAAGGCAACAAATTATGCTAATCAATGTCCATAAGTAGAAGTCTTACACACAAGTATATGTGTGTCAATCTCCCATTGGTTGAAAATCTATTAAGCATCCTTAATCACATGATTAGGCTAATTGAAGAGATAAGGTGTAGTCTTTTATCCATGGGACAATAAAAATATGGGAAATAATAGTTATATCACCCATTCATTTGCTAAACATTCATTTTTCTCTCATTCTTCTTCTTCTATTTTTTTCTCCTAAGCTAGTAGCATTCAAGAGAGAAAAGAAAGAGAGAGAGTTCGGTTTTTGTGAGAGTGAGAGAGGTGTGCTAGTTTATTTGATGCATCCTAAGTTCATTACTTACTTTGGTAAATCAAGGAAGGTTGCCACTAAATCAAGGTATAACCTAATCTTCGTCTTCTTCTTCTACTTTGTATTATAGCTTGAGTTTTGTTGGGGTTATGAACTAATACTCAAGATACCCTAGTTCTGCATATTATCATGTATGGAACTAAGTATTTTGAGTGTTAGATCAAAGGCTTAGAGGAAGAAAATGAGCATATATTCTCCAAGGGGTGAAACCCTTGTTTTTCTTCCACTAAATCTTGTATAACTCAAGTTTTACAACTTGGATTTGTGATCCGTCGAAGGGGGTGCTAGATACATGAGTTATCTAGTAAATACAAGTGGTAGAACACAAATCTAGTAAGTATTGAAGCCATGGGGACTGTTTTCCCCAAAATAGTCCACATAGTATATTGAGGCTTTGAAACCCTAAAATAGCTACTATTCCCATTTTTCTTGAGACTGTTTCGGTTAGTTGCAAGTTTTTTAAAAATTTGGAAAAAATCACAGAGGTACCTTAAGAAGTTATCTACGTGTAGGAAAAAGAACGGACGCGTTTCGATTTATAGGTTGTGCTTAATGACTATTTCCGTAAAGGACTCCTAAATATTAACACTCGAATTTCTCGCTGTCTATACACTGAAAAATTCCAAAATTTTTACAGTAGGTTTATATATGTTAGGAGAGTATACCCTGAAAATATCATATTTTTCTGAGCAAAACTCGATTTATGAAAAATGAAGCAAGATCTGGGTGTTTTAGGCACTTTAAAATTAGTAAATCATTTTCTAAAATTCCAGAAAATTTTGGAGATCATGGTTGGGTCATATACTGTCCAAATCCAGAAAATGAGAATTTTTGGAATCAGTTTGTTATTTTTCCTAAAAATGATTAAGTTATGAATAAAAGAAAATAATTAGTTAAATGATGTCTTAAATAAGAAAAATATGATTTTAATGCTTGAATACTCCTAATATATAATATTATGACTATTTTAGGGCATTTTGGTAATTTATAATAAGAAATATTATTTATGATCTTTTATGGATATTAAATAAGAGGTTTAATAAAGGGTGAACAATTAGAATAAATTGTTTATTAATCTAATAAATTATTAAAATATTATTATGATATTAATAATATTAGAATATGATATTGTTAAGTAAATAAAAATATTAAGATTAAAACTTCATTAAAATATTATTAAATGGTTAATAGTATTTGATTTAAGCATTAATAAATAATTAAAGTATTATTAAATGATTAATAATATTATATTAAAATATTATTAAAAGATTAATAATATTAAATTAAGTATTATTGGATTATTAAAATATTATTAAGAGGATTAATAATATTAGTAAAGTATTGAAATATTATTAAGATTAGTAAGCGAATAAAAGTATTATTAGTGAACTAATAATACTAAGGCGTGAATTAAATATTATCAAGATTAATAATATTAAGTGAATTAAAGGTAGTTGTTATCTGAAAATTATTGCAAGTCTATAAAATACATACATACATATATATATATATATATATATATATATATATATATATATATATTGACTGATAATAAATTATTTAAGATAATTGTTAAGTGTTCAGGCAGAGTTTAATTAAACTTAGACTCGAGAAAAGTCCGACTAGACCGTCGGGATGTTAGAATTGTACCGAACTCATCTCGAACTGCAATAGTTTGACTTGAGGCTAGGTGTTATGTGTTGTATAGACTGATAGGGTTATGTGTTATGTGTTTAGGTTATTTTTTTTAAATACTGTGATGATATTATTCTAACTTAGAAATACATATTATTAATAATAGGTCTTCAGATAGCTTATTAAATTGCATAGCGGTAATCAACGGTTCAGGCAAGTTTTACTTAACTCTACTAAGAGTTGTTTTATTCAGATATACTTATGGTTAATCATTGCTAATTGTCATGTGGAATTGTACTCTGTACATATTGTATGTATAAGTCAGGTATGAAAGGCTGATCACCTTCATTACCAGTTGGTCCAGATATATTTGCTCATGTTCAATAGTTGTTCAGTCAAAAGTTTGTTCGTGCTAGTTCTCAATTATATTGATGAATTATAGCCAGCCTATTATTCAGACTCTTTCAATCATGATATATCCTTAAATTGTATTTAAACTTGCTCGGCAACTTTCATGCTCACCCTTGCTATATCATGATAAACATTGCAAATAAAGTGAATGCGTTTTGATACAGGAAAAAAAAAAGGATAATGCCAAGTTCTACTTGGGATAAAATGCGTAGCTAGTTTGTAATAGTATAGTTTGATAATAATGTTAGGTGTTAGATAGTTTATGAATTGTATATAAGTTAAGATTACTCGATTTTGGAGAATAGTGTGCAAAGTGTATTGTATAAACAATTAATGTCTATATCTTCTGAAATTAGTTATAGAATGATTGTACCAGATCCGTGGTGATTCGGGACTTGGATTTGGGGCTCTCACAGTAATAAAGTGAGATGTAAGTCAAAAGTTAACACAATTAAATTGATCATTGTGTATTGATGATAGAAAAGGTTATCACATATAGAGTAAAGTTTACATTACAACTACTATGCATTGCTATGTGACTAATAGTTGATGTGTATGATTATATAATTGTGTAGGGCACGTGAAATGCAGATAGCTGTAAGCTGTTAAATGATTATTGGAAAACAACGATCAAGACAAGTCTTTCAGTTCCTATTTCCTATGTGAACTTGATGATGAACTGTTTTAAATCTTTGTTGCAAAGAGCATGATGTGCTCTATATATATTGAAAGTATGAAACGTTAAAGTCAATTTATGACCACGTTGATTGAATAATGAATGTTGATTGAGTAAGGAACTCAATCTTTATACTTGTTATATGAACTGCAGCATGTATGTTATGTTAGTCCAATGTTTATGAGATGTATGTTGAGCATGTTATTATGTGCTATGTGATGCATGAAAACTGTTAGATTTTTCTTGGCTGTCGAGCTTAACCTTGCAAATAACTACTTTTGCATGTTAAAGATTCAAGGTAAAGTTATGTGCAACTTGAAAAACATGAATTAGATGTGAGACTTGAAAATTTATACACTTTGGCTGAGTTATTATTATTTGAACCATGTTTAAGGTTCCAAATAATGTATTAATGTTAAATTGTAATATCGTTTGCGATGTAAACTCTTTTAGTATTAAAATGATTCTAAGATATTTATATGTAAAGGTTGAAAGTTTTGGGAATGAGAATAGTTTGTAATAGAAAATTTTAATTATTCCGTAAATTTCAATGGTTGTATTATCGTTTAATGATGTAAAATTAGAGGTTGAATGTATTGTTAACGACCGAAGTTGAGAATTAAATTATTTAAATTTTGGGGTCGTTACAAATATTTTTGATAACATTTCTGCTGGCCAAATTTGAAACGAGATATTGTAGAGTGTGTTGCCAAGTGTCTGACATGTCAAAAAGTGAAAGTAGAACATCAGAGGTCGAGTGGGTTTTTGCAACCGTAGAGATCCCAAAAATGGAAATGGAAACATATTATGATAGATTTCGTGGTTGGTCTTCCGACAACTTAGAAAGGTTATGACGCAGTATGGGTTATCGTTGACCGATTGACGAAATTCGTACACTTTCTTCCGATTAGAATCAGATTCAACTTAGACTAATTGACAAAATTATATGTAAACGAGATTGTTTCGAGGCACGGAGTTTCGTATTCAATTATTTTCGATAGGGATCCGCGCTTTACATCGAACTTCTAGAAACGATTACAGGAATGCATAGGTACACAATTGAGAATGAGTACGACAAATCACCCTCAGACATATGGGCAGAGTGAAAGAATGATTCAGAAATTAGAAGATATATTAAGAGCTTGTATAATGGACTTTAAAAGAAATTCGGATGATCATCTACCGCTCGTAGAGTTTGGCTACAACAACAGTTACCACGCTAGTATTGCCATGCCGCCTTATGAAGCGTTGTACGGCAGAAAGTGCAGAACTCCGCTATACTGGGATGAAGTTGGCGAAAGACAATTACTAGGTCCAAAACTAGTACAGCAGACAGCAGAGATAGTCAAAGTGATCCGAACAAGACTGGTAGCAGCTCAAGATAGGCAGAAGAAATACGCCGACCCATACCGTAAAAATGTTGAGTTTGAATCGGGTAGTTATGTATTTTTGAAAGTCTATCCTTGGAAAGGAAAGATCAGGTTCGAAAAGAAGGGGAAATTAAGCCTAAAGTTCATTGGACTCTTTGAGGTACTGTGAAGGATTGGAGAAGTTGCCAATGAGGTAGCCTTTCCTCTAGCACTCGAGAATATCCACAACGTCTTCCATGTTTCAGTTTTACGACCCTACAAACCCGATTACTAGCATGTGATTGAATATAAATTCCTACATTTTGAGAAAGACTTATCTTATGAAGAAATTCCTATTCAGATAGTTGACAGAAAAGAGCAAGTTCTTAAAAATAAAGTAATACCATCTGTTAAGGTAATCTGGAGGAACCACAATGCTGAAGAAGCTACGTGCGAACTTGAAGAGCATATGATAAAGAATTATCCTCATTTATTTACTTAATCTGTGTAGCGATTCTGGGGACATAATCTTTGTAAGGGGGAGAATGTAACGGGATGAATTGATTAAGTCGTGATTTTGGGGACAGAATCCTTTTAAGGGGGGAAAGATGTGACGAACGAGATTTTTTGTAATTTAAATTTGAATATTTATTGAATTAAATAAATATTTTTCGATGATTTAATTATTGGGTTAAATAATTAATTGATGAATTTATGGTAGATTAATTTAATTATATGTGTTACATTGATTAAATTAATGTGGAGAATTTTATTATTCGAAGTATGTTTTTAATTGAACTTATTTGATTAAATGAATTATTTAATAAGCATAATGTTATTCTAATTAATTTAATAATTAATTAGAGAATTGACATAATTAATAAATGAGAATTTAATTACGTGACTATGTGAATTAATGAGAAATTATTATATTTTATTTAAATTAAATTAAATAAGATATTTAATTAATTGTTAATTGGGTGTGACATTGTTAAACTACATAACAAGAGTTTAATTAGAATAAATTGGTAAAGGGAATTAAAGTTCTAGCCGAACAAGGCCTTAAGAGGAGTTGGCCAGTTAACCCACGAAGGGGGTAACTGACAACGACAATGTCAGTTTATCTGTACGCCTTCAGTTCTTCATTCATTCATTTTTTACAGGTCTGGGAAAGTTCAGAGAGAGTTAGAGAGAAATTTGAGGGAAATTGTGAGATTGAAGAAGAATTAGAAAGAATTTCATCTCCTACTAATCTACAGACACTAGCAGGGTAATTTCTTCAACCCAAACCTTAATTACGTTCTTATATTTTGTGAAAAACTATCTTTAAGTCCTTTGTGATTGAAGAGA